>LR812543.1:12801838-12816838 GCA_903798195.1 Danio kyathit
CCATTGATGCCGCCAGATACCTCTGAATCCCTCGAATGGCGGGCGCCAGAACCCTCTGAATCCCTCGAAAGGCGGGCGCCAGAAACCTCTGAATCCCTCGAATGGCGGGCGCCAGAAACCTCTGAATCCCTCGAATGGCGGGCGCCAGAACCCTCTGAATCCCTCGAATGGCGGGCGCCAGAAACCTCTGAATCTCTTGAATGGCGAGCATCAGATGACCCTGAATCCCCCGAATGGCGGACGCCAGATCCACTTGAATTCCCCGAAGGGCGGGCGCCAGATCCTCCTGAATTCCTTGAAGGGCCAGGGGTACGAGACCCACCTGAGTCCCACGAAAGGCCAGAGCAGTCACCTGAGTCCCACGAAAGGCCAGAGCTGTCACCTGAGTCCCACGAATGGTCAGAGCCGCCACCTGAGTTCCACGAATGGCCAGAGCCGCCACCTGAGTTCCACGAATGGCCAGAGCCGCCACCTGAGTTCCATGACTGGTCAGAGCCGCCACCTCAGTCCCACGAAGGACTGCCAAAGCCGTATAATTTCCAAGAGTCACCAGAGCCGTGTGACTTGCCAAAACCTAAGCCTCCTGACCCACTGGGGTTGAAAGAACTGCCAGTGCTCCTTGAACCCAAGCCTCCTGACCCACTGGGGTTATATGAACTGCCAGTGCTCCTTGAACCTAAGCCTCCTGACCCACTGGGGTTATATGAACTGCCAGTGCTCCTTGAACCTAAGCCTCCTGACCCACTGGGGTTATATGAACTGCCAGTGCTCCTTGAACCCAAGCCTCCTGACCCACTGGGGTTATATGAACTGCCAGTGCTCCTTGAACCTAAGCCTCCTGACCCACTGGGGTTATACAAACTGCCAGTGCTCCTTGAACCTAAGCCTCCTGACCCACTGGGGTTATATGAACTGCCAGTGCTCCTTGAACCTAAGCCTCCTGACCCACTGGGGTTATATGAACTGCCAGTGCTCCTTGAACCTAAGCCTCCTGACCCACTGGGGTTATACGAACTGCCAGTGCTCCTTGAACCCAAGCCTCCTGACCCACTGGGGTTAAATGAACCGCCTATGCCTCCTGAACCCAAGCCTCCAGACCCACTGGGGTTAAACGAACTGCCAGTGTCTCCTGAACCCAAGCCTCCAGACCCATGGGGGTTATATGAACTGCCTGTGCCTGCTGAACCTAAGCCCCTGACCAACTTCAGCTCCATGCTCCAGGCCTTTTGCAACTCCACACTCCAGGCCTTCAGCAGCTTCACTCTTCAGGCCTTACGCAGCTCCAGCTCCATTCTCCGGGCCTTCCACACTCCAGGCCCTCAGCAGCTTCACTCTTCAGGCCTTACGCAGCTCCAACTCCACGCTCCAGGCCCTCCGCAGCTCCACGCTCCAGGCTCTCCGCAGCTCTACGCTCCAGGCCCACCGCAGCTCCACGCTCCAGGCCCTCAGCAGCTTCACTCTTCAGGCCTTACGCAGCTCCAACTCCATGCTCCAGGCCCTCTGCAGCTCCAACTCCACGCTCCAGGCCCTCTGCAGCTCCATACTCCAGGCCTTGTACAGCTCCATGCTCCAGGCCCTCCACAGCTCCACTCTCCAGGCCTTCTGCAGCTCCACGCTCCGGGCCTTCCGCAACTCCAAGCTCTAGTCCCTCTGCAACTCTACGCTCCAGGCCCTCTGCAGCCCCATACTCCAGGCCTTGTACAGCTCCATGCTCCAGGCCCTCCGCAGCTCCACTCTCCAGACCTTCTGCAGCTCCACGCTCCGGGCCTTCCGCAGCTCCACGCTCCAGGCCCTCCGCAGTTCCACTCTCCGGGCCTTCCGCAGCCCCAAGCTCCAGGCCCTCCGCAGCTCCATTCTCCGGGCCTTCCGCAGCTCCACGCTCCAGGCCCTCCGCAGTTCCATTCTCCGGGCCTTCCGCAACCCCACGCTCCAGGCCCTCCACAGCTCCATTCTCTGGGCCTTCCACAGCTCCACGCTCCAGGCCCTCCGCAGTTCCACTCTCCGGGCCTTCCGCAGCTTCACGCTCCAGGCCCCCCGCAGCTCCACTCTCTGGGCCTACTGCTGCTTCATGCTTCAGACACTCCTCAGCTGCATGGTCCTGGCCCTCCATCCCTCCCCCTGTTCCGCCTCCGCTCCACCTCCCGCCTGAACTATGATAGGAGTGTCTGGAAGCCACTCCTTAGAGGGGGGGCTCTGTCACGATCACCAGCGATCTTCTCCCCATAGATCGCTGGTTTACATGCACATTCACTATTGGACTACATATCCGCCATTCAATGAACTACATTTCCATACATGCACGACTCTGACATCACACACAACCGGTTCCAGATCAACAACTGATTACACACACTACATTAGCAGAACATACACTCACTCCATTGCCGAGTCTTGTCATCTGTTACCAGTGTCAATTCAAAGCAGTTCCGTGTCTTGTTTTTGCCGTGTTTAGACCCTTGCCTTGTTTACCTGTTTCTCCCTGTTTTCTGCCATCCTTGTGACCCTCTGCCTGCTAATTTGACTACGATTCTGGATTATCCTCATACATCTGTTTGCTCCTGTACTGATCATTGCTTGCCTGACCATTCCTTTAAATAAACCTGCATTTGGATCCGCATCTTGTTGTCTGCATCCTATCCATGGTTACATTATTATTATTATTATTATTATTATTATTAATAATAATATTGTTATTGTTATTATTATTATTATTTAATGAACACTATTGAACTAATGAACATTATTTATGTATTTATGTACTTATAGTTTTAAAAGTAATAGTAAATAAACATATTTATACAAAATATTATAACATATAAAACTAAACATAATAATTATAACGTAATATAAAAAATAAATAATATAATATATTCAGAATTTTATATTTAATAATAATAATATAAATATTACTATATATTATTTAATGCAATATTTATAATTGATAATATTTTGGACATTTTATAATCCATAGCATGCTGCATAAAGTAGTATGCTAGTAGTAATAATCTTGCTTTCATTCATTCATCTTATGCTGTGAATTCAGATTTTTTCATTTATTTATTTTTTGGCTCTTTTGCTCGTCTGTTCTGACTCTCAAACACCTGGACTCCTGTGAGAATGATGCCGGCTTTGATCCAGACCCAAGAGACTCCGTTTACCACCTCTGAATTATGGCTCAGCACAAACATGAAGAGCAACTATAAATCAAACGCACAATACATTGAGACTGGCAGCAGAAAATCAAGCGAAACGAAAGAAGAAAAAAGGCACAAACGCAGGGCGATAACGTGAGAAATGCAAGAGCTGCATACTAAATACAAAACACTTCACTAATATTATCACCCTTGGTAAATATGAGCAAAGAAGGCTGATTGTTTTTTACTAAAAGCTTTTTTCTTTAAACCCTTTCAAAGAATTTAGGCGATTGTAGTTTTGGAGACTTTTTGACCCAAAGTCCAAACACACTTCTGCAATTCTCCAGCTGTGATTTTTTTGACATCTTTAGCAGTGATGAAAACAGACACACGTAACTCTTCCAGACTGATTCATAACACTTACAGTTGGCTGGAATTACTTCAATGTTGGCCTGAAATGTTCGGTGTTTTTGCTATTCCTTTTTTATTATAGCCTCATAATTCAGAAATGTTTTGCTCATATGAATTCATAAGGGCGCCAATAATTATAACCGCTATTACTTACACATACAAACACAGACACGTTTATTTTTGGTGGTTTTTAACTTGACTCAACTTAAAATTTAAGGCTTGCTGCACAGCTTTTTTGAGTTTACTTAACTTAAATCGACTCAACTACAACATTGGTTCCCAAAGTCGCAGGACAATGACAGGGGGTCGCTTGGTGATTTCCAAAAGTCAAAAAATTTTAGGAAACTATTAGAATTACCATATTTTATCCATAAACCACAAAGATAAAAATAGTTACATAAAAAGTAACAAGATGCAAATAAAAAGCAATCAAACCTAAAAAAAAAATCATAGGATTGGTGTGTTTACGTTAGATTAACAACACAGCAATATTGTCAGCTGCAGCAGATTGATCTTATACTGTAGCACCAGGTTAACCTTTCGGTCACACTTTATTTTGATGGTCCGTTAGTTGAATTTAAGATACATTGGAACTAATTCTCAGTAGATTATAAGTAGGTTGTTAGGTTGGGGTTAGGGTTGGGGTTAGTGTAAGTTGACGTGTACTTGCAAAGTTTCTTATAGTCAGTTAAATGTCAGTATCAACAGATATTAAGCTGAGAGTCTACTAATACTCAAATGGACCATCAAAATAAAGTGTTATCAAACTTTCTGACACCTTTATAGCAATCAAATACATTACAAATAAATACAAGTCACAACTGAACATTGAGGATGATCTCTGATTGGTGGTCTCCAAAATTAAACCAACAATAGACTTGTGCTGAAAACATTGTGCCCACCAGTTTCATTAGGTGACAAATTTGCAGGCCCGGATTAAGAATTCAGAGGCCCCTGAGCACAATGTCTTGTAGGGCCCTACAATGCCCCCTACAAGGCCGCACCCCTATAGTTGAATTAAAAAAATTAATATAATATAATATAATATAAGATTAATATAATATTTTTAAATAAAGTTACTCTATAGTGTTTTGCCCACATTTTTTAAAATAAATGATATAGTACATATATTTATAGTCTACAAAGATTTACCTGATTTTAAAAGCATTTAAAGCACACTTTGATAAAAAAAAAATACTAATAAAACAAGTGAAAATTAATGGTTTTTAATATACTTGTTCAAGTTCACTGAAGCGGAACTAAAAATTTATATTTAAGGATTTTTTAATGTATAACTTCTACAAACCTAAAATGCATATGATTTGGATGTAACACCTCTCCAATCCAGTTCTATGAATCGGAGTCTTCCATAATACACACACTGATTAATGATTCCTACTGTCTCCCTCGTGATGAAGAGTAGGCAAAAAGCATTTGATTTTAAGGCTGAAAGTATCCAAAATCACACACCAGTTCTCTCCTGTCTCTCTCCTCTTCAGGGGCTTTTCTGTCTCTCTCTCTCCATTTTATGTCTGTCTCTCCTATTCAGACACACGATGAGTCCAGACTGCGCTGCGGTTAGCTTTCTCCGCCTGGTTAACATTAGCTTGATAGCTAGCTAACATTCCCTATAGTGTCTTCTTTACCTTCATTCTCCTCATCATGGATCTGTTTGAAGAAGGTGTGTGTATACATGGAACATGCCTCAATAAAGATGCCTCCTGCTCTCCTCTTTTTCACTTGCGTTTGCTACATCTACTTGTCCACTCATTTTGATCTACGACCACTACTACACTACAGTCTGCCCAATTCGGCGCGGGTTATTTCACAACTTTCCTTTCTATTGATAAATGTATTTCCAATCTGATATGTAATAGGGGGAAAAAAAAGAACGCGTTCATCAGTCGCTGGATTCGAACCGGGTTCATGATCGATCGCCTCAAACTTGCTGTTTACTGCGCTCTTTAGCTATGTTGTCCCTAGGGCTGGGCGATATGGCAAAAAAAAAAATCTAGATTTTTTCATAAAGTTTGACCGATTCACAATTTCGATTTAAATTTTTTATTTATTTTTTTATTAATTTTTTTTTTACTGTGTAACAACCTTACTAGCTTACCTTGTTTATTTAAATTTAAATAAATGCCGAAACTAGTTTTTTTCATGCTCACTTGTAAAAGAAAAGCAAGCGTGTGACTAATTGCTGTTATGGCACTCTCTCATATAGGGATGCTAAACATAGCTACAATCGAAGTCACAGCACCCGTATTTATGTAGAGGTCATATGTTGTGCAGCTTTGGGCAAATTTTATTTGGAGAGAAAATGACCAAAATGTAATGTGAAGATTAAAAAGGATTGGAGGGGAAATAAATATTCAAATCTCTGTACATAACAGAAAAATTAACAATGATAATGCAACAATAGTTTATCTGTATTAGTGGCATGGCAGAAATATATATTTAGACAGGCCTTGTCAAAGTGAACGGGCACTTTCACTAATAAAAAAATATAGCACTTAAATTATTTCATAACAATCAATAAAATAACAGAGGTTTTATATCAAAAGTTGGTAATGATATAAAATATACTACATTTTGATGGTAAAATATAACTATTTAAATGATTTCAGTATTCAAACATTAAATAACGAATGCATCAAGTTAAATATAAAAAAAACGAATGAAACAACACATAGCATATCAGGATATAAAGGACTATATTTAGCAGAATGCTGCTCTTTTTATCTTTGTAATTTTATAGTTTTATTTTTGTTATTTTAATTATTTTTTGTCTTCATAAATAACTAATGAGCTATAGACAAATATCTGCTTGACGTTTTAGAAAATATTTGTGCGTAGCCACACCACCCAGTATATATTAAAGATTACCGTATTTATCTATATTTAAATGTCTATGTCTATATTTAATATATCTATCTATATTACATATCTATCTATATTTAAATGTCTATCTTATATTTAACTGAATCGTATAATGGCCTATAGCTGAAATGTTGAAACTTTAGCGAAGCTGGCTGGCTGACTGCAGTTGCCCTGGCAGCGGGGCTGTTGTTGCTCTAGCGGGAAAATGTCCCGGTGTTCCCAATGGCCAGTCCGCCCTGGCGCGCTTCCGCTAAACCAGCTGTGGTAGCTCATCAACAGAGCCGCGACGTCAACACACAGAATCAGCACAATTCAGCACCGTTGTCTAACAGTTTAGAACGGTTTGGCACGATAGTGGAAAAGCGGCTTTAATATTTTTATTTAAAAAAAATCGTGATTCCTCGAGTTTGTAAAAAAAATAAAATAGTCTTAAAACGTAAATTCGAATTAATCGAAAAAAAAAAAAAAAAAAAAAAAAAAAAAAAAAAAAAAAAAAAAAAAAAAATCGCCCAGCCCTAGTTGTCTCTGTCGATCAAACGGCGCTGGCAGGAAGCACTCGATTAGCTTATTCCAACGAGGTGCGCTATTTGCACTTACCCTAAATAGACACTCCAAAATCAGCATTTTTTCCCCCCTCGCAGGGGCCCAAAGTGCGCACGGGCCCCTGGGCCTGTGCCCATAATGCCCATTGGTTAATCCGGCCGTGCATATTTGTGTTGTCAATATGGTCGTGTTTATAGGCCTATTGTTGTGTGTGCAGCATTTTTATACTTATAACCACCTCAGAGGAATATGGGGGTCACGAGCAGTGGTGTAATGTAACAAATTACAAATACTCAAGCTACTGTAATTGAGTAGTTAAAAATGTGTACTTTTACTTTCCCTTGAGTACATTTTAGTGCTGTAATGGTACTTTTACTTCACTACATTCCTTCAACCTGGAGTCACTGCTTTACTTGTCTATAAAAATGAGAAAAATCAGTCCTGTGATTTCTGTCCAATCTTATTGCACATAGAAGGTAAATCGCATCATAATCAAGGCATGGGCGCTTTATAAATGCAGTAAACTACTGTATTTGGAAGCATTAAAAGTTTGGAAGTGTCCATAAAGATGTCTAAAATCTTTACATGTTTTTACCCAGAGACTGTGTAGAGGCATGTCACTGATGAGAAGATGACGGATGTTTACTTTATGATGATCGAATTAGCCTTAAACACTCAGCAGGCACAAGACATCGACATGACATCAGATTGACATTGTACCCTAACGTCATCTGGGTGTTGCATTTTGTTTGGAGATGAAAATCGAGTTGACGTCAGAACGCAACATCAGGCTGACGTCAATGTCCAACCTAAAACCAACCAAATATCAACATCTAATGATGTTACAGTTTGATGTTGTGTGGATGTTACCACTATGACGTCTATCAGATGTTGGATTTTAGTTGCCATACCTAACGAATAAATGTCAGTATTTGACATCAACATGACGTTGGTTTAAGATGTTGGCTCGATGTTTGATTTTGGTCACTTTCCAACACAACCTAAAAATCAACCTACTGTAAAATCAACCAAATATCAACGTCATTTGACATCGTTATTGGACATCAAAATAACGTTGTCATATAGACGCTGGCTAGACATTAAATTTTGGTCACCTGTCATCACATCCTAAATTTAACCTAATATTAACATCTTATGACATTGTGCGCCTGCTGGGCAATAAGTAAATTAAATTACACTACAGAATATTACGTTTACACACATCCACAAATCACATGTTTTACTCTACTTGCTCTAAACTTTTAGGCAAGTAATGGTACTTTTACTTAAGCATGATTAAGTAAATCATACTTAAGGATGTTTACTGTACTGTGGCTGCAGTAGAGTCATTCAGGTTCCTGGGCACCACCATCTCTCAGGATCTGAAGTGGGACATTCACATAGACTCTAATGTGAAGAAAGCCCAGCAGAGACTGTACTTCCTTCGTCAGCTGAGGAAGTTCAACCTGCCACAGGAGCTGCTTGTACAGTTCTACTCAGCTGTCATCCAATACATCCTCTGCACTTCAATCATCGCCTGGTTCAGCTCAGCTGCCAAAACTGACCTCCGTAGACTACAGCGAATATTCCGGACTGCTGAACGAATCACTGGCACTGCCCTTCCTACACTTCAAGAACTGTAATTTTCCAGAGTGAGTAAAAGTGCTCGCAAAATCACTCTGGATGCCACGCACCCTGCACACTACCTGTTCGAACTGTTACCGTCTGGTCGGCGCTACAGAGCACCAAGCACAAAAACAGCCAGACACAGGAAAAGTTTCTTTCCTCAGGCCATCTACCTCATGAACAGTTAAATATTCCCCTACTGGGCAATAAACGTGCAATACTTTCTCATACGCACTTGTACACAGCACCTTATAACAACATACAACGCAATACTTTCTCCATTCGCATTGGTACACAGCACCTTACATCCAGATCTTTTTGACTAACTGCATCTCTGTTTAATGTATATCGCCTTTTTCTTTTCTCATATTTAATTTTGTGTTGTCACTTGTCACTTTATGTACACTGGAAGCTTCTGTTGCCAAAACAAATTCCTTCTGATTTTTCAGTACTCTTTCCACCACTGGTCGCGAGTGACTGCCATTGTTATTTTGGGGGTCGTAAGCTGAAACATTTGAGAACCCCTAAACTACAAGGGTTAAAAGTTCCATCAACAAAACAAAAATAAGCTGTGCAGCAAGTTGCCTTACAATTTTAAGTTAAGTCAACTTTTATTATCTTACACTGACAAGATCAACTTTATTTTTACTCATTTTACACATATGATTGAATAATGGGAAAATAGATTTGAATTAAATTTAGAAAAATAAAGTTGTTCAATTACTGTAAAATATTAAAAGTTGGCTCAACTGCACAGCTTTTTGAGTTAACTAAACTAAAATCGAGTCAACTACAGTACCTGGGGTAAAAATTGAGTCAACTTTTTATTTTTTTTACAGTGTAGGTGTCATTTTTACTGCAAAAAACACTTAATACATGGCTTTACCCTACCCCTACTCCTAAACTCACCTCTCACAGGAAACCTGTGAAAAATATTGAATGTCAAAAGACCCATTAAGTAGTTCTAAAAGATTGTCTTGCATGTCGTGAGGAAAATATGGTGATGTGATCAGCAGTAAATATCCTCTAGAAGGCCAGAGGATGCTCTCAAGAGTGGCACAACCAAATATTCTCCACAGAAGCCCAAGAAATAGCAGTCTATGGGAAATTCTTATTGACCTTATTCTACAATGCAGAAGTGTGCTCATTTTTGTGATCATTTTCGAACTTCCGATTCAGTTGCCTATGGGTGTAGTGAATATGAATAACAAACGGCAGAAACCAGTGAAGCTACTTGCTCTACAAACAAGTGTGTTTATGACTATACATAAAAAGTCCAATAATAATATTTGAAAATGTCAGTTTGCAACATAAGCTGTACTTAAAGTCTAAAAATCAATGGAAGTGAATGAGACCAGAAGTCTCAAGCCTAAAATATTCCAATGGCTGCACTGCTTGTTCGTCAAGAATAAGGTCAATAGCATTTGTAGGATAAACAAAAGATTAAACTGCTTTCATTTGAGTCAACAGGAGTAATAAACACATGGCCATGACAACATGGACGGATGTATGAACATAAATAGTTGGACAGACAGACAGACAGACAGACAGACAGACAGACAGACAGACAGACAGACAGACAGACAGACAGACAGACAGACAGACAGACAGACAGACAGACAGACTCTGGTTTCCCCACACAGCCCAAAGGCATGCGCTATAGGTGAATTGAATAAACTAAATTGGCCATAGTGTATGTGTGTGAATGATAGTGTATGGGTGTTTCCCATTAATGGGTTGCAGCTGGAAGGGCATCCGCTGTGTAAAACATATGCTGGATAAGTTGGTGGTTCATTCCACTGTGACGACCCCTGATGATTAAAGGGACTAAGCCGAAGGAAGATGTAAGCCGAAGGAAGATGAATGAATGAATGAATAAAATTAACAGATCAGAGAATGGATGAATGGATTGATGGATAAATGGATAAATAGTTGGACAGACAGACAGATAAACAGAGTCCAGCATGAAGTGAGCGCGTGTCCTATTTTGTTTTCCTGCTAATGTGTGAATCTGAAGAGGATGTGCTTCTGAAAAGCAGCGCAGGCTTTTTTCACCTCGCGGGACTCGAGGGACAAGTGCTCCTCTTCTCTCTTGTCAACGTGTAGATGCCTGAAACTCCCCCAGGTCATCCAGACCTCCTCCTCACCAGCAATCCTTCAATATACTCCTCTCTCTCTCTCTGCTCTCCACTAATGGAGGTTGAAGGACTGTCACTCTGGCCTGCATTACAACTTCAAGGGCTCGAACTCTGTTTCTCTCGGTTCTCCGGCTAAACTGAGCTCTGCTGGACTCCTGTGGGTTCTCTGAGAACGAGACGGTCCGCCTTATGGTATACTGTATGTCCCCGTCTGTGCTTTTAAAGAGGCCGATGGACTTTGGTGGAGGACCAGCTTTGTAATCTGACATGCTGCGGTTTCAAGGCACTTCAGCTACTGTACACACAGTATGAATCTTTCGAAAACTATTTTAGTTATAGTAGAGTACCAACATAATAAATGGCCATACCTATTCAATGCTATTTTATTATCATTTATATATGGAATAATTCATGATTTTAAACGAAAACAAATGTACACTGGAGGTGGTGATGTGGCTTATGTGGCACTATGTGTGCATTTTTATTATTATTATTTTCTAATAATTCAGTTGTCAATTATACAACTAATTATTCATACGATGGTTTATTTAAGGCATAATATGACTATTTAAGGACATTCAAGATAACTGTTTTAGGGCGCGTTCCCACCTGCCTTATTTAGTTCGGTTGATTCGCACTAGAGTTCGTCTCCCTCTTGGTGCGGTTCGTTCGGGCAGGTGTGAATGTAGCAATCGTACTCGAGTGCGCACCAAAAGCGGATCAAATAAGCGTACCGAGACCTCCTTGAAGAGGTGGTCTCGGTACGCTTTCAAACGAACCCTGGAGCAGTTAGCTTGTGGTGAGAATATGATCCGAACTAAAACAGACCCAACCGCAAAAAGTACTGCGCCTTTTTGGACTAATCCAGCTGCAGTAGGCCGATGCGCTGTGCATTATGGATTGTGGAGGAAAAATATTTGTTGACAGCGCTTTACCAAGAGGGAGAGAGAGAGGGGGGGAAAAACATTATCCTGATGGATCGTTGGTAATATTTCCGGAACATGACCATGTCGCAGTTTAGCTAAATTAATTCACGCCTTCTCCTGAAGTGACGTACGATGTCCCTTCACCGTTTGCAATGCCTTAAAACATTGTTTTTCAGCCACTTCATTCTCGAACTCTATAGTTTGTCTAAAGTGATGTATACTAACTATATAGTATACTATGACCAGGGATACAATCAGCCAGCGCAGTCGTAGCTCCATAGTCAAAAGCGACATTTTGTGTCTGCCGGTTTGTTTACTTGCGGGAGTTCCATTGGCATTTTCCCTCACGTGACCAATCGACAAGCAGTTTAGGAAATACATTCAATAACATCTGGCCAATGAGTGATGTGGGTTTTGTCAGATGACTGCATTTTGGTTCTTTTCAACAGGTTCGAACCAAAGCAATCAGTGTGGTGTGAAAAGAACCCAAAAACGGCAGAAAACGCTACAATATATTATTTGCTGCCCTTGGTCCGGACCAAATGAACCGAACTAAAGATGTGAAAGCACCCTTAGTGTGTAGGACTAATTTCTAACACATCTCATCCAAATTCATTTTGACTAGACCTTGGCACCATAGCGACCAGCGTTTTTTGGTAGGATGGTAACCCTGGTTAATCTCGATCCAAACATAGGTGTCAATACTGTTTTGAGTGGCTTACCTGTGTTTTTGTGATGTACAACTTTGATTTTGAAAGATGTGTGTTAAAGCCATTAAACTTCTGTCAGATAAACTTCAAGCGCGAGAAAAAAAAAATGTTCTCCTAATTCAGTATCTGCCGTCAGATAAGATGTTGGAATACAGCGTCAGTGTTCCCGACTGCCATCTGTTATACTGTGCTCAGTGCGCACACACAGACATCACAGGCAATACGTCACTGTATTATAAAGAGCTAACCATATTACTACATACCTGCCAACATTCGGTTCCTGAAATCCGGGAGACCGGGGGCGGGGGGTGGGTTGAATAGGGAGGGCGTGCGCGTTGGGTTTGCTGAGCGAACATGCACCAGGTTTCAGGCCAGACTGTACCAAAAAAGCTGAATTCCGGGAGTTTTCCGGGAGACGACACACTACGAAATGGGTCTTAAATACGGGAGACTCCCGGGAAAAACGGGAGTGTTGGCAGGTATGTATTACTAGCAATAAACTTAACAGTTACAGTTAAAGTCAGAATTATTAGCCCCCCTTTTTATTTTTCCCCAATTTCTGTTTAACGGAGAGACTTTTTCAACACATTTCTAAACATAATAGTTTTAATAACTCATTTTGGTCCCACTTTATATTAAGTGTCGCTTATACCTGTGAACTTACATAGTAATTAGATGTGTAAGTAGTATGTAACTACAGTGTATGTACACACGTTTACATAGTATTTACAGTACTTTTGTATTACTGGTGTAACTACACTCATGTAACAACCAACTGAATAGTATGTGTAAGTACAAATGTGTAACAGGACATTGGTAACAACAAAGTACACATCTGTAACAAAAATTATGTAAGTGCATTGTGTAACAACAATATGTACTTGCAGATGTTTTCCCACTACTTGTGAACACTGTATGGCAGAACTAATGCTGCATTAGAAGGTTTCACCTTGTGATACCAGTGTACTTACATGGTAACTCCACAGGAACTGTCCACTTATTATAAAGTGTAAAATGGTCACAAATTACTGTGTAACTTGTAGAAATATCTTCTATGCAACACTTTAATAACAGTGTACTTACATGGTAACTCCACAGGAACAGTCCACAATGTAAAGTTTAAAATAAAATTCATTTTATTTTCGGCCTAGTCCCTTTATTAATCTGGGGTCGCCACAGCGGAATGAACCGCCAACTTATCCAGCATATGTTTTACACAGTGAATGCCCTTCCAGCTGCAACCCATCTAAGCCGAAAAGAAAATGAATGAATGTATGAACAGTAATTTATGACCATTTTACACTTTATATTGAGTGGATCCTGTGGATTTACCATGCAAGTACACTTGTATCACAAGGTGAAACCTTCTAATGCAGCCATACAGTGTTCACAAGTACATGATCTGCAAACAGGTGTGGAAGTGGGAAAACATCTGCAAGTACATATTGTTGTTACACAATGCACTTACATAATTCTTGTTACAGATGTGTACTTTCCTAGTGTTGTTACCAATGTCCTGTTACACATTTGTACTTACACATACTATTCAGTTGGTTGTTACATGAGTGTAGTTACACCAGTATACACAAGTAAATACTCTGTACCAGTGTGTACATACACTGAAGTTACATACTACTTACACATCTAATTACCATGTAATTTCACAGGTATAAGCGACAATATATGGGACCCTCATTTCTAATAACTGATTTATTTTATCTTTGTCATGATGACAGTAAATAATATTTTTCTAGATATTTTTCAAGACACTTCTATACAGCTTAAAGTGACATTTAAAGGCTTAACTAGGTTAATTAGGTTAACTAGGCAGGTTAGGGTGATTAGGCAAGTTATTTTATAACGATGGTTCGTTCTGTAGATTATCGAAAACAAATATAGCATAAAGGGGCTAATAATTTTGACCTTAAAATGTTTTTTATAAAATTAAAAACTGCTTTTATTCTAGCCACAATAAAACAAATAAGAGTTTCTCCAGAAGAAAAAATATTATCAGACGTACTGTGAAAATTTCCTTGCTCTGTTAAACATCATTTGGGAAATATTTAAAAAAAGAAGAAAAAACTCAAAGGGGGGCTAATAATTCTGACTTCAACTGTATGTGTTTTCTGTCATTTCAAAATGCCCCTTTATTTCCACTTTGTGCCACTCTTTCAATCCATGTGACAGTTAGTGGGACAGTACGTTTCTGCGTCAAACATTTTGGAGAAATTCATAAGTTTGCGTTGGTTATATATTTGAAAATAGAGAAAATTATCACTTCAGCGATGACTAAGCTCTGAATGGCACAAGATGCTGTCTGTTGGTAAGGGTAAATGACTCGCAGCAGTTGTTTTTCACTCCCATTAGATTGTTATTTTTAAATAATCAGTCCAGGAGGTGGCACTGATCAACAAATTCTTTGTCTGTTTAAAGACGTTAAAAGCAAGTAACATAGATTAAAACTATAATTTCAGCCGTCCAAATGTGTATTTATACGCATAAAAGCTGCCGACCGGATGTTCGAAGCATCCTGCTTACACACACACACGCAAAGCATAACGGGTAATTTTGTGTTCTATGAAAAAGGTCTATATATTTGCCTGTTGTTAAGGTGAAATAATAATTACGTTTA
>LR812543.1:12826838-12899338 GCA_903798195.1 Danio kyathit
CCAAGTACTCAACAGCGTGGCTGGCATAAGGGGCAAAGGGTCTAAAAGAAGAAAAACAATTTACATGGCGTCCTTGTTCACCTGATCTGAACCCCATAGAGAACCTGTGGTCCATCATCAAATGTGAGTTTTATAAGGAGGGAAAACAGTACACCTCTCTGAACAGTGTCTGGGAGGCTTTGGTTGCTGCTGCACGCAATGTTGATGGATTCTGTCAGTGTTTTGATCTGTTCACCATGGATGGCAGGCTTTTGAGTGTCCTTGCAAAGAAAGGTGGCTATATTGGTCACTGATTTGTTTTTGTTTTTGTTTTGAATATCAGAAATGTATATTTGTGAATGTTGAGATGTTATATTGGTTTTACTGGTGAAAATAAATAATTGAAATGGGTATATAATTGTTTTTTGTTAAGTTGCCTAATAATTCTGCACAGTAATAGTCACCTGCACACACAGATATCCTCCTCAAATAGCTAAAACTAAAAACCAACTAAAAACTACTTCCAAAAAAAGTTTTTTTTGGGTTCATTGAGAACATGGTTGTTGTTCAATAATAAAATTAATCCTCAAAAATACAACTTGCCTATTATTTCTGCACTCCCTGTATATTAATATATAATAAAAACGGCTGCATTCACTTAATTTCCATTAAAGATATGTAAGATATAAGATGTAAGATGTAAGATATTCCTATGTAACCTCTGAATCAGTCCAATCATGTAACGGTGTTAACTGACGAACACCCTCATTCATTCATCATCTTTTTGGCTTACTCCCTTTATTAATCAGGGTTCGCCACAGCGGAATGAACCGCCAACTTTTTCAGCATGTGTTTTTATGCAGCAGATGCCCTTCCAGCTGCAACCCAACACTAGGAAACACCCTCTCATACACTCTCATTCACACACATACACTACGGCCAATTTAGCTTATTCAATTCACCTGTACCGCACCCGGAAGAAATCCACGTGAACATGGGGGGGAACATGCAAACTTCACACAGAAATGCCAACTGACCCAGCCGGGGCTCGAACTAGCGACCTTCTTACTGTGAGGTGATCGTGCTACCCACTGAGCCACCGTGACACCCACGAACGCCTTCCATAGTGATAAAGACACTGTTCCCAGATCAGCTTCTTTACACGCGATTTGAAGTGGAGCGAAAGTGGACACTTTGGGATTTGGGTGTGTTTTAAAACAGATAAATACACTCAGGGCCAGCGCGTCCATAGAGGACTTGATTGTTGTTTGCCTAGAGCGCCAGTTCTGCTTGCTTTCGCCCTAAATACACTTTATAATATGTAAACATGTCCGTCCTAGTGTGTTTATTTATAAACATGTATGAATGTGTAACAAATGACTAACAAATGACTCTTGATTGATTTCTCTTGTCATGAGTCACTCAAACATACAGGGCAAACATACAGGGCAAGCAGTGTAATCCAAACAGTGCAATTAATGTTGTCCAAATATCAAACAAACAACTCTTTTGAACAGGTAGACTTTAGTGAATCAGAAGCTTGTAACGTGATTTATGGAGCCTAGAATTGGAACAAAAGATTCTTTTGAAACAATTATTTTCCATTCTTTTAAGTGACTCAAAATATAAAACAGCCAGTGAGGTCTGAATCATAGACCACAGATCTGTTTAAATGAATCAAAATCATAGTCCAATGCACAAACAAATGACTCTTATTGATCAATCACTCTCAATGGCTCAGAAACACACAGCACAATCTGATTCACAAGTAAATGACTCTTACAAACCAATTATTTTTTCGGAGAACCCAGTATTTAATGATCCAATCCAAAATTATGTTTGATTCTTTTTTTTAGAGAATTAGCTTTTTGTTGAGCTCTTTGGCTTTGTTTTGATTCACAATCCAATTTGCAATCATTTGTTTTAGTGAATCAAATGCGTACAGTGCAACAGATGACTCTTATGAACTGGTATATTTAGTGAATCAGAAGCAATGTAGTCTAAATTATAAATAAATGACTCTTTTGAAACAATTTCACCCTTTTTAAGTGACTCAAAATATAACACAATCAGTAAAGTCTGAATCGCAAACCACAGATCTTTTTAAATGAATCAAAATCATGGTGCAACCAAGCCTAAATGTCAAACAAATGACTCTTGACTCATTTCTCTTGTCTTGAGTCACTCACAAACATAAAGGACAAGCAGTGTAATCCAATTCAAACAAATGATTAAATGAATCAAAAGCATACAGTGCAAATAATGTTGTCCAAATATCAAACAAACAACTCTTATGAACAGGTAGTCTTTACTGAATCAGAAACTTGTAATTCGATTGATGGAGTCTAAAATTTGAACTAATGACTCTTTTGAAACAATTATCATCCATTCTTTTAAGTGACTCAAAATATAACACAGCCAGTAAGGTCTGAATCACAAACCACATATCTGATTAAATGAATCAAAATCATAGTACAATGCACAAACAAATGACTCTTATTGATCAATCACTTTTAATGGCTCAGAAACACACAGCACAATCTGATTCACAAGCAAATGAATCCTACGAACCAGCTATTTTTGGCAAACTAAAAACATAACAGCACACCCAGAGTATAATGATTCAATCAAAAAGTATGTTTGATTCTTTTTTTTGGGAATGTGCTTTTTGTTGAGCTATTTGGTTTTGTTTTGATTCACAATCCAATTTACAATCAATTGTTTTAGTGAATCAAAAGTGTGCAGTTGACTCTTATGAACTTGTATATTTTAGTGAGTCAGAAGTATTCAAGCAATGTAGTCTGATTTTTGAACCAATGACTCTTTTGAAACAATTATTTTCCCTTATTTTAAGTTACTCAAAATATAACACAGTCAATGAGGTCTGAATCACAAACCACAGACCTTTGTAAATTAATCAAAATCACTCCAAACATACCACACAAGCAAATCTAATTCAATCAAATGATTAAGTGAATCAAAAGCATGCAGTGCAATAAATGTAATCCAAATGTCAAACAGACGAATCTTATGAACAGGTACATTTTAGTGAATCAGAAACTTGCAAAGTGACCGATGGAGTCTCAAAATACAACACAATTAAGTGAAGTCTGAATCCCAAACCACAGATTGTTTTAAATAAATCAGAATCATAGTGCAACAAATCTAATTTTCAAACAAATGACTCTTGACTCATTTCTCTAGTTATGAGTCACTCACAAACATACAACACAAACAAATCCAATTCAAACAAATGATTAAGTGAATCAAAAGCATACCAATGTAATCCAAACATCAAACAGATGACTCTTATGAACAGGAGCACTTTAAGTGATCCAGAAGCTTGTAATGTGACCGAACAAATGACTCTTTTTAAACAATTATTTTCCCTTCTTTTAAGTGACTCAAAATATAACAAATCAGTAAAGTCTGAATCTCAAACCGCAGATCTTTTTAAATGAATCAAAATCACAGTGCAACCAATCTAGTCTAATTTTAAAACAAATGACTCTTGACTCATTTCTCTTGTTATGAGTCACTCCAAACATGCCACAAAAGCAATTCCAATTCAAACAAATGATTACGTGAATCAAAAGCATACAGTCAACCAATGTAATACAAACATCAAACAAATTGCTCTTTAGAGTCAATTCTTTTATCTTAAACAAGCACTCATGTCATACATAAAAGCTATGATGAACTACAAAGCTTTGTGAATAAATAAATAAATAAATAATTAAAAATGGTCCACACCACAACTAGAATAATGACTCCATAAAACAGAGCAAAGACATAAACAAAAACATACAGTTTACACTACACATGTAGTTCAATTCACAAACAAATGACTCATATTGATCAATTACTTTTAATGGTTCTTTAATTTGATTCACAAACAAATGACTCTTATAAACCAGTACTTGCAAATCGAAAATATAACAGCACACCCAGTCTATAATGAGTCAATCTAAAATTATGTTTGATTCTTTTTTTAACTGAACGAACATTGATTCATTGAGCTATTTGGTTTTGTTTAGATGAATCATTTAAGCAGATTCACAAACCCAAGAGTTACCAGACAGAATCAAAACCACTGTATGAAAACCCTTTAAAGTACAATTTTTCAAAGTGTAGATGTGATGTAAACAAGAAATTAATAGCGCAGTGTAAAGCTTCATTGATTAAAACATGACTTTATGAGATCGCATTGAACTGAAGTGATCGAGTGACAGCTTTTTAATGAATATAAAGTGAGTGTTCCTTGCTAGTGTAACGGAGGCTAGCTACTGTAGTAAGTGCTGTGCAGGAAAACCTCACCCCTCTGACCTCCACAGGTGTTAGTTCTATCTATCTCTACAGACCATGTTCTTCAGTCTCCTTGGTAGAGCAACTGACTCCCATGCGGAAGGTCGCCAATTCGATCACAGCTCGGATCGGGTTAGGTGATGTAGGACCGGCGGAGGATACATTAGTGCTGTGACCTGAAGTGAGGTTTAGGGGGGTGAGCGTAACGGAGGCCAGCTAGTAAGTGCTGTGCAGCTAAACCTCACTCCTCTGACCTTTAAAGGTGCTCTAGCGACAAATGCTAGAGGTCATGGGCTTTAGCCTCCTTGCTAGAGCAACTGACTTCCATGCGGAAGGTCGCCGATTTGATCACAGCTCAGAGCGGGTTGGGTGATGTAGGACTAGCGGGGGTTACATTAGTGCCATGACCCGGATGGGAATGAGGTTTAGGGGGGTGAGCGTAACGGAGGCCAGCTAGTAAGTGCTGTGCACGTAAACCTCACTCCTCTGACCTCTAAAGGTGCTCTAGCGACAAATGTTAGAGGTCATGGTCTTTAGCCTCCTTGGTAGAGCAACTGACTCCCATGCGGAAGGTTGCCGATTCGATCACAGCTCGGAGCGGGTTGGGTGATGTAGGACTGGCGGGGGTTACATTAAGGCCATGACCCGGATGAGAATGAGGTTTAGGGGGGTGAGCGCAACGGAGGCCAGCTAGTAAGTGCTGTGCAGGTAAACCTCACTCCTCTGACCTCTAAAGGTGCTCTAGCGACAAATGTTAGAGGTCATGGTCTTTAGCCTCCTTGGTAAAGCAACCGACTCCCATGCGGAAGGTTGTCGACTTGATCCCAGCTCGGAGTGGGTTGGGTGATGTAGGACCGGCGGGGGTTACATTAAGGCCATGACCCGGATGAGAATGAGGTTTAGGGGGGTGAGTGCAACAGAGGCCAGCTAGTAAGTGCTGTGCAGGTAAACCTCACTCCTCTGACCTCTAAAGGTGCTCTAGCGACAAATGTTAGAGGTCATGGTCTTTAGCATCTTTGGTAGAGCAACCGACTCCCATGCGGAAGGTTGTTGACTTGATCCCAGCTTGGAGTGGGTTGGGTGATGTAGGACCGGCGGGGGTTACATTAGTGAAGTGACCAGGATTGGAGTGAGGTTTAGGGGGGTGAGCATAACAGAGGCCAGCTAGTAAGTGCTGTGCAGGTAAACCTCACTCATCTTACCTCTAAAGGTACTCTAGCGACAAATGCTAGAGGTCATGGGTTTTAGACTCCTTGGTAGAGCAACTGACTCCCATGCGGATGGTCGCCGATTTGATCCCAGCTCAGAGCAGGTTGGGTGATGTAGGACCGGCGGGGGTTACATTAGTGCCATGACCTGGACTGGAGTGAGGTTTAGGGGGGTGAGTGTAACGGAGGCCAGTTAGTAAGTGCTATGCAGATAAACCTCACACCTCTGACCTCTAAAGGTACTCTAGCGACAAATGCTAAAGGTCATGGGCTTTAGCCTCCTTGCTAGAGCAACTAACTCCCACGCGGAAGGTCGCCGATTCGATCCCAGCTCGGAGCGGTTTGGGTGATGTAGGACCGGCGGGGGTTAACGTCCCTCCCCAGTCGTCAACTTTGGTAATACCCAATCGCCGTCGCCCGAAACCCGGTCCATGGTACAGTTACTAACACCACAAACACTGCCCCCCGACCCCCAACCAAACACCCGGTTCGCAACTTACTCCCGCCAACCCCGCCTCATCCCACACCCAACCCAACACCGCCCACGGAGTCTCCTGGAATTGGTGAGACAAATGTTGGTTGGTATTAGTCTAAACTGCTCTCCAATTGTGTGAAGACACCACCACCATTTGATTTTCTTGATTTCCATTTGCAATTATTTAGCAATTACTACTTTACAGAGCTGAATAGAAGTCCAAAATGGTGCGATTGACAGTAGATGGAAACTATTTTACATATATATTTATATAAACACACAATATGAGGTAAGGTTGTAAAAATATAAATGTCATTTTGATAATCAAAATGATTTTTAAGTGATAAAATTAGTGACTCCAACGAGCCCAAAATGCTTTGGACAGACGTGTTTCAATTAAAACGACACGAAAGTTACTAAATAATGCCAAACTGTTATGTTTTTGTGCGCTTCCCTTTAAATAGTTGTTTATTCTTTCCCATAGCAGATCAAACACTAGACGAAATGCTCTTTTAAGCACGGCTGACATGCTAAAGCTGCTTATTAACAGACAGTCAAACAAACACAGCTGAAAGAGACGTAACAAAAGGAATTCGGCTGTCAAATAAGCTTTGAAGGGCACTTCTATCGGACCCACGTCAGGCTGGAACACATGCCACTACAAAACACTATAATCAAAGGCAACGACTTCGCTTAATAGCTAAAGATGTTCTGTGTGGGACTATCATAGCAATATCCAATCAAATCCAATTAACTTCTTGGAGCCTCCCCTCCAGAAAAGTGCATTACAGCAGGATTAAGCCCACTATCTGTACTGGACTTGATTAATGACCATGTTAATTAATGCTGAAGGGGCTCGTTGGAGCGGTTCCTCACGTACAGCCTCACAGTGATCCAGCCGCAAGGTGGGGACCGAGAAAATAGACCCATCACCAGAACAGACATCCTGTCCCGCAGACACTTGAACACTTCTGCAGAGTCTTATAGCTGTGGAAGAGCTAAAGTCTAGCTTCTAAAGTGTGTCTGGGTGATTAATCGATACAAAATCGATTTGTCAGTAAAACTGGTTCTAGTATAATTCCAGCTTGATGTTTTAGGTTGAGGAGAATTTATTTAGAGTCATAGTTCACCGATAAGCTTTGTAAAATCATGTTCAAAATTTAAATCTATATGAAAATCAAGATATTGGTTCTGTGATAGTGACATCTGTTTGCGTAGTTTCTCAGTTAACTATGGTTCTGCAAAGTAAATACTGCATGCGAAAATACCAACGCAATCTCACTGCAATTCGTAACTTTTTTTTTATTAAGTGACTAATTCATATTTGCTCATCCCCAAATGAGGAGTAAGGTTAGGGGTGTGGTAAGGGGGCACAGCTTTATTTTAACATCTTTCATTTTCATACGAATTAAATTGTATTAATGCGTATGAATTAGCCACTTTTCTGAAAATCTGTAAAAAAGTTATGTTTCCTCTTAAGGTCTGACTGGAATATACCGCTAACACGATTTTGCTCCAAACACACTTCATAACTGTTTGAAATAAATCCTTCTGTGAGGTGATGTCCTAGTCGTGTGTTTATTAGTCATGTTGAATCAATAAAAGCAGTAATCTTCTATTTACGCTTTTTGAATTTCCTGCTTTTGTTCACAGGTATTTATAGTTTGCATACAAGAGCGCCCTCTGGCCTTCGAAGGAAAATTACTTCTGATCACACAACTAACAAAATGTGCATGACATTCACTTCTTTGCTTAGTTATGTTTGCGATTTCATTTCAATTAATCCCCCAGACAAACTCAAAAAGTATTCTGTTAGGGGCTGGATATAATGTTTTGATTTGATTTGATTTATTTTCGAACAGAAATATTAGGGGTGTCAAAATTAATCGTTTCTTCGGTGCACCGCAATGCAGACACGGACAATTCGGTATCGGTTCAGTAATAATCATAACCGGTTATTATGTACTGACGTCATTTATCTCACATGCGCTATGTCGCCGTAGCTTACTATGGCGAGGGAGGGGAGCCGCGAGCGCGAGTATTTACAACGCTCTAACTATGAAAAACTCAGAAACTGTGCACAATTTCACTGCGTGTGTGTTTGCTGGACTGTGTTTCACTGACACTTACAGCAAAAGCCCCTATTTCACGGCGATTAAGTGAATGAAAGTAAACTCCATTTCTCTCTCTCTCACTGTGGCCCATGAGTGCATCTGTGTAGAGCGCCAACGTGTAAGAGCCAATCGCAGCCCTTTCTGTTGAGCGCGTGACCAATGAAAGGGGTGTAAAAATAACTTGGTAGACTAGGCTCAGAAAGCGAGCGGGATATTTATATTTGTTTATTTGCTATAGACTATTTCAATGTGGTCATGTCATTGGCCCATGAACATTTCCTGCTTGACGTTAAACTATTTCCTAACTGTAACAAGAGGCAATTCAATCCTAACTTGATTTTAAATCAGCCGTCATAACACTATTTATCAATATGTGGACCTTTTTGGATTCTCAGAATGGAAATTAAAAATGTAAAACAGGAAATACGTTAAGACCATTGTTTTTGTTTACATCCCTCAAAATTGTCTATAAATGCTCGTGTTGTTTAAAGGTACAGTTTATATATCTGACTGTTTGTATTAAAGGACAAAATAGTTGTACAAATAGTATATATATATATATAAAACTGTGTATGGAAAGAATCGTCAATGTACCGTGAAGCACCGAGATATCGAATTGAACCGAATCGATGGCATGATAATCGTAACCGAACCGAACCGTGAGACCAGTGTAGGTTCACACCTCTAAGAAATATCATACATAAAATGTCTTCAACAAAAAAAAAAAAAAAAAACATTTTGACATGATCGAAAATGGAGAGAGATGAAGCACAAGCTTATTATTTTCCCACCCCATTACCACACACATCATTCGTCTATTACTTAAACTTCTAAACTCGAAGTGAAGTAAGTAGATTATGTGCTAGTAACAATGAGTAGTGATGGGCAGAGAGAGGCTTCGTGAAACAGTCGAACCAAACGTGTCGAGGCTTTGAAACGTTTCAACACCCATCATTACCATGAGAGAAACGAAATAACAATGTACTAGTGTTGAAATAACAACAAGTAGTTATTAAAAGTTTGAAACGGACGGACGGACAGACAGACAGACAGACAGACAGACAGACAGACAGACAGACAGACAGACAGACAGACAGACAGACAGACAGACAGACAGACAGACAGACAGACAGAGAAACAGATAGATAGATAGATAGATAGATAGATAGATAGATAGATAGATAGATAGATAGATAGATAGATAGATAGATAGATAGATAGATAGATAGATAGATAGATAGATAGATAGATAGATAGATAGAATTGGCATGATTTACCATTTTAAATATGAAGCTACTAAGAATACTAAGCATGTTGTTAGCATGGTTCTAGTATGAAGTAACATCTGGTTAGCATGCTTCTAGTATGGATTAGCATGTTGCTAGCCTGATTTCCCTGCTGAAAAATCCAGCTTAAACCAGCCTAAGCTGGTTGGCTGGTTTTAGCTGGTCAACCAGCCTGGTTTTAGAGGGGTTTTTGCCATTTCCAGGCTGGTTTCCAGCTATTTCCAGCCTGGTCTTAGCTGGTCAGGCTGGAAAATGACCAGCTTAAACCAGCTAAAACCAGCTTGACCAGCCTGGTTTAAGCTGGACATAGCTGGTTTTGGCTGGTCAACTCCCAGCCTGACCAGCTAAGACCAGGCTGGAAATGGCTGGAAACCAGCCTGGAAATGGCCAAAACCCCTCTAAAACCAGGCTGGTCGACCAGCTAAAACCAGCCAACCAGCTTAGGCTGGTTTAAGCTGGATTTTTCAGCAGGGTTTATGATGAATAAGCATTAAGATGAATTAGCATGTTGTTAACTTGTTTATAGTATAAATGAGCTTGTGGCTAGCATGATTCTAGTGTGAATTAGTACTGAAAACACTGAAACAATCTAAGCAAATGTGTCAAGGCTTTGAAACGTTTCAACACTAGAAATGAAATAATAATGTACCAGTGTTGAAATACCAACAATAACTAGATATTAAAGTTTGAAGACACAATTTATGGTGGCTTGAGAAAGCCTGTTGGAAGTAGTTTATTTAGTTTGAAAAAGTTAGAACTAGTTTCAAAAAGTTAAAGTATGATAGATGGATGGATGGATGGATGGATGGATGGATGGATAGAATTAGCATTATTTTAACATTTTAAACATGAAGCTACTAAAAAGTAGCATGTTGTTAGAACGATTCTAGTATGAATTAACAAGTGGTTAGCATAATTTTAGCATGAATTAGCATCTTGTTAGCATGATTATAGTATGAATTAGCATGTTGCTAGCATGTTTCTAGTATGAATTAACATGTTGCTAGCATGATTTTAAGATGAATTAGCATGTTGTTAAAGTGTATAGTATAAATGAGCTTGTGGCTAGCATGATTCTAGTGTGAATTAGTACTGAAAACACTAGAAATGAAATAATAATGTACCAGTGTTGAAATAACAACAATAATGAAATAATAATGTACCAGTGTTGAAAAAACAACAATAACTAGATATTAAAGTTTGAAGACAAAATTTATGGTGGCTTGAGAAGTTTAGCCTGAAAACGTTAGAAACAGTTTTAAAAAGTTTGAAAAGTATGATAGATAGAAGTGCATGTGGCTAGCTTGATTTTAATGTGAATTAGCACTGAAAACACTGAAACAATCTAAGCAAATGTGTTGAGGCTTTGAAACATTTCAACACTAGTAATGAAATAATAATGTACCAGTGTTGAAATAACAACAATAATGAAATAACAATCTACCAGTGTTGAAATAACAACAATAATGAAATAATAATCTACCAGTGCTGCTTGGCAACACCAAACAAACAAATTGTTCTCATGTTACTGAAACAACAACAATGAACACTAAAATGCTGCACAATTTAGTAAAGTAAACATAATTAAAAATGTAAGAAAAACTCATTCAAATGATAATATATACACACAATATAACACAACAAAATGCTGATGTTGCTCAGGAACTGCAAACAAAAAACTCTGATCAGCATTAAATGCATAAGTACCTTTGCTACACATCTCGCCTGTATTTCCTTTATCATGTTTACATGTAAATAACAATGCATAATGTCCTGCCCAGATATTTACATTCAAATACATCCAACACTGTGACAAAATCCCTAGCTGTGAAGCCCAATGTATATTTCAACAGCAATACCAGATTCAAAGACAGTGCCAGTGTTTCCTAGATCATAATCACACATAAACATTTGAATAAAACTGCTTTGTAGCTCAACACCAACAAATTATACCCAGACAACACGAAATACACCCTATATTCACAAAGACGCCATCAAGATAGCCTGAAGGTAAAGTAGTTTGTGCTCAATGGGAAGCATCAAAACTCACTGCAATCTTGGAGCAATAGTTTGTCTATTCAGACACAGAAACCATCCAAAAATGTGCGATTATAAAATCGCCGGTAGCTATATAGCAGGATATGAAAATGATCTCTCAGATTAAATGACATTTGTCATTAATTAATATGAAAAGCTTGTCTCAAATAGGCCCACCGAAGATCTTTTGGCAGCTAGAAACAGCTGTTAGCTCCACAGGTACGCTAGCGCTAATCTGCGTTAGCCACTGATGGATGTAATTAACGATTATCCAACGCATTCTCATTCGTCTTGATAAGAAAATTGCAGATAGGGTTGCGAGACAAGCTCTGCTGGAATCTTCAGGATTAGAAACTCTAGAGAAAGATGTTGGAAAATCCAGTTTAAGATGCTAGCGCTGGTTTGAGGCATGCTAACTGGTTTGTAGTGGAAATGGGATTCTTAAACCTATGAAGAAATGTTTTTAATTAACTTTACATGAATTTAAGAATGTCTGCAATTATTTGTATAACATTTCATTGAGATTACACTGCATTTATAACCAAAACTGTTTTAGCGTTTAGCATAAACAAAGATACTTTCAATTTCAATAGTTCCATGACAATACCTTTAACATAATGTTTGTTCTTACGCTTATATCTATCTTAACAGCTGGCAGACTAAGCTGAATTTCCAACATGATGTTCAATGCCAAACTACAAAACAGTTTACTGCAGTAAAAAGTAAAAACCCTTTTACTTACCTCAATAACAACGATTCAAACAAGCTTCGAGTAAATCCAAATAAATCTCCAGCCTCCGTATTAGAAATCCACACCCATCCAGCTCATACCTGGAGCAAAAATACAGATTTAGAAATGAGGGGCAAGATAAACGAGATTACATTTCTGATAACATCAAGATTGCTTCCTTCATATCACTAAATGATTGTCATTTCTTGCTTTGAGATAAACGTTTAGATTGAGGCTCTTTCAGATCACAGATAATGTATAAAAGTATTCAAAGTTGAAAGACAAGCTACTTTGTAACTTGTGAATGAGAAAGCTACACTGTTTTGCAATTAAATGACATTAAAACTGATACTATCTGACATAAAATAATGAGGATCTTGATTAAGGTGACAGTATTATATATAATAAGACAACATAATACTAAATAAAACAACATATAAACAAGTATAACTGCTATATATATATTGAAAGGTATGGAAGTTTATTTCTGAAAACAGAATAAAAAAAAATAACTTGTTTTGTTTATATCTCATTATGATTGTGTTTACCTTTCTCATCTCTCCTTTTATTTATTTCCAAGGAATTTTATAAAAGGTAACTGTGACTGTTAAAATCTATTTACTGTTAAAATCTAATTATTTAGCAAATTGACAGTTGACGTACATAAATATTACTTATAATTATTTGTTTGGCTGTTTCAATATATTTATTATTTTATTATTATTATTTATTTATTTATTTATTATTTTTCTGTAACATAAATTGGGGGCTCGTCCGGGATAAAATGCAGTTTCTGTACACCAGTGGTGTTTTTTTTATAGATTTATTTTGGTGTCAAAGGGAGATTTTAACTTACAAAAAGACACACACTCACACAGCTGATGCTCTCAAGTACTGATTACACACACATATATACGGCTCACTTTGAGACACTCATTGCTGAGTCTTGTTATACTGATTGTGAACATTACAGCACTTTTCCTTGCCTTGTCTTCCGTGTTTGTAACCTGCTTTGGTTTGTTTGTTTGTTTATGTTGCTTGCTACCTGCCTTTTGACCATCCACCTGTTTTATGACCATGGTTCTGGATTGCCTGTATTCATCTGTTTGTTCATGTGTTGACCGTTGCTTGCCTGAGCATCTCTGTTTAATAAACCTGCATTTGGATCCTCACTCTTTTGTCAGTGTCCCACTTCACATTACACATAAATAATTGCATTAAAAAAGTCAGAATTGTGAGACAAAGTCACATTTATTTGGTTGTTTACATTTAATTCAATTTAGTTTATATTTATTTACACTTATTTATTTTCCCCCTAACCTACAAATACCATAACATAACATAAACTGGGGGCTCGTCCGGGATAAAATACAGTTTCTGTACACCAGCTGTGGGGTTTTGGATTTATTTGGCGTCTAGGGAGATTTTAACTTACGAAAATATTGAAAGACAAAAGACATACAGCTTTACCTTAAAACATACAGTATACCCTAAAAACAGCAATTGGCATTTAATAAAATTAGGAGGACTCAATTGAATACCATTCTTTTGTTCTTCAACAAGTTCAACTAAATCAACCATCTGAGCAAAATGAGTGATAAAAAGATGTCATGTATCCAATTTGATTTACCAAAATGAATTAAACACAGAAAGACACTAAACTACATTACACAGATGCTGTCATCTTTCTCACTAGAATGTTCTCAAACATTAAAGACTATAATATATTTAAAAGGAAAGGAAACAGATATTTTCCAGCTCATAAATGATAGAAGATCCTTAGTCTTTCAATATTTATTGATCCTTTTAGGCAAGGAAGAAAAGTCTGTCTTTTTTCATAATAAATCTAGCTTTTTCAGCCTCAAAATTACTTAATACTCCCTATGGAACTTGATCAGTGTCATCAGAAGCGGCGGATTCCTTGAATGTTGAAATATATTTGATAAAGACTGCATATTCTGATTAACGTCAAACATAAGAGCCATAAATCATGCTCAGAAAAAATTCATCCAGTCTGAAGGAAAAACGGGAACGGATAATTTACAGCCATTACACATTTGAGTTAAATGACACTCGACACTCAACTAATACGAGAAGTCTATTATTTTCCATGTTATGTCCCGTGATAATGATTTTCAATTCTTACTTTCCACTTTTCATATTGCTTTCTCATTCTCAGCGCAGATAATTCCCATAACCAATTTCAGTAACACAGCCAGTTGTGAACGGCAAGGATTATTCCATATTATTCTTGAAGTCCATACATTTATAAAACCTATTTAAACCCTTTATATATATCCTGACAGCATTTTTTAATTAATTAATAATAACATTTTTAAATAAGTTTGTTATTCAATTCTCTCTCTAAATAAATAAAATAAATAAAAAATGTAAATATATTATAAATTTATATATTATAATTTAATAAAATATAAATAATGTTTCATATTATTCAATATATCTATGGTGGCTTGAGAAAATCATAACTTTCCGCCAGACTGTCATACAGACTTAATGTTGGGCTCATTTAACTCAGACTACCAATCTGCCGACCACTGATGACCTTTTAACTTACTAGCCACACCCTAGCAACCACTTACGCCACCCTAGCAACTGTCATTGACTTTTTTTGACCCAAAAAAACTGCCATTGACTTTACATTGGACATATTAACAACAAACCAATTCATACTAACAATATACCAATCCATACCAGAAACATACTAATCATACTAGCAACATGCTAATTCATACTATAAACATACTAGCAACATGCTAATTCATACTAACAATATACTAATCCATACTGAAAACATACTAACAAACAAACTAATCATACTTGCAAACATGCTAATTCATACTAAATTCATGCTAACAGCATGCTAGTTTATACTAACAACATGCTAGTGACATGCTAATTCATACACAATGCTAACAACATGCTAATTTATGCTAGAAACATGGTAATTTATGTTAGCAACTGCCTAGCAACCACTCAAAACACCTTAGCAACCACCTAGCAACACCTTATTAACCCCCTAGAACACCCTAGCAACCGCCTAGCAACCACCCAAAGGACCTTAGCAATGATCTAGCAACGCCTTAGCAATGACTTAGAACATCATAGCAACCACCTAACAACGCCTTAGTAACCACCTAGCAACCACTCAGAACACCTTAGCAACTGCGTAGCAACGCCTTAGCAACCATTCAGAACACCATAGCAACTGCCCAGCAACACCTTATCAACCACTCAGAAGATCCTAGCCACGGCCTAGCAAACATACAAAACCTAGCAACATCTTAGCAACGACCTAGAACATCTTGCCAACACCTCAGCAACCACTTTTTGACAAATCTACTTTTGACACCAAAATAAATCCATACAAATCCACAGCTGTACAGAAAAGTGTACAGAAACTGTATTGTATCCCGGACGAGCCCCCACTTTATGCTTTATAATCAGTAGGTTAGGGCAATAATACATAATTTAAAAATAATAAATAAATAAAACTAAACTAAATTTAAATAATTTTGTTGGGGATGTAGGTTTAACATGATTTTTAAAAACAAATATCAAAAAAAAACATGTAATAATCAAATGAATGTTATGTTCAGTATGATGTAATAATCATTCATTTAGATAGAGAGCAATATATGAAACAAAATCTGAAATTACAATCAAACACACAAAAATCTCGTCACTATGCTCTCATACGTTTCAACCGACTTTATATTCATAAGCAGTAATGCATAAAGAATCACATCATTTTTTTATCCATCTACAGGCTTCACCTGAGACCTTGTAATGTGTTACGCTTTCTTCACATTCTCTCTTTGTTCAGCAAACACTCCATCATTCAATACCATGGCTCATTCTCTTTGAATCCTGCTTCCTTTTCTTTGAAACTCCACCAATATTTCATCTACAGAGGCCGGTTTAGACCCTGAAGTAATCTAAGTGATAATAGTTGATTGTTCCTGTGGTTTGTAATGTGCGACTGTGAAGATTATTGACAGCTGGGCCTCTGGAGCGAATCAATTGATATTTTTTCCCCCTCTCTGATTTCTAGGCTGTCATAATTACGGCCATCCAGAGATATTTTGAACACAGACGGAATATTAATAACGCACAAACACACACGCACAGACATACACTTCCAATTCACAATCGGCCAATGAATGACATCGTAATTATGATTTCATTTAACATATCTCATATTGTTGCACTGTGTGCGTACCTGGCAGGAATCTAACTGCTTAAATTCAATGCAATTCCGCATATGGTCACAGTAATGGCACTCAATTTGAGTCAAGACTTTGGAGGCCATAGGAGGAAATTGAGACAACAGGGCGAACGAGGTAAGAGAGGAATTTTGGGATTGGATATGAATACTGAGCAGATACTTTAAAGGCCACGCTAGGGCTGGACGATATGACAAAAATTTATATCACGATATATTTTTTTCGGTCGATACGATATAATTCCGATATCGATATGGACAATATTAAAAAGAAAGGAAAAACTGCCAAGAACGCACACAATGGATGTCTGTACATACAAATGTCTGCAAAGTGAATTTGCAAAGTCGATAATACCTCCAGACTCTAATAACTTTTTTTTAAAATAAAAACAGCACAAAAAAATGTTCACTTTTTATTTGTATTTAGCCTATACAAACAAGAAATGTGAAATAAACTATCAAATAAATAAAACTCTCAGACTCAGCTTATAATATATAGACAGTTTGTGGGGGTTAGCTTGACCAACGTGATGAACAGTAACTTTTATCAGTGTTTTTTTTTTTTCATCTTGAACGTCCTTTAAGGGTTTTATCTGTCTATTTATATTTGTGTATGTAATTACCTAATTAAATTGAAAGGTTTAACATAAATATCTCTTATATATTTTAAATAATCTATTTATACAGACTAATATTTTATATAACACGTTTTCATTATTTAACAGATTTAATAGCTCTATTGATCACATTCTTTCTACTTCATCAGCTTTGCAATAACCTGATTCCTGATAAATATGTTTGTGAGTTTTATTTTGTAAGTGCGCGAGTGCTATATGCCAGCATGCAGAGAGTTTGTGTATGTGAGTGTTAATTTTGGTGTTTATGCAAGGATCGAGTTTGTTTGTGCGTGTGTTAATGTGGGAGTATATGCAAGGATCGGCGAGTTTATATGCATATGTGGGTGTATGCATGCATCAAGTTTATATGTATATGCGCAAATTTCATACATGTTTTGAACATTCAATAGTATAGGTGTATTTGCGAGTGATTTATAGGTGTATATGCACGTGTTGATAAGCGAAGTGAGGCCACAGGTTGGCTTAAACTTTTATGTTGCCTCATCTTCTGACTCTCAGTATGTTTTATCGGGTGGAACTGCTTCAAATGGTGAAACAGATTTGATGTGTTGCCGCCGCTAGTCAGCTACACTCTCTGGCACACTTTGGAGAACACCGAAACTAAGTTTATCGGAACTTAAAAAGCTGAACTACTTCCACACCACTGCATTAGTCTTTCATTTCTTATCAACTATTTCGTCTGCATTCTTACTTGTGGAAGCTTGTTCATTCGCATCTGTATTCAGAGCACTCATTTTGTAGCTAAAACTTTCTGCGGCGCAGCTTAACCAACTGCTGTGCTGAGCGCTGGCAGCGTGTCTGTGTTGTTCGTCATCACGTAAGTGAGATCAGATCACGCTCTTTCTGACGGCTGAGCACTGAATGTCATTCAGTGACAAATGATACATGTATAAGATCTTATATAAATAATAATATATATATTTATATATATGCAAATTTATATCGAAATATCGAAAATGGGTTTAAAAATCATATCATCGTTATTGAAAAAAATTCTATCGCGATAAATATTGATTTCGAATTATTGTCCAGCCCTAGGCTACGCTGGGGATAAGAATATGGAACTGCTAAATACTGTATGACTTATGTTAAAATAGGATTGTCTATGTATTTATTTGAGTAAAATAATGTGAAAGTCAATGGTGACCAAATGTTTATAAGAAGCAAAAGAACCATAAGTATGACCAATATTATTATATTTGAAAAATTCTGATAGTATGCAACAAATTTTTTTGTGAAATAGATATTGTCAGTTTCAAAATGTGTCATAAAACATGTTGAAAAATTGGCTTATATGAAAGGCAAAGGCCTCTAGATTATCCTTATTTTACCGAAATAATATATGATCATAGCTTGATTTTTAATTATTTAATTAAGTTTTCTCCTCCATCTCCTCCAACCAGTGTTACGACTAAAGTTTTTTTGTTTTTTTTTGTGCATTGCATGTGTCTTTTTCTTTGTCCCGCCTTCTTGTGTTATTTTCTGTTATTCCATAGGCTCCCGTTCTAACATGATCCAAGCACTGATTGGCTGCTGGTTGCGGAGGCCTATAAAAAGGAACTTCCGGCAGGGTTCGGGGGAGCTCATTTGGGGTGCGACGGTTGCTGGGAGTGGAGAGCTCCTGGATTTTCCCTACCCCTCTGGCCGACGACCATCCTTTAGTCTTGTACTGTACATCTGTTCATGCTTGCAACTTTTTGAGAGTTTGAGCTTGTAGGGGTGGCCTGCCTATTTATTTTATTACATTTGACTTTGTTTATGTTTAGGGAGGAAGGTAAGCTTCCTGTATTTTTCTTTAAATAGCTATAAGTCATTTAGTTCATTTACAGTTGAAGTCAGAATTATTAGCCCCCCTGAATTATTAGCCTCCCTGTTTATTTTTTTTCCTAATTTCTGTTTAATGGAGAGAAGATTTTCTCAACACATTTCTAAACATAATAGTTTTAATAACTCATTTCTAATAACTGATTTATTTTATCTTTGCCATGATGACAGTACAGAATATTTTACTAGATATTTTTCTATACAGCTTAAAGTGACATTTAAAGGCTTAACTAGGTTTATTAGGTTAACTAGGCAGGTTAGGGTAATAAGACAAGTTATTGTATAACAATGGTTTGTTCTGTAGACTATTGAAAAAATAAATAGCTTAAAGGGGCTAATAGTTTTGACCTTAAAATGGTTTTTAGAAATTTAAAAACTGCTTTTATTCTAGCCAGAATAAAACAAATAAGACTTTCTCCAGAAGAAAAAAAATATTAGACATACTGTGAACATTCCCTTCCTCTGTTAAATCATTTGGGAAATATTTAAAAAAGAAAAAAAAAAAAAAGATTAAAGGGGGGCTAATAATTCTGACTTCAACTGTACTTTGTAGATTCTTTTGTTTGTTATTTTGGTCTGTGGCCACCCTGAAGAGATGCTCATTTAAACTACTATTTTCTATAATAAATCTATTAAATTACTCTCCACTGAGTGTCCGAGTTTGGTTGTCGACTGAAGGGGATCTATTGCTTTAGTTTTGCATTATCTTGTTTGGGAAATCCACCACTCACAACATTTTTTGTTGCATTTATTATGCTCAGGTTGTTTTTACCCTAGACTTTGGGGCGTAATACCCAGACATGCACAATAATGTTTGTATCTGCACTGTAAAAAATAAATCCGTAAAATTTACGGTAAAAAAACGGCAGCTGTGGTTGCCAGTATTTAACCGTAAAAAATACGGTACAAACCGTAAAAGTAAATTCTCATTTTTACAGTAAACTACCGTATTTTATTAATTTATAGAGGTAATATGTCTGTATTTTAAATTAGCAACATCTACAGTACACATCTTTTGTTACACACATAGACATGATAACAAAGCCATATGCAGGTGGTGATAAGAAAGTTTATACATAATGAACCAATGCTCATCACAAACAACTTTTCCCACAATCAGAAAAGCGTATCAGTGTAAAGAAGGTGCTCAGTGTCATTCACACAGCTACTAAACACCAGTATAGTACAGCATAAAATTAAAGTCATGAAATAAACATTGTTTATCAACATTAGATGTAACATAACTCACTAATATACATTACTGATGGGGAAACAACTAAAAAGATCCATAGTAATGTCAACAAAAAGCATAAAAATCGAAGTGCCATACAGGGAATTTTGGGAAAGTCAATTTACGGTTATTCGCCGTATATATTAAGGAAACATACTGTTAACCAGGTTACGGATTTGTAATGTAGCATTTTAACAGTTTTTTACCATTGAAATCACGGCCATTTTTTTAGGTGACTGTGCAATATATATAAATATAAAAAACAGCTTTCATTACGTGATAGACAGCACGGACTTCTTACAAATCGTCTGTTGAATATGATCTATTGATGGAAAAAAGTCAATTAAGTTAGGATCGCCATTGTTAACCAAAACAACAACTGTTAAAACCCATTTGAATTACTTGAAATAAAGCTGATAAAGCTGACAACAATAAATATAAATATTACAAGTAAAATTTAGAAATTAGAATTAGGAAACTACATGAAATAAGAAGTAAGCAAGCCTACTAAAATCCCTAAATCTACAACTGAATTAAATAACAAATTAACAAATATTTCACAAAATAATTAATATATTATAAATATTACAGTAAATAATAATAATTTGTGTTTTATAAAATAACATTGAGAACGTAGGGGTGAGTAAATATACCAGAACATTCCAGCCTGATCTCACGAGAAAACGTAAGTATTTTACATTTTGTCAATTTAGTTGGTAATTCGTCCAAATTCAGTCGTATAAAAATGTACGGTTTTAAAAAGGAGGTGTGGCATCCAACCCCACCCCTAAACCCAACCATCATTAGGTGATGAGCAAATCGTACTAAATTGTCTGAATTAGATCATACGAATTCATTCGAATTAGCCACTAAATCAAAAGTTACGAACTGCCGTTAGATTGCGTTGGAACTTTCATGTTTATGTGAATGGGTCACACTTTACAATAAGGTTTCATTAGTTAATAATAGTTGATGTATTTACTAACATGAACTAATTATGATCAATACTTCATTCATTCATTCAATTTCTTTTCATTTTCATTCTCAGGGATCGCCACAGCGGAATTAACTGCCAACTTATCCAACACATGTTTTTATGCAGCGGATGCCCTTCCAGCCGCAACCCATCTCTGGGAAACACCCACACACACTTGAACACACCTACATACACTATGGCCAATTTAGCTTATTCGATTCACCTGTACCGCATGTCTTTGGACTGTGGGGGAAACCGAAGCACCCGGAGGAAACCCACGCAAACACGGGGAGAACATGCAAACTCCACACAGAAATATGAACAATACTTGAACCTCATTTATTAATCTGTTCAACATTTACTAATGCCTTGTTAAAAACAACCTTTATGCTTATTAACATTAGTTAATGCTCCGTGAGTTAACATGAACTAACAATGAACTGCATTTTCATTAACTTTCATTAACGGTGACATGAACAAATTCTAAATGTATTGTTCATTGTGTGTTCATGTTAGTAAATGCATTAACTAATACAACCCTTTAAGGTGATTAATATGAATATTTATATGCCTTATATGTTGACATCATGAATTATGCACGAGTCTCTCAATTAGCATGCAGCATATGTTTATCCACAGGCTTCAAACACAAAAAAAAAGAGGTTTCAGATATTCAAACCTTCTCCTCGGTGATGGACATGACATCATTTATATGCATCCCGGTTGCCATGGGAGACCAAGAGCCCGAATCAAAGAATGAGAGACAGTATGAAATCCCTTCACTTCAAAGGCCAGGGAACTCTTTCTAATTCTTTAAAGGGCCCGTGAACTGAGAAGTCTCGATCTCTTGACATATAAAGGTCATTCTAGTATGAAAGCCATCCTGTAAGATTCAGAAGTCAAAATTTTCTTAATAGTGTAAAAACGGCTTATATTGAAGCCCGTCTGCCAATTGACAAGTTGTGGAATGAGCTATTTTATGATGTCATAGTTTGTCTAAACTCCACCTCCACAGAAGAAGCTTCCAAGAGAGTATGATTGGGGTCAACAAAGCCAACTTGGTTAAGATCAGGTTAAACCCATTTACAAAGCAGAAATAAATAGCTTTTGATGCATTAAAGTTTAAAGGCAGCAACTTAAAGATAATAGTATTATATCAGCGCAAATTAATCAACGGATAATGATAATAATGTAGGTCAAAACAGACAGATCAAAAGACAGTCATTTTAAAAGCTTTATTAAAGCAAGTTTATATAAATAGTTCAATGTAAACGTTAAAGCTATTACTAATATTAAAAGACACTTCGAAACTATTTGATAATATAAATAACTATAATTCATATATTATGAATAAATAATTAGAATGAAAATACATTTTTTGACAAAAAAAAATGCTTTTATTTTAAAATGCTTTAATTTGGAGCCAAAAAAAAGACTGGGACTGTTAGTAGATTTATTGCATCATATATGCAAGTAACCTTGCTCACAGCTGATTGGTCCAATGCCGCTTTGCGATCTCTAACCCTGAATTATTCCTGCTCTTAAGCAGGCTATAGCCAAAGCCTGTTGAAGGGAAGTCTGAAATGATTCAAGCATAAAATCTATGCTAACCATATCTTCACGTGCTTCACGTTACCTAGTTAACATTACGAGTTTTCCAATGGAAAGTAATACAGACATTTTCATTTCCCATCTGCTTAAATTCTGACGTATGGAATACTGTTTTTGGAACCAAGCCGCTACTCATTTGAATTGAGAAAATATTTGTTTATGACCACTTAGTCATATTACACATTAAAATGAACTTCTCACAAAATCATGGTGTACACAACAGTCTCTGGACTTACTGAGTGCCTTAGTGTCCCACCAGTGACAATATACAGCCATATTGCATTGCTACGAGTGTGATATTGCATTTATACAACAGTTCGATGGCATAATCGTGTGTGAAAAAGAAAATCAAACACGGAGAGTCTCAAAAACCCTTTTGTTAAAGGAACTACTTTCTTCCGCCATTCATTCACACCGTCAGAACAGCAGAAACCGTTGCTACTTCAAAAACATCGCTTTAGAGCTAGTATTTAAATGATTCTCTAGCGTAATGTCTAAAATTATGACATAACAGGTGATTTTGCTCACATTTAAAGATTATAAGGCTGAACAGCATGAAATGCCATCAGTCTATACTGTAGAGATTTCCCAGTATTTCCCAGAATCAGGAGATCACAATAATTAACCCCGAAAAAGCCAAAGCAAAGCAAACAATATCAGATTACTATGGTATAAATACAGCACTACAAAATACAGAGAAAGCTCAACTTAGAATGTCACATACCTGTTTTGTAATTTTTTTAGCTGTAGTTTGAAATGTACGCTGAAAAAAAATGCTGTTTTCCCTCCCCTGAGGACTTATTATGCGGTCTCTGTCACCATCTTGTAGTGGAACGTCAACCGTCTTTGCTCTGCTCAGTATGGCAGGCTGGCCGCCAATGCACTGAATAATAAAAATAGGCACTATGCTTATGAATAAACTGCATAGTTGCTATCTAAACAACTAAATTTTTGCCTAAAATCCTCAAAAGTACATTATGTTGTCCAACAGCTGCAATATTTGTCAAATTGTAGTCCTCCTCTGCTTGCCACTCATACTGGCGGAGTAATACACAAGGGTGAAGAGGCTGTATGTGTGCTGATATTACTTTAGTATCTCATGGCTATCAGCCAATCAGATTCAAGAACCAGACAGAACTGCTGTATACATTATTGTATACGTTATTGCTGTAACAATATTGATTTTCGAAAGTATTACAGTGCTTCGTAAATGTTTATTTTTACCATTTGTTGAACCTCCTGTACAGTTTTACAGAGAACTTGGACCCAGAAGCTGCTTCATGTGAATTAACAAGCACATGAAAGGAAAACCTCTGGATTAGTTGTGTAACATAAATTACCATGGCAACAAAACCCGAAAAAACCAACCCACCTTGTGAGACCAAAAACTCACAGTTTGCTTAACCTAAACACAAAGTTGCGTAAAATCCCAAACTGGCTTTGCAGAACAGGCCTCAGATCTACACAGAAACTAAACAATAAAGAGGCTCTGAAGAAAACAAGAAGCTGTAGAAAAATCTTTCTTGTTTTCGCATTGCCTTCCTTCTGATCCCAGCCTTCGGAAACAGGATGAGCTTTATTTTTAATGAAGTTCCCGACAGTGTGTCAGCGAGAACTTTGTTCACTTCATTTTTATTGCAGATTCGCTTATAAACCTGTCACAATTTGGGATATTTAGACTACAGTATCCACTTTTCCTACACCCCATGATGCTTTGCGTGTGACTTCCATTAAACTGTAAACAATGGGTACAGTGAGGTGACATTATTCTACTCACAGTTCATCCATGAAATATTAAAAGGCAACTTATTAGATTCAACAAATTCCTTTCTGCAGACTATGAATTACACTTGCGTAAATATTACAGATGTATATTGAATAATATAATACTGTGGGGAATGTAAAGAGATAATGATCTGGAGGAACCAAAGTTCTTCTTTTGCCATAGATTTGTTTGTGATTCTATTGTCAGGTTAAAGCATAAGCGTAACACTATTTTATTGACCGACAGAATTAAAGCACAAAGCCAAACCCTCTCATTCTCACTCAGATTTCACTATATAGATCATTTTTGTAGCGAAAATAACCCATCTGAACTTTCAGATTTTCTAAAATGTTTAAATATGGTGTCATATCAGTGGGTGTTGACTTTTGGGTCTATAATCTGCCAGGCCTATTCCAATAGTATGTTCTAACGCCAACCTGATTTCACCAAGTAGGACATGTTCCTACAATAACATCTATGTTGATCATGGTACAACATTCCAATCAGCCAATCAAAATTAAGGGTTTACTATTTATGTTAAGTTTAGGCTTACGTTTGGGTTTTGTTATCCAACTATTATTAGCCTCTGATTTTGGGAATAATTTGCAGTTATGGTTGGGTTTAGGGGCAGGGAATAGGTATGCCTTACATTTTTAAACAGGAATGATGTTCCAGGATCAACATAGGTGTTCATCCAAGATCACATCTGTAACGAATAAGGCAGATCAGAGACATAATTATCTTGCTTTTATTCAACAAATAATACACCGTCAACTTCTCCTACCCAGAAAAGACTTGATGTTTAGTGTGTGATACGATTCCAAGGTATTTATGACATGAAAAGAATGCGCTCAGAAATGGACATACAGACATGGTCAAACTTCCTAAAGCTCCTTGCTTAATTATTAAGGCTCATACACATCGGGACGCTTTTCGTTTCTGTATATTGTCAGCGTTTTGAGACGTTTTTTCCGGATTCAAACGCAAGTGATTTTCACTGGTGTCGAGCAGAAGAGTATGCAAAATCACTCCTTGATGTTAGACGGCGTTACACAACTTTAAGCTTCTGACACCCGCTTGTAACACAGAAAAAGAGAGAAAGTCAACACGCTTGTTGTTAAAGTTACTGGCGATTCGAACAAGCATGGATGGTTCAAGTAGCAGCTACAGCTCTAGCGATGAAGAAATGATTATTGTTCACCAGCGCAATAAGCAGCTCCGCGTTCATATCGCCTCTGGGCATCCTCTTCAATGTGCGCATGCATTGACAGTTTTGCGCTTGAGCGCCTCCAAGTGCTGTTTACTGTAACTTCAGCAGCTCCGTACATGTGAACAAAAGTCCCAATCTGATTGGTGGAGAAGGTTTAAACATGGCGCGTCAAAACAAAAAAACGAGCATGAGGTGTTTCTTAAAAAATTATGCTTTTACGCCTGGCCTTTTGCGCATTGGTGTGCACGATCACATTGGAACGTCAACAAAAATCGAGAGCAAAAAGAGTCCATAATATTATGGTTTTAATACTTCTGCAATCAATGTTTAACTCTACCACAGCTAAACAAGATCATAGATGGTTCATGTTGGATGTCCCTGCAAAGCTAATTTGGTGTACTGAATGATTGTTTACAGTTTATGATAATACGTGTGCAACATATTACATTTAAAAAAACTTTAAACATTTCTGTATCAGCTTACATCCAGAATGCATATGCAAATCACCACGCTTTGGAGCAAAAGACTATAAAACGTGCCTCGGCGAAGTTAACGTCTCATAAGGTCAACTCGGCTCCTGAAGGTGGTTACAAGACCACCCTTATAAAAGCTGGTGACCAAGGTCACCCCCCGGACAAGAATCCAGAAGAACCCCAGAGAACACCCAGAGGAGAAAGAGTTGTTCCATTCCAGCTCAGGACAGCTTCTCTTCGGGTCATGTTAAGAGACTTGGACCCTGGCAAAAATGGGTTAACCGCACAGCTCAGACATTCCCATCTCGGATACCTTTCTTTCTTTTCCGTCGAGAGTCTAGGTAAGTTTAATACACCGCGAAACCAAAAGTCAACACGACTACAGTTTTTGCCGCCTCAACTGAAAATCCTGACTCCACTCCACTTCAAGCCTCGTAAGGACAAAGAACTGACCACCAGCTAACCACAGGCTCCTGCTCAACAGAGGGAGTTCTTCACATCACAAAAGGAACACAAGTAACACCTCCAGATTTCCACTGAACTGGAGTAAACTAAATGTAGCCCTAAAGAAACCATAGAAGGGTTAAATTGATTAATTTTAGTTCGATTGGTTTGGTCTTACAAAATCTGAGGTTTTAACATTATTACATTCTCGCAAACTCTTATTTTTCTTCCTTTACTCATTTCTACAACCTGTATGAATGCGTGTTTGTGTTAGACTTTAGTTTCTGTTTAGATTAGTTAATAAAGTTTCATTTTGTATAAAGAAAGGCGCCTGTGCATTTTTATGAATCTAAACTTCGATCTTGTTACCCTGCTTAAACATACATGGGTTTTTATTTTTGATAGCAATAGCCGTAGTTAAAGTCAACTGTGCATTCAAACGATCGATGGACGATTCGTTTGTTCAGATTTAAAGAGTCGATTCTTTTGAAGCCTCGTTCAAATTTATCTTCAATTTACTTTGAGCTAATTTGCTACACATCATACTTGGCAAAATCATGACGTGCATGTTCCAACAAGGGGGTAAACATAGAATTGTTTGTTTATTTAGCTTGTTTTTTGGGTGTTAAAACCTTAGAGAACTTTAATGTTGGCCTGGCCTCTTCACCTTTGACTTCACAGTGTGTTGATTTGTTGACTAGCACTGGTCCTCAACGACAAACATGGCAAGTGTCTTGGACTCAGGAGTCCTTCATATAAGTAAAAGAGTCATGTATAGGGCTGTAGATGGAAACGGGACAAGTGAATTCAGTCCATCAGTGTCCAGCGACCGTCTGGGGAATCGGTCTGAACCGCAGCTCCTGCTAGACAACAGCCGGAGTAATGGAGCCGCCGCTGGTTCACTTAAAGTAGCTCAGAGAAACATTTCAATGCTCAGAGGACTTGCTGAATGATTTCAGTTGTCAGGCTTGTTTACACTACACAGTATTCCACCAATGGAAAGCTTTTAATGCATATTGGCCATTTATTTACATGACAAAGATGTTATTTTGGGGAGGCTGAAAATGCTATTTTTTTGAAGATGGGTTTCAATGTGCTAGTTTTCGAATGTGTTTCCTTTATTATTTCGGTATAAACTACAAAAACGTGATTCTGTAAAAAAAAAAGGGACTTTTATTATGTTTGTTTTGTTCAGTCTACAGACATGTTTGAGCACAAGGCAAATACAAATGGTGGAGTATACATTGTAAATCCTAACAGTGAAAATCACTAAATGAAATAAGTTAGTTTAACTTTGACTCAATAAAAAAAAGAGTTATGGTAACTCATAAACTGATTATATTAGGCATGATTCAACTCTAATGAGTTATGAATTAATTAATTATAGTTTTGTGTTAACTTACTTTAATGCTAGAAGCAATCCCAAACTATTTGAGTAGCTTTATAGTTGTTTGGACTTAATATGTTTAAGTTAATTGAACTAATGACAATTTAATAACTGAAATGAAAATGTTAAAGTTCCTAATACTGTAAATGTTTGCCGATATCAACACAAATGGTATGTTTATGTGACTCAATATACTGTATATATAAGTTTACAGAGCTCAAACTATTCGGTTTCAATTCTTAAATTGTTTGCCACAATCTGTTTCCTCACAGTTTGAGGTAACTTATCGGGTTTTACAGTGCAGGACCAGTATGTTCACAGATGTGTAGTGTTCCTTTACAAAGTGACATTGCCATCTACTGGCCTGGCATGCATATTACAACATTTTAGTTGCTTCTGTGGATGATTGTAAAAAGGTTTAAAAATAATTGTGAAATCTTTTACATCGATTTCTGTCAAAATTAATCGTTTCTTCGGTGCACCGCGGTGCGGATGGGGACAATTCGATATCGGTTCAGTAATAGATCATAACCGGTTATTACGCACTGACGTCATTTATCCCCTATGCCCGATGTCGCGGCAGAATACTATGGCGAAGGCGGTGAGAATGAGTAAATGAAACACTCCTACTACTTAAAAAGCAGATCTTTCACTGACACTGAGGAATGGTAAAGCACAAGCCACTATTTCACTAATAGGGAGAAATGCTGTAAAAAACTCTCGCTCTCCATCTCTCTCTCTCTCTCTCTCTCTCTCTCTCACACACACACACACACACACCTAGGGCATTTGACCCGTTGACATGTTCGTGAGGTAAAGTTTCCTCTCCTCTCGGCTGTTCAGGCGATACTTGTGGATCCAGACACAAGCGTGTCTGTGGTGCGAGTTTATTGTATTTATTCTATTACGGATTACCTGATAACCGCGTATTATGCGCATATAGTAACCGTGGCTGTTTTTCCCGTGTCACTCATGGGTGAACATCGCTTTCGTTTCTAAAGCCAAGCGCAGCCCTTTCTGTTGAGCGGGTGAAGACAATGACCAATCATAGGGGTGTAAGAACTTGCCAGTGCTCAAAAAGCAAGCGAGATAATATTTACATTAGTTTATTTCTTATGAATGCTCGTGCTGTCTTCTGTGCATGTATTGGAGTTTTCATTCAGGTACAGTTCATATATCTGACTGCTTGTATTAAAGGACAAAATTGTATTACAAGTAATATATAAATATAAACATATTTATAGATTTTAATACAATTTTTTTCTTGTGTTGTAAAGAAAAAAAATCTAATTATGTATTGAAAGCATCGTCAATGCACCGTGATGCACCGAGATATCGAATTGAACCGAATCGATGGCATGATAATCGTAACCGAACCGTGAGACCAGTGTAGGTATATATATATATATATATATATATATATATATATATATATATATATATATATATAACAACTTAATAGTAATACACTTAAAAATTTTGACTAATTTTGACTGGTAGGGTTGTACGCAAAACTAGCAGTATTCCACTGTATTGTATAGACGTGCATAGTCATTTGAGCCAAATAGTCTCAACAAACCTGTTTACTGTAGTAAAGGCCACTTTATATGTTAAAGTACAATTTTTGCTTCCATGTATTTAATAAATAAAACTGCCACTTTTCTAATTAAATGGCATACATATAAAATATATTTAACTAATTCACATATTTCACGAATTGAATCATAATCTTAAAATGACATATTTTTAATACAAGACAACACATGATGTTTCTATCTGTCAGTGACTCTGACAGTTAAAATGAGTACATTCTCTAAGTGGTTCTGTCACTGTGTTTAATCCTTTCTGTGCATGACTGTGGTATAGATAATGTCACATGCACTGTAATGTGTTTTATAATGGTAGTTCATTTTGAAATAAAAATAGTAAAATGTTCGTTAAGAGTTATATTTTCGCTGGAGGAAACAGCTGTGATTATGAGGTGAGCACCGAGGAAACAGTAGATTGATTGCTCCTATATGACATTGGGGTACAAGTGATGAGTGTCCATAGCAAAGAACTGCAAATAGGCATATTTTATAACAATTTATCGATAAACACACACCTTGTTCTCTCGCTCTGCACAGCTGTGGTCTTGTGGTCTTCTGATCAAATGAAAAACGAAAGTCGGGGAGGAGCCGAATTCTGCGAGATATATCCAGCTGCAGGCCCGCAGAACCACACGTTTCAGGCACACACAATCTAGCACACACGTTCTAGGCAAACCATATATGGTTCAGACGGAAGGTAATGATATTAACGTCATCTCGGACATCGTCATCAATATATTTTTATATATATTGTTGATAAATATTGTACACAATAAACAGTAGTGTTTACTGTTTCACAAATATTGCGATAGAGGCGGGCAAATGGGGAACATTGTTTCCGATCGCCATTCAATATAATAGACTGATCAGTTTTCTTTCGGTCATCACAGATGATCAGTCATTATTATCTGACAGAGTCAATATACCAGATACTCGTTTGCTGGCCTTGCTGAACGATCTAAATTGCACAGTTTTAATTTATATAATGGATGAAGGAAATAATAGCAAGTTAATATCCATAGGAAATAACATCTTTATATGTAATAATTGTAATGATAATGAACACTATGTTTTACTCCAGCGATTTAATAGTATTTATTTCCTTAATTTTCTAATAACTTTTTTATTAATGATTTCCCACATTGAATACTATAGTAATTTATAGTAAGTAATATATTGTTTTTAAACCATAAAGTACTGGTAATTTGTGGTAATTATTGTTGCAACAAATTTAGCAATACAAACAAATTAACTGTTAATAATTAATTAAAATAAATTATATATATATATATAGTAAAAGATAGTAGTTTAAATCAGTTTATATCTATATTAATTTTAAATTATCTATAGTAATTCATTTTTAATGTGACACATTATTATTATTTTTTTTTTTTATATTTTACAACAAAACGATTTTAACCAAGTATGACAACATTAAGATCCTGAATTAGTTTATTACACTTAATACAATTAGACGGTCTGTTGTTTTCTTTGTGTATGTGGATACGTGAATAAAGTCTTAAGTGTTTAACCAATTATTTTTATTTACATAATTTGAGTTCAGAAACTGTAGAGATGTTAAAACGATCGTTACGATATAATAATGAAATAATGACTGAAATGGGAAACCATAAACTGTTCACAGTCTAATGAATGGCAACCGAAGCACGGGCGTTTTCAATCGCCATACTTGTGAAATACACTAGGTGGCTCCTAAGGAGTAAGTAGTTACCATATATGGTTTGCCTAGAACGTGTGTGCTGGATTGTGTGTGCCTGAAACGTGTGTGGTTCTGCGGGCCTGCAGCTGGATATTATTGAATTCTGCCACCGTCTTCATATCAAATTTAAAGGGGACAGAGACGATAATTTGGTCCACAGTTTATGAGCTAATCGAAAAAGTTTTTTTGCTACACCCCCCCTAAAATAGGCCTAGCGATGCCCACGGCGCATAAAAATAGGTGGATGGACATGTAGCTATTGATTGGAGTTTGGGTCGGCGTATGGGTTAGTTTGATAATGGATTTACTACATGTGCTTTTGGAAGCTTCAAAATAAAAGTCACTATCCAACACTTTAATACAGCATCGAAGAGCCAGGATCAAATGTAAAACTACTCCAGCTGTGTTTGTCTGACTGAAAAAGCCATTGAGAAAGGATTGAGGTTGAGTAAATTATGGGGTTATTTTCCATTTTTGGGTGAAGTTTGTACAACTCACAAACAAAACCAGTCAGAAAGTGAAATAAACAGAAAAAAGAGAAATCCCTCAATATAATAGAAAGCTATATAATCCATACGCCATCATATCCATGAAAAATAGCGCTTTGGATTATTCTGCTAGCTTTTATTTCCAGGGCTCAGTGTTTGAATAATGCATTCAGGTTCAGTCCCCCACTTCAGTAGATTTGCGCAATCCACTTTTACCAAATTAAGGTCGGCTCTGCGAAATATGCCTGTTTTTTATATTCCCCAGCCTGCATGAAGTACCAGAAGTAACAGATTTGCATGATAATCAAGATGGCAGAGACAAACTTGAATACATGAATGTATGCGACTCCAATTGAGCATCTGCGACGAACACAGAATCAAGCGTGAATAATAAGAGATGGAGATAAATAATGGTATTGTTTGCTTCGGCGTCACAATGGCAGCGCTGATTAATATCGCAGGAACTAAACGCCTCGCTAACTAACAGGACAGGACAGTACGACTGGCGTCATTTGAAACATTTGAAACACCTCCAGGCTGGTCTTTAGTTGGCATCTGACACCTGGCAGCTCTTAAAGCCACTGATCTGAGGCCAGCTGGACAGACTCAACAGCCTGTCCATCCCACTCATGCACTGATCCTAATGCAGACTGACCCAAATGAGATTCACACACCGCCTGCATGATCACTAAACTGAGGACGATTGTCCAGAGCACTAAAAACTCTATTATTTTGACGATAGAGACAGACAGACGGACGGACGGACGGACGGACGGACGGACGGACGGATGGATGGATTGTCCCTTATATGCTTTTTGGTATTAAATTTGAAATAGTTTTCTGTAATAGTTATTGTTTTTTAGCCCTTAAAACTTTTAAACATGGTTCATGGTCTTTTAGAAATCATTTTATTTTACTGGATTTGTGCTCAAAAAGCATGAATATTATTTAAATATGATTATCATTAAAATAGCTGTCCTGGTTTATGTGTATATAAACAGAAAACAGTTTCATATATTTTAACTTTAGATTTAGTTTAAGTGAAGTTTTAGTTTTTAGAATGTTTTAGCAGTTTTGTTCTTTGATCTTTAATTATTTTGTTCACGGTGTTGCTATTTTGAAAAATGTCCATAAAAAGTGTTTTCTAAATAGTTTATATATAATGTTATATACAGTTGAAGTCAGAATTATTAGCCCCCCTGAATGTTAGCCCCCCTGTTTATTTTTTTCTCCAATTTCTGTTTAACAGAGAGCAGATTTTCTCAACACATTTCTAAACATAATAGTTTTAATAACTAATTTCTAATAACTGATTTATTTTATCTTTGCCATGATGACAGTAAATAATATTTTTCTAGATATTTTTCAAGACACTTCTATACAGCTTAAAGTGACATTTAAAGGCTTAACTAGGTTAATTAGGTTAACTAGGCAGGTTAGGGTAATTAGGCAAGTTATTGTATAACGATGGTTTGTTCTGTAGACTATTGAAAACAAATATAGCTTAAAGGGGCTAATAATTTTGACCTTAAAATGGTGTTTAAAAAATGAATAACTGCTTTTATTCTTGCTGAAATAAAACAAATAAGACTTCCCCCAGAAGAAAAAATATTATCAGACATACTGTGAAAATTTCCTTGCTCTGTTAAACATCATTTGGGAAATATTTAAAAAAGAGAAAAAAAATTCAAAGGGGGCTAATGATTCTGACTTCAATTGTATGTATATATATATATATATATATATATATATATATATATATATATATATATATATATATATATATATATATATATATATATATATATATATATATATATATATATATATATATATATATATATATATATATATATATATATATATATATATATATATATATATATATATATATGTATATATATATATATATATATATATATATATATATATATATATATATATATATATATATATATATATATATATGAATGTATGTATATATATCTATATCTATATATATATATATATATATATATATATATATATCTATATATATATATATATATATATATATATATATATATATATATATATATATATATATATATATATATATATATATATACATACATATACACACAGCTGTATTTATATATTTCTATAAATTGTCATTGTAAGACTAATATATACAACCACCATCCAATTTAATAGGTGCACCTGTCCAACTGCTTGTTAACGCAATTTTTTTCATTCACAACCATCTTTAGGGTTTACTTAGAATGGTCAGAAAAAGAGAAAATATCAAGTGAATGGTAGTTCTGTGGGCAGTCAATGGCCAGACTGATTTCTGCTTTCGATTTCTGCCGCGACATTCGGCTGGTAGGGTCATAATTTGGCATCAACAACATGAAAGCATGGATCCATCCTGCCTTGTATCAACGGTTCAGGCTGCTGGTGGTGGTGTAATGGTGTGTGGGATATTTTCTTGGCACACTTTGGGCCCATTAGTACCAATTGAGTATTGTTGCTGACCATGTCCATCCCTTTATGACCACAGTGTACCCATCTTCTGATGACTACTTCCAGCAGGATAACGCATCATGTCATAAAGCGCAAATCATCTCAGACTGAGTTCTTGAACAAGACAATGAATTCACTGTACTCAAATGGCCTCCACAGACATCAGAACTCAATCCAATAGAGCACCTTTGAGATGTGGTGGAATGGGAGATTCGCATCATGGAATGTATACATTTCCTAGGTATTCTATAGAATGCTGAGTTGCCATGCGGCAAAGTATGTAAATGGCCTACCCCTGCCATTTTTCCCACCAATGATGTTGATGGTGGCGCTTGGGTCATTGTTTGATGATGGATCGAAGCATGTGAGTGACAGCGTATTGCAGGTACGAGGTTCCACTACCACATCACAAACAACATTGCCATAATTCTTACCACATCATCAGTGTATATTATCCGGCTGAGGTTCCAGAGATGCTCTCCCGTAACATGTCTGACCATGTCGGAAGGGAGTCTAGTGCCAGGACAGGAATCAAACCATTTTGACATGCAATGATGGTTCTACAATGAATTATCTCAAGTAAGAGCCAATGCTTTTTTTAAATCAAAACCATTTACCAAAAATTCCTCTTCTGACACTTTGATACTTGTCATTCTATAGAATGTCTAGGAATTGTATAGAATGCCTAGAAAAAGTATGCAAAATCTTTACAAAAACTGATATTTCATATTTTGCCTAAAACCATCAGGCCATATTTTGCCTAAAACCATTTTAAGAAAATGATTTAGTTCATTTATTGAATGTACAAAAATCAATAAATTGTTGAGTATTTATAAAAATGTATTAAAATATTTATAAAAATTTAAACTGCTTTCTTATTGTATGTAGTTTAAAATAAAATTATTACTCCAGTCATTATTGCTTTCATTATTTTTACCATTAATAATAATAATAATAATAATAATAATAATTATGATGATGATTATTATTATTATTATTATTATCATCATTATCATTATCATTATTATTATTATTATTATTATTATTATTATCATCATCATTATCATTATTATTATTATTATTATTATTATTATTATTATTATTATCATCATTATCATTATTATTATTATTATTATTATTATTATTATTATTATCATCATTATCATTATTATTATTATTATTATTATTATTATTATTATTATTATTATTATTATTATTATTATTATTATTATTATAAGAGAGTAATTTCTGAAGGCTCATGTGACTCTGAAGACTGGAGTAATAAAGCTGAAAATTCATCTTTAAAATTACTGGACTAAATTATTAACTGAACTGATAAACTACTTTTGAACAGTTATTTTATAGTGCAATAACATTTCACAATTTTACAATTTGTACTGTATTTTTGATGAAATAAATGCAGCCTTGGTGAGCAGAAGAAGCTTATTTTAAAACAATTAAAAATCCTACTGACCCCAGTTTGACAGGTGGTGTACATACATTCTTTTTCTCATTCTGAAGAAAAAACTGAATTATTATATTATTACAAGTTAATTTTTTTATCTTACAAACTAAGGCAGGGTACAGATTGTCTTATTTGCTACAGAATTCATAATTATTGCATTCATCCATCATGCGACAAATTAATTCTTCCATTCTCATCATCATCTGAAACACTAATTACTAATTAGCAAACAAATGCACCCATTGCCTTGGAAACAGATGGGAAAGCTGGGAAAATAATCAAGACGGAGAGAATCTGACACCAAACAAACACCCGCAATGGCAACAAAGTAAACATACAAACACACTCCTGGCTGGAGGATGAGCTGCGGTTATCAAAACCTCTGAAAAACACAGACATGTTCCACTGCAGGTGAAGACAGTAAAAAAAAAAAGGTATCAATACTCTGCCAGCTGATTGCATACATTTGTAACACAAACATACTCACTTGATCCTATGTTTTGTGGAGACTATCACTCTCATCACTAAACTTAATAAAGTTTCTACAACACAAACCCTGTATTCTATCCCCTACCGCAAACCCTTTAACCCAATTCTCTCAGAAACAATCTGCACTTTTACTTATAAATCACACAGAATCAAGTATTTTAAAAATGTTTAAAAATGTTTTAATATTGTGACAAGTCCCTATGAGTGCTTTCAGGTTTAAGTCCCCACAAGGATATAAAAACAAGTTGACAAAGAACTGGATGGTTCAAAATTCTTGGTTTTTTTTGTTTGTTTTCCTTTTTTGACTTGAGTCAGATGATTTTACTCAGTTGATTCAGGGAATCTTTTATCATCACTTCAAAATTCATTCAATAATGTGGAAATAAAAGTCAGTAAAAAAATGTAGTAAGTTGTGAATAATCAGGTAATTAAGCTAGTAAAAAATGTAATAGGTTGTGAATAATCAGGAAATTTATCACTCTGTAAAAACCTTCAGAATTCAATATATACAGACATTAATAAAACTAAAGTTTGATGTTATCTAAGAGGAGATTTATGACCCCACTTATGCAAAATCTCGTTTTGAGTAATCTGACTTAAAAAAAAAAAGTATTGTAACTGAAATACAGACACAAATTGATCAAATGTGGAAAAAGATGCGCTTTTACATTTATTGGATGTTTTCTTGACAGCCCCAAACCCAAAATGCATTAAAAAAAAAAAACATTTTCACATTTTGTGTAATAAAAGTCCAGTTCTATAAAAGTACTACAAATAAAATGCCTAATAATACTAATAATTCTGTTCCAAACAATTGTGTTGCTTAAGAAAATGTTCGACAGTAAAAACCATCCGAATGTTAATACAATTGTAAAGTTTGATAAGTAATTTGGAATAAAAAAAATAAATAAACTAAGTATTTGAAATCTACATAAATGAAGTGAGACAAAAATAACACTTAAAGAGACAGTTCACACAAAAACAAAAATTCTGTGATGGGAAGAAAGCTGGACACCTGTAACCAGGGCTTAATTTGTGCCGGAACAAGCCCAATCCGGCACCTCTGAAATCTGCTCCGGCAATTCATTTTACCGATCCCCCTCCTTACATGCACCCCCCGCTCTACACTTTCTTCTGCGACTCCCCAGTCCTTTTCATTAGCGACACCCCCCATATTTTACAAGCAAGGATTCTGACACAGCAACGTGAAGCAGATGCTTTACAAATGTTGCGTGTAAGGGGGGAAACAACATTTGAGGAATCAACTTAAAGGCAGAGGAATGCACTTTATCTTAATGTTTAACAGCTTGCGACATCGTCTTTAACTAAATATGTTTACATGGACACCAATACTCCAATTTAATATGATTAAGGCAATACTCTGATTAAGAGCCTACCATGTAAACAGCGATTTTTGATTACCTTAAAGGACCACAGACACCTGCATCATGAAATGCGGAGGTTTCTTCTATCCATTCGGTGTGCGGTATCAAATTCCCTTAAAACAACACTCTTTCACCAGTCCTTTCTTCATATTCTCATCCAATACCTCAGTTTGTCACGGGGGCATGAACAATATGTTCCTGAATGAAAGTGAAACAGCCGAACTGCATTTAAGGTCAAAAAATTAAAAATGAAACAGCCGAAATTAAATGAAACTCCGGAGAAAACGTGGAAAGCATGATGACGCAATGATGTTATTCGAATTATGTGCTATAACATGTAAAACGGGATCATAAAGAAAACATTAAAAAAGCAACTCATGTAAACACCTTAATCATATTATTGTCCAGCCTGATCTCACGAGGAAACGTAAGTATTTTACGTTTTGTCAGTTTATTGGCTAATTCGTACGAGTTCAGTTGTACGAAAATGTACGATTTTAAAAAGGAGGCGTGGCACCTAACCCCACCCCTAACCCCAACCGTCATTGGGTGATGGGCAAATCGTACTAATTTGTACGAATTAGATCGTACGAATTCATACGAATTAGCCACTAATCAAAAAGTTACGAATTGCCATGAGATAGCGTTGTATTGTCTTATTCAGATTAAGGCAAATAATTAGATGATGTCCATGTAAACTTAGTCACTAGCCCCAACCCTAGAAAAAAAGGTGTCCCCTTATGTTGCTGACAGCCTAAGCTGTACGCTAATGTAAAGTTAATTTTTATAATGCAAATGTTAAATTCATGCTAACAAACAAATGATGAAAATCGAATATATTAATGCAATTCAAATATATAAAATATGTAACGAATATGGCGAATATTATTTTGCTTGTATTCAACCCATGCGTTAGCAAACACAGCACCAACTTCTCCCCTGGAAAAGTCTGGATGCTCAGTTGTAACCCAATCCCAAGGTATTTACGACACAAAGGAATGTGGTCAGAACTGGACACAGAGAAAACGTCTATAACTTATATAAACTTCTTGCTTAAGACTGATGTTTTAATGTAAACTTTTATTCGCTCTTTATGTGTAATCAGGTGATAAGCAACATTTCTCTTGCTCATGTATTAATATTATGCTTATAATACTTCTGCAATCAATGTTTAACTCTATCGCAGCTAAACAAGCTGATAGCTAGTTTATGTTTGGTGTCCTTGCAAAGCTAATTTGGTGTACTGAACGATCGTTTACATTTCATGTTGATACGAGTGCAACATATTACCATTTTAAGAAACTTGAACATTTCTGTCTCAGTTTACATCAAGATACCTATGCAAATCACTACACTTCTGAACAAAAGACTATAAAACATGCCTCAGGGAAGTTTAACTTCGGGTTGGTCAACTTGGCCCTGGAGGGCGGGTACAAACCACCCTTATAAAAGCTTGTGCCTAAGGCCACCGCCCTATAGGGAACAGAAAGCAGAAAGTCAAGAAACAGAAGTAACCTCAGGCCAGAGAAAACCGAGGCCAGAGAAGAACACCCAAGCTAGAAGGCCCAGGCCAGGGAAAGACCCAGAGGACTCCAGGGAGCAGGCGGGGACCCAGACAAAATGGGTTAATTGCACAGCTCAGACTCCCATCTCTGATGCCTTCCTTTCTTTCTTTTTTGTCGAGAGTCTAGTTAAGTTTAGTGCGCCGAAATCCAGTAGTCATCACAACTCGCCCTGTTGACGCTTTAAACTTGAAACGACCGACTCCACCCCACTCCAAGCCTCGAATAAAGTAAACTGTCCGTTCGAACGATTGCTGGATGATTCGTTTGTTCGGATTTAAAGAGTCGATTCTTTTGAAGCCCCGTTCAAATGAATCTTCGTCTTCCCTTTGAGCTAATTCGCTACAAATATGAACTGATGTTTACTTTAAACTTTAATTATATTGTTCAATTAAATTGATTACTTTTATTTGTCAAATAAAAGATTTTTCTAGAGTCATTCACCATAATTTTGTGGTTCGAAAGTATCGGTTCAGGCACCGTTTTGAAACCGGTACCATTTTTAAAGTATCGATTTAGCACCGCTATCAAAATAACCTCAAACAATACCCAACCCTAGTAAATAGTGAGTAAATTTAAGTTTTTGAGTGAACTAGCCCTTACAAAAAATGTGTTTTATAGATTTCTTTACATCAGACTGAAAGAAAACACTTTATGAAAAGCCCAAAATCTGACAGGTGAATGTAAAAAAACAGTGTTTAAACCTGCAGCGTCTCGCCTAAAAACAGCAGCAGCGCATGAAAACACTCGGCAGAGTAAATTGCAGTGGATCAATTGAAAATGTCACCTTCACGGACAGATTGATTAAACGCAAAGTGCTGAACGCTCCTGATCCTCCAACACCGCGGCCATAAGTCTGCAATGCAAAGCAGTCTGGAAATGAGCTGGAACTTGAAAATTACAGCACGAAGCCTATTCTGTTCCTGTACAACCGATGAAACACACGTATTTGAGTCCTTTTCTCCTACCTGATAACGGCGTTGAGATGAATTTGCAAGTTTTTCTGTCATTTCTCATCGCGCGTCAGTGAAGAAAGCGAGGGAGCACTTGAATATCTGTGAATTGGTTTTCTGGGGAATGTTCATGGAGAAGGTTATTCGGCCTCAGTCACTTCAGATGATTTATGCCGAGAAAATGAGCGCCCGTTTCTCTTTTGACCTTTTAACGTGCTTATAAAAGGGCTCGAGGAAGAACTTCTGAAGTTTTATTAATGATAAACGTGTTTGCTTCGCGGACTCGTCACTTTGAAATGGCGTCAAGTGACTAAATAGGGTGTTATTCAACAGAAATTACAGTATTTGTTGTGTCCTATGTATAAAAGTGAGTGAAAGGCCAAATATTAGTTGTGGTAAATGATTGTGATAATTTAATCATAATAATGAATGTTTTAAACATTGTATATTTACTTTAAAACATGGTAAATTACAAAAGATTTAAAAGTTTTGCCCCTGTTACATTTTAGTGAGGGTATAATGTATAATCTAATTGAATTTTTGGTTGTAATTGTTTAAGACATATGAAATAAAGAGTTAATGAAATATTAATGAAAAATAGAGTTTCTTTAATCTGCATTTCTTTCAGAGCTGTTGTCAATATTGCCTGAATTGATGGGATTGTGAATGCTGAAAAGTACAGACATTTTTTAATTCGTCATGTAATTCCTACTAGAAAGTGCCTAATTTATAACAGTTTATTTTGAAGCAAGATAACCCAAACACACTGTTAATGTTGTTAAATCATATTTGGAAAGAAAAAAGCTGATGAAACAAACACAGTCATGAAATGGCCTCCACAGAGTACAGACCTAGATATTATGTACAGTGTGTATAGGCAATATTATAGCCAGTATGAGATTCACCTGAAGAGAAAAGAAAGATAGAACATGCTAAATCTAAGGAAGAACTCTTAGAAATGCTGTAAGATGCTTGATATTAAATAGCACAATTTCAGAAAAGACTCAACAAAAAAGTTCAAGTTGCTGCTTGGTGCTAAAGAGGTCATGTTAAATACTTTTGAAGCTATAGTCTTTTGATTCTAAAGGTAATTTTGTTTGTAATTTTCTGTTTGTATATATACAGTTGAAGTCAGCATTATTAGCCCCCCTGAATTGTTCGCACCCCTGTTTATTTTTTCCCCAATTTCTGTTTAACGGAGAGAAGATTCTCTACACATTTTTAATCATAACAGTTTTCATAACTTCTTTCATAACACCTCTAATAACTGATTTATTTTATCTTTGTCATGATGACAGTAAATAATATTTGACTAGATATTTTTCAAGACACTTCTATACAGCTTAAAGTGACATTTAAAGGCTTAACTAGGTTAATTAGGTTAACTAGGCAGGTTAGGGTAATTAGGCAAGTTATTGTATAATGATGGTTTGTTCTGTAGATTATCGAAAAAAAATATAGCTTAAAGGGGCTAATAATTTTGACCTTAAAATGGTGATTAAAAATAAAAAAACTGCTTTTATTCTAGCCGAAATAAAACAAATAAGACTTTGTCCTGAAGAAAAAATATTATCAGACATACTGTGAAAATTTCCTTGCTCTGTTAAACATAATTTGGGAAATATTTAAAAAAAGAAAAAAAAAATCAAAGGGGGGCTAATAATTCTGACTTCAACTGTATGTATGTATGTATGTATGTATGTATGTATGTATATATGTATATATATATATATATATATACACACACACACACACATATATATACACACACGTGTATATTTATATATATATATATATATATATATATATATATATATATATATATATATATATATATATATATATATATATATATATATATATATATATACACACACACACACACACATACACACAACGGTTCTGTCTGGTTCTTGAATCTGATTGGCTGATAGCTGTGCGATATTCTGCAAATAACAGTACTCATCCAACCTCTTCCGCACACATACAGTACAGCGACAAGCAGAGGACACTCTACAGTTTGACAAATATTACTGCTGTTGGACAACATAATGTACTTTTGAGGCTTTTTTAGCCGAGAATGTAGTTGTTTAGATTGCAACTATGCAGTTTATTTATAAGGATAGTGCCTATTTTAAAATATTTATCATTTCTGAGAGACAGCGAGTCGACGGCCATTAGCCTGTTATTGAGCAGCAGAGCAAAGACGGTTGACATTGTCCATCCACAAGATGGCAACAGAGACCGCATAATAAGCCCTTAGAAGAGAAAAACTGTCATTTCTAACTACAGCTGATGAAATCATTATTAAACAGGTAAGTGACATTCTAAGTCGATCTCTCTCTTTTGTATGTTGTAGTGCTGTATCTATACCATAGTCATTGTAGTGTATTGAGTGTGAGATGGGGCTCACATATCAGGAATGTATGATGTTTTGAGTTGAGTTACTGTTTGGTTGGCCATCTGTTTTCTAATGTGTCTCCTGTTTTTGCTACTGCAGACTAGGTCAGTAAAAAGAAAGAAAGAAGAAAAGCCTGCATGTGTTTAGTGATTTTTCTTATTTAATATAATTATTGTGATCTCCCAATTGCAACAGAGAAAAACTGGGAAATCTCTGTAGATTGATGACATTTCATGCCGTTCAGCCTTATAATCTTAAAATGTGAGCAAAATCACCTGTTTTGTCATCACTTTAGACATTACGCTAGAGAATCATTCAAATGCTAGCTCTAAAGTGGAGTTTGTGAAGTAGCAACGGTTTCTGCTGTTCTGACGTCAGCTGCAGATGTGAATGTATGGTGGAAAAAAGTAGTTCCTCATACAAAAGGGTTTTTTAGACTCTTCGTGTTTGATTTTCTTTTTTATATACACTATTATGTCGTCGAACTGTTGTATAAATGCAAAATCACACTCGTAGGAGTGCTATATGGCTGTATATCATCACTAGTGGGACACTAAGGCACTCGGCCTGTGGCATGCTTCCCACCAGTGCCGATATACAGCCATATCGCACTGCTACAAGTGTGATATTGCTCATATATATATATATATATATATATATATATATATATATATATATATATATATATATATATATATATATATATATATATATATACACACACACACTCAAGATATATTGTCTATACTTGCACATAATAACAAGTAGCGTAAAATGTTCGTCTTTTTATAATAGCTAAAAAAAGACTTCACCCAACATTTAGATTGTTGTCAATTACGTGCAATATATTGATATATTTAACATAATAAAATAATGTACATTTAGTAAATTCAAAGGATATTTTGAACACTGGAAACCAAAAAAAAAAAGAAAAAAAAACTGAAGCCCACACTGACAAGCATTGTAAGTAAAAAAGAAAAAAAAACACACTCTCAATATATATATAAATATATATATATATATATATATATATATATATATATATATATATATATATATAGCTTCAGTTTTTTTTTTTTTTTTTTTTGGTTTCCAAGTGTTCAACATATCCTTTGAATTTACTAAATGTACATTATTTATCTTATTACATTTTACATTTATTATTACATTTATTTTATTACATTTATTATTACATTTATTACATTATTTATTTATTATGATTTATTTTTCTTTGTAGGACATAATATATATATATATATATATATATATATATATATATATATATATATATATATATATATATATATATATATATATATATATATATATTTTATGTCCTACAAAGAAAAATAAATCATTCAGTTTTGAAACAACATGAAGGTGAGTATCTAAACAATGACAGTATGTTCACTTTTGGGTGAACTGTGTCTTTAAGACAATCATTTACAGTAAACTGATTTCCTTTTCGCCCTATTCTGACACTTTTATTTATAAACCGGTTGCTATAAAGTGATCTCAAAAAGAGGGGGAGAGACTTTTAACAGTGTTTTCCTGGACCGCTGAAATCCATAACACCGGGGGCGTCTCGATCCCTCAGACTCTGACATGATTCCTCAGGTCACCGGCATATGTTTCTCTCAAATACAGCACTCGCCAAGCAGGTAGTACAGTTTTCCCTTGCCCTCTCTCTCTGTCTCCAGCAGTCTTGAAGTCCTTGCTATCTTTCTCTGAAGGACAGGGCCATTTATAACGCTCATCGGATTTTTGGCTGCTGTTTTTGTCGGCCTCCGAACAGCTGCCAAAACCTGAACTGATACACTCCCGCTTCCCCCTGCCTTCGCAGTTGGGTGCTGCGGTTTATGAGTCCCTGTAATGATTAGCGCATTATTAAAAATGATCGTCAGGTTCACAGATCAGCAGGAAAGAGCTCGTAAAAAAACTATTTTTAAAAGCTGGGATCCTATTTTGAGATTTGAAAGATGTCGGCGCGCCACGCATCATTAATCTACGAGTGAGCGATGGAAGCGGAGCCACAGAAAAAAAAACATTTGAAGGTTCCGGAGTCTTTCGTTTGAGAAGTACAAGAGCATTTTAGTTTTAGGACATAAACTGTGTGTGGTTACACCTCACAAGCGGTGTCATTTTGAGTTTACAAATACCCAGCAGGGTCATAAGACGTTAATATTAGGTTAGATTTAGCCAAAATTCAATGTCTAGACAGTGTCTAAGAACGTTATTTTTAAGGCCAACAATGACGTTAAATGACATTATATTTGGTTGATTTTAGGTTGGGTTGGAAAGTGACCAAAATCCAGTGTTGACACAACATTTTAAACCAACATCATATTGACGTCAAATACTGGCATTTATTCGTCAGGTATGGCAACCAATGCCACACAGCGTCAACCTGTAACATCATATTTAGGTTGTGTTGGAAAGTGACCAAAATCCAACGCCTGTCCGATGTTGGACACTGACATTGGTCTAACGATGGGTTCTGATGGGTCAACCAGATTTTCATTTCCACCCAAAATGCAGCGACGTTGGGGTACATTGTCAATCTGATGTCATGTTAACATCCTGCACCTGCTGGGTAGTAATGAGTATCATTCATTCATTCATTTTCTTTTCGACTTAGTCCCTTTATTTATCTGGGGTCGCCACAGCGGAATGAACCGCCAACTTATCCAGCATACATTTTACGCAGCGGATGCCCTTTCAGCTGCAACCCATCACACACACACACACACACACACACACACACACACACACACACACACACACACACACACACACACACACACACACACACACACACACACACACACACACATACACACACACACACAAAACGGAAAATTTAGCTTACCCAATTCACCTGCTGGACTTGTGGGGGAAGTAATGAGTATCAGAAACCAGAAAAAGAAATTATATGGCGCCAAAAGCTGGAAAAAAAAAATCTTTTACAAAACAAATATGTACGTAAGTGTCCCAGAAATGACTGTATATGTCAGTCTCAAAAGTTAACAGAATAAAAGCAATTCACTGAAACAGAACTAAAAGTTTGTGCATTTCCTAAAGTGTGACTATGTTACAATCTGTTTACAAGTACTTAAATTATGAAATCTGAATGCATATTCCAATTTTTATGCAATTAATTTGTTGAATCTGATCAAATACAAGTAATTTGCCAAATGAATTCCTTCATTTTAGCGCAGATCTGATAAAGTAACTCATATTGCATGACCTCATTTACATGTAATCTGGTCAGCTACAAGTAATTTGACAAACAAAACCCCTACAATTCAGGAATCTGATAACATAATTCAGATTAAAAGCGATGTTACCGTACATGCAATCTGTTGAGTTAAACGTAATTTGCATACATAATCCAGATTACATATAAAATCAGGTACATGTATGGAACATGCTCAGAGACAAGTACTCATTTTTTTGTAATCAGATTACATGGACTATTTTAACAGATTACAAATAATCTATCATTTTCTTAAGGTAAATATAATGCTTGATTTCTGGAATCTGTTTACATAATCCAGATTATGTGATTATGCAATCCAGATCTGATAAAGTAATTCATATTGGATGACTTCAGTTACATGTAATCTGGTCAGCTACAAGTAATTTGTCAAATGAAATCCTTAAAAATAAGGAATCGGATTTCGTAATTCAGATTACAAATTACAATAAGATGTTACAGTACATGTAATCTAATGGAGTTACAAGTAATTTGCCTACATCAGATTACATATAAAATCAGGTACATGTATGGAACATGTTCAGAGACAAGTACTCATTTTTTTGTAAAGCAGATTACAGATTACTTGTAATCTGTTAAAATATATGTCATATTCTTAAAGAAAATGTAATGCTTGTTTTCTGGAATCTGTTCACATAATCCAGATTATGTGATTATGTACTCCAGATCTGATAAAGTAACTCATATTGCATGACTAATATTACAGTACATGTAATCTATTGGAGTTACAAGTAAATTGCCTACATACTCCAGATTACATATAAAAATCAGGCTACATGTATGAAACATACTCAGAGACAAGTACTCATTTTTTGTAATCTGACTTTGTAACTGAAGATCACAGATCACTTGTAATCTGTTAAAATACATGTAATTTTCTTAAAGAAAATGTAATGCTTGATTTCTGGAATCTGTTTACATAATCCAGATTATGTGATTATGCAATCCAGATCTGATAAAGTAATTCATATTGCATGACTTCAGTTACATGTAATCTGGTCAGCTACAAGTAATTTGTCAAATGAAATCCTTAAAATTAAGGAATCGGATTACATAATTCAGATTACAAATTACAATAAGATGTTACAGTACATGTAATCTAATGGAGTTACAAGTAATTTGCCTACATCAGATTACATATAAAATCAGGTACATGTATGGAACATGTTCAGAGACAAGTACTCATTTTTTTGTAAAGCAGATTACAGATTACTTGTAATCTGTTAAAATATATGTCATATTCTTAAAGAAAATTTAATGCTTGTTTTCTGGAATCTGTTCACATAATCCAGATTATGTAATCCAGATATGATAAAGTAATTCATATTGTATGACTTCAGTTACATGTAATTTAGTCAGCTACAAGAAGTTTGTCAAATGAAATCCCTAAAATTAAGGAATCAGATTAGGTAATTCAGATTACAAATTACAAGATGATGTTACAGTTCATGTAATCTATTGCAGTTAAAGTAATTTGCCTATATTCCAGATTATGTTTAAAATCAGGTACATGAATGGAACATACTCAGAAACAAGTACTCATGCAGATTACATGTATTTTAACAGTTGCATGTAAATTTACGAATACAAATAATTACAAATAATATTTACTAAAGACTTGCTTAATTTCTGGAACATCTTAACATACTGTAATCCATAATACAAGAGATTGGTTGCATCTACTGTATGAAAATATGCTCAGATACAAGTAATTACCCAAAGCATTTTTTAATCTGATTTTGTAATCCAGATTACATGTAATTGGTTACATGTAATCTGATAAAATACAAGTCATTTGTGAAATCTGATTACATAACCCAGCTTACATATAATCAGTTACATGTATGGCAATCTGCTCAGATACAAGTGGTTTCCTAAAGCACTTATTTATCTGATTTTTTTTTTCATCTGGATTACATGTAATTAGTTACATAAAATATGATAAAATACAAATCATTTACCAAACGAAAGTCTTAATTCAAGGAATCTTATTATATAATTGAATTGCAAGTGGTGAATTACATGTAATCTGTTGCGCTACAAGTAACTTGCCTAAACAAGTACTTAATATCTGGAAACTGTCTGTGTATTATAGATTACAAATAATCAGTTAGATGTTTGGAAATCTGCTCAAATAAAAGTACTTATTATCTGTTTTGTAATTAGTTACATGTAGTTTGTTATAATACAAGTAATTATTTTAATGAACTGCTTAATTTATGAAATCTGATTACATAATCTGGATTACATATAATAAATTACATGTAATTTGGGCAACTAATAAAGTACCTACATGTAGTTAGCTGCAGAAAATGTTCCTATCAGATAACATTCATATGCAAAGACAAGAGCATTGTTTTATAGGACTTGCGCTTTGTGTAGTTTCTTCTTACAATGGTGTCATTTTTTATGTGCATCTCGACATGAATTTCGAATAGAATCTGAAAAGTTTACAGACAGCGATGAGCCTCAGAAACCACACAGACGCAAAAAATTGATACAGAGAAACCAAGCACAGGGAAAGGCACTATCATAAATCAAGTCCTGAGCCGGGTACATTGGAGGTAAACAAGACCATTCAAAACTACACAATGCAACATGTTTAGTGAGTAAAGAGTCATTTATCTGTGAGATAAGAGCCTCAACCAGACCTCGGTGTGTATGAGAAGATTAATCTTCTTTACTCTACATGGTTTACCCTGTTGCAACAAATTAAACAGATACTAACAGGTAGGCCCACATGTGACCTGTTCTATATAAAAGAACTGCGCTTGAAAGATACAGGAGAGACGCTTTCGGACTGGGTGGTATTATGGTATAATATGTCAAGGAGGATGGATTTTTTTTATCCATTTACAATGACAAAATATAGGCCTATTATAGGTGTTATCTGGAGTATTTTATGGGATTTGTAAAGAAACATGTCCAAATGAGATCAAGAGGGAAAGCTTGCTGGACACACAACAGAACTCAAAGTTTAGTTGTTTACATTTGGGATTCTATATAGAGCAAACATTTCAGCATCTTTACAGTACATTTTTTCCCCACAAAGATTTTTAAAAAGGTATTCAGTCAAGATTTATAATCCATTAATCAAACCAACTAGCAAAGAGTAGAATCATAAAATGGCAAAGACAAAATAGAGGAAAATATTTAATGAACAAACTATTATTCCATCCCGTATTAGGACATTAAAAATAAAAATGAAGAAATCTAAAAAGGTTTATTTAAAAATATTGATGTAAGATATAAAAACAATACATATTGTTTACTACATAATAATGCAATATGTATGGTGGTATGGGCATTGAAGGATTCTTTTGCTGAAAATTGCTCACTGGAATTATCTGATTGGTTGAGATTTTCTGTAGAATTATGGGTAATGCAGTTTTTACAAGAAAATCTGTTAAAGTCTGCAGGACATCAAAATGTACTGGATGGATAGATGGATGGATGGATGGATGGATGGATGGATGGATGGATGGATGGATGGATGGATGGATGGATGGATGGATGGATGGATGGATGGATGGATGGATGGATGGATGGATGGATGGATGGATGGATGGATGGATGGATGGATGGATGGATGGATGGATGGATGGATGGATGGATGGATGGATGGATGGATGGATGGATGGATGGATGGATGGATGGATGGATGGATGGATGGATGGATGGATGGATGGATGGATGGATGGATGGATGGATGGATGGATGGATGGATGGATGGATGGATGGATGGATGGATGGATGGATGGATGGATGGATGGATGGAAAAGAACAATAGATGGAATGATGATATGATAGATAGAACAATAGAACGATGGTTGGATGGATGGATGGTTGGATGAATGGATGGATGGAATCAATGAACAGATGAACAGATTGATGGATGAATGATGAACAGATAGATAAATAGTTTGGTCAGATGGACGGATAAATGGATAAATAGTTGTTTGGATGGATGAATGGATGGATGGATGGATGTAATGAATAGCTCATTGAATGGTGGGATAGATGGATGGATAGATAAATCAATAAATAGTTAGTTGGGTAGATAGATAGATAGATAGATAGATAGATAGATAGATAGATAGATAGATAGATAGATAGATAGATAGATAGATAGATAGATAGATAGATAGATAGATAGATAGATAGATAGATAGATAGATAAAACAAAGAACAATAGATGGAATGAGGATACGATAGATAGAACAATAAAATTAAAGAACAATGATGGATGGATGGATGGATGGATGGATGGATGGATGGATGGATGGATGGATGGATGGATGGATGGATGGATGGATGGATGGATGGATGGATGGATGGATGGATGGATGGATGGATGGATGGATGGATGGATGGATGGATCATATCAATGAACAGATGAACAGATTGATGGATCAATGATGATCAGATAGATAAATAGTTTGGTCAGATGGATGGATAAATGGATAAATAGTTGGTCGGATGGATGAATGGATGTAATGAACAGCTCATTGAATGGTGGGATAGAGGGATGGATAGATAAATCAATAGACAGACAGACAGACAGACAGACAGACAGACAGACAGACAGACAGATAGATAGATGCTTGTTATAAACAATGTATCTGTGCACTTCATTATTTTGTATACCATAACCTTAAAACAACTTTTCTTCACTTCTGGTCACATGGAACTCCTTTAGGAACGGAGCTATTAATCATTTAGGGTGAGGCTACCAGCACGCGTCTTTTTTCTACCTTGGCTTCATAGGAGGCAGTGGTTTTAATGAATATGATATGATTCCATCTGTACAATTTTGGATTTGTTGTCCAAATACCTGGAGAAACTGACATTTTCTGACAAGATCTGGTGTCCGGGTCTGGATCTCATTTATCTCATTTATTAAAACTATTACTGTGTGTTTAGAAATGTGTTAAAAAAAATATTTCTGTTCAACAGAAATTGGGGGGAAATATACAGGGGGGCTAATAATTCTAAAATAATAAAAGTACATATTCTAATAAGGAAGTGAAGGAAGAATGCAACCAGGTAAAAAGAGCGATGTCAAAGCAGCAAAGGGAGAATATGGAGGACGAGAGTTCACTGGGGGACAGAGGAAGAGGACACACAGGAAGAACAGAGGCTTCGCGAGAGAGAATTAATATCAGCGTGTCTTGCGCCGAATATTTTTAGAGGCAGAGCGCAAGGCGAGCATCCATCAGTTGGACCCAGTGGCCGCGCAGACGCCCCGATCGGAGCGCGGGACGGGGGGCGAGGAGGGGAGTGGTTTAAACCATCAGCAGAGCCATGTGCTCATGCCAAGGCGAATCTCATCTCATCTCCAGGCGTAAATCTAGTCAGCTTTGTTTTCCCCATTGGCGGGAAAAGCCGGGGCTGAGAGACAGGGCAGATAAATCAGATCGGAGTCAGGCTTCCTGAGCTGGCGGAGGAAGGTGGGACGGGAGCAGAATTGCTACACGGACCCCTGGCTTTAATGACATACACTGGGACTGCAGAGAAGTGTAAATCTGGTCCCTTTCTCCTCCTCCTTCCCGGTGCAAAGTCACCTCTCGCTCTGAAAGCAAACCCAACGTCAAAGTGGAGTAATGTGGAATCACAGTCAGCCGTGATAATTGCAGTTCTAAGTGTTCTCATTGTTCTAATTCTAGAACTCCAGATGGAGTTGAGATCACTTCTTCTCAACCCAATTTACGTCAGGGTTTCTTCACTGAGACGAAACACAAAGGAATAACAAATCACAAATGACATGTCTTTAATACTGTGGATAGGAGTCTTGTGAGTGTAAATACTCATTTGAAGCTACAGTATATGTGTAAAAGGTATTCAGGAGAGTGAGTGACATATTATTAAGTTAATGTACCATCATGACCATGTACAGTGCATCCAGAAAGTGTTCATAGCGCTTCACTTTTAATGGATTAAATTCACTTATTTCCTCAAAATTCTACACACAATACTCCATAATGACAATGTGAAAAAAGATTTTTTGAAATTGTTGCAAATTTATTAAAAATAAAAACCTGAAAAATCACATGTACATAAGTATTCACAGCCTTTAAGCTGCAGTCACACTAGAGTTTGTGTGTGCGAAATTAAAAGACATTAAAAAAAGCGAGCGATTGCTCCATATTTTTAATTTCTGTCCAGAAAGGTCATGTTTTGATCCTCGATTGGTCTCACGCAGTCAAGTGATGCGATTTCGCAGGTCAGAGTTCACCAAGCTTGAACTTTGCACCGCAGCGACCTGCGAAACTTGACGCATGACCTTGCATTTCCGGTCTGAGGCATTCGTGTGCGTATGAATGGAAGTCTATGGAGAGAAAAGTCCAGTGTGACCACAACTTTACTGTAATGCTCTAAATTGAGTTCAGGTACATTCTGTTTCCACTGATCATTCTTGAGATGTTTCAGCAACTTAATTGGAGTTCACCTGTGGTAAATTCAGTTGATTGGACATGATTTGAAAAGGCATACACCTGTCTGTATAAGGTCCCAGGGTTGACAGTGCATGTGCAAAGCACAAACCAAGCATGAAGACAAAGGAATTGTCTTTAGACCTCCGAAACAGGATTGTCTCGAGGCACAAGGCTGGGAAGGTTACAGAAAAATTTCTGCTGCTCTGAAAGTTCCAATGAGTACAGTAGTTTCTATCATCTGTAAGTGGAAGAACCACAAGTGTTTGGAACCACCAGGACTTTTCCTAGAGCTCGCCGGCCATCTAAGCTGAGTGATCGGGGGAGAAGGGTCTTAGTGAGGGAGGTGATCGATAACCCAATGGTCACTCTGTCTGAGCTCTAGTGTTCATCTGTGGAGAGAAGAGAACCTTACAGAAAAACAACCATCTGTGCAGCAATCCACCAATCAGGTCTGTATGGTAGAATAGCCAGACAGAAGTCACTCCCCGCCTGGAATTTGTCAAAAGGCATCTGAAGGACTCTCAGGCCATAAGAAACAAAATTCTCTGGTCTGATGAGACTAAAATTGAACTCTTTGGAGTGAATGCCAAGTGTTACGTTTGGAGAAAACTAGGCACTGCTGGTGGTAGCATCATGCTGTGGGGATGTTTTTCAGCAGCAGGAACTGGAAGACTAGTCAGGATAGAGGGAAAGATGAATGCAGCAATGTACAGAGACATCCTGAATGAAAACCTGCTTCAGAGTGCTCTTGACCTCAGACTGGGGCGACGGTTCTTCTTCCAGCAGGACAACGACCCAAAGCACACCGCCAAAATATCAATGGAGTGGCTTCACAACAACTCTGTGAATGTCCTTGAGTGGCCCAGCCAGAGCCCAGGCCTAAATCCTATTGAACATTTCTGGAGAGATCTGAAAATGGCTGTACACCGTCGCTTCCTCATCCAGTCTGATAGAGCTTGAGAGGTACTGCAAAGAGGAATTGGCAAAAATTCCCAAAGACAGGTGTGCCTACCACAGCTTGTGGCATCATATTCAAAAAAACTTAAGGCTGTATTTGCTGCCAAAGATGCATCAACAAAGTATTGAGCAAAGGCTGTGAATACTTATGTACATGTGATTTTTCAGGTTTTTTTATTTTTAATAAATTTGCAACAATTTTAAAATATATTTTTTCACATTATCATTATGGGGTATTGTGTGTATAATTTTAGGGAAATAAATGAATTGAATCAATTTTGGAATAAGGCTGTAACATAAATAAATATGGAAAAAATGAAGCGCTGTAAATACTTTCCGGATGCACTGTATGTAAACATTTAGAAGAAGTTGCATCTATGAAGTGACATCTCTGGTGTGAAAACAGTTGCTTAAATAGACCTGGGCAAGCAGGGCTGAGAGCCATGAATAACAGGAGCACCTAAACATGTACTTGAATGTAAAAACTTATCCAAGGATGGTAAAAAGTTAAAACAAGAACACCTAGAGGTGGGGCAGAGAAACTGTATAAAGATTGTAAGGAACACAGACACTTGAGAATTGTCCAGGGGAGATTGTTGTGAGGTCTGCTCTGCACTTTCTCGGCTTTATTATGTTGAATGAAGTCTAATTTTTGATATTCAAAACCTCTCGCCTGATTCGTCGTTGATTAATGAAAAGGCCGGCAACTAGATCATGAGGAATCCTAATGTCCTTGATCTTTTGAGATGAAACAACTTCTGAATATGGAATTGAACACCCTTTTGTCAGATTTTAGAGGTTACTGTTGTATAAAAAAAGCGTTTTTGAAATGAGCTTATTTCCAAAAAGTGGAGGGTTGCTTTAAGGTTATGAGAAGAAAAAGTCTCTGCTTGTAGCACCTACCAATCTGCAGGTCTTTCTGAAAGATCTCTACCCAAAAAACAAAGAGTTGAAGATTATATTTAGCACTGTTCCTGGTCATTTTTTTTGTCAGATTTTGTGTCATGTTCCAGTTGTTTAATCCCGTCAGACTGTGTAAAAAGACATATTTGTGTATGGGGATATTAAGGGTCAAAGAGACTGTGAAAAAATCCATGCAATTACAAGCACTAAAATATGTTAACTAATGCTTTAAGTGGACCTCTGGGAAAATAAATAAATAAATATTAAAAAGAAAAGTATGATGTGACCCCTTTAAGTCTCCAGCTTTGCAGATTTTCCTTGTGAGCTAAAAACCCATTAATCTCAAATGTGCTACCTCCTTTAGTAAAGACCTCAATGGCACTACAAACTCAGCACTACAAGTACGGCAGTATATTTCCGAGTATAAGTCTCTCTCATATATTTACACCTTTCTCAAATGCCAATACATCAATGAAAAATATGTTTACAATGCCAAACAGTGTCCTATATAAAATGAAATAACTGACAGGTTATATAAAACTGTAGTTAATCTGTAAGTTTAAATGGTACAGATATGGCTACTAAGAACGCGCGTTTCTTCCTGCGCAGTACTGCATTTTGTGATCCGTAGTCACGCGGCGTACTGCGGTCGTAAAGTCCACATTTTCATTTTTAAAAAAAAACATTTCTGTGCTTTACGCCATAACCACCAGGTGGCGCAAGGAACAACCGCTTTTCCATTGACTTACAGTATTTGTATACAAGAGCGCTCGATTCAGCTCCCTCGATGCCTCCAGCTGGGCTTCTTTATTTATTTATTTTTATTTATTTATTTAACAGGCCCGGTTTGGCTAATTAGGAGGACCGGGAGAATTTCCCGGTGGGCCGGTCCATTTTTTAGCCGCAAGGGCCTGTGTCCGTAGCTGCTTGCATCCACAGCATTCGCACTTTTTTCATTTATTTGATCATAGCCTCACTCTTTTTATCCATTATTTTATTCATTATTTTGCCGCAACTTCGCATTTTTATTTATTTATTTAGGTAATACTGGTCAAAGGTGTTGCAGAGGACTGTGTAATTTCTTGATCCAAAGGCACCTGTATGACACTACCATTGTGGTCCAGTGGTCAGCACGTTGGATTATGACGCCGCCAGCCCGAGTTCGAACCTCGTCAGGATAATTGATTTATTTATTTTTTTGTTAAGACATAATACTGTTTGGGTTACTTACTGTATATAGGTGGACATATTTTATTTTAAGTTACTGACTTAAGGCAGTAATATATGTTTTATAGTGATAATATGTACAGTTTCGCTTTTACAGGTTTTATCAATGAAAGTTATGCAACGATACCGTTTACATAAACAGACGGATCATGACTTCAGCACAAAACGAGTGCTTTAAATCATATTTTATTCTCTGTATTTCTTTCCGTTTTATTTTGAATAATATAAATGTTTAAAGTTTTAGGTAAAGACATCAAACTATGCCCACACATGCAAGTTATACTATTCTATAACTGGTAATTGAGTGAAATCAGCATAACCGTCATCACGCTTCACGTATTGCCTATTATCCAACTAATCATCAGTGTTGAGAAAAAGTGAAATGTTACAATCTAATGTCATTTAAAAAATAGTAGCTAAATGTGTAACTAGTTACATTTTAAGGCATAGGCTAGTGTAGCCAGAAAAATAGGGCCATAAGCTACAAGTCAAAATAAAATCGATATGCTAACTGTATTTTAGCCATTAACATAGGCCTACAGTATATTTTCTGTTGTTTAATTTTTTTTGTATGCTTTTCTCAACACATATTTTATCTACATCTTTATGGCGCGGTTAGCTAATAATCCACAAGGCTCTGATATGGGTCCCTTTTTATTGTTTCCCTCTTGCTTTTAATTATTTATTTAGTGTTATCAGACTTTATGCCCTCACTGTATATACTACCAAATTTGATGGAGAGAGAGAAAAAAAAAAGAGAAGCCTACAGTATCTTGGGGCCAAACATTACAAAAAGACACAACTCCACCGTCAAGATTTAATCAAAGCTCCTGGGTCACATGTATGTGTCAATAATTCAATCTCACAAGAAGACTGCAGCAAATCTTTTTAATTGAAAAGACCAGGCCGCATTGATCTGTCCAAACATGCCCAGAGAGGGTGATGTGCGGTTCAAACACAGATCAGGGGAGCTCCAGTGGTGTTTGGCTCATGGGTATACTTGATTGTTCCATTGAAACCTTGGGCGGAAAATCTATCTGACAATAAACTTAAACAACACGAGTCTGGTGCCATACCGAGGGGGGAATTCAGACAGAAACCAAAGAGTTTGAGAATTTTCAATAACAAGCTTCTTTGCTTGTGAACATAAATATGTCAAATACTGGATGATAAAATAATAGATTTAATGCTCAGTGCTGGGTAGATTATGTAGGTTTTTTACTAATCTCAAACTACAACAATTTATTAGAATAAAAATTGAATTATTTTGAATCTGAATCATTAAAGGTGCTGTAAGTAAGTTTTTGACAATCCTAAAGCATAAAAATACCATAATATGTTTGCAGATATTTAAGAAACATGCTAAGTGAACATTCTTGTTTATCTGAAAAACAATGCTAAAGTCAGATATTCTGCTTTAAAAATGTGAGTTACGTCCCGGAACATCTGTCTTTGTTTTGGTCATTTAACTCGCCCAATGCCAGTTTAGCCAATTATATTTCAGCACCCCGGGTTATCTTAGTAGAAAGCAGCGTATTTTATTCAGTCAGAAAGGCTCTCAAAGTATGTGACCATGATCGAAATGCGACCTTCAGTGAATAATAGCAGACTCTGAAATGAGACACAGATTCAGAGATCCACATGAGGTGGCTATTAATTAGCAAATAATATAAGTTTTACGAATGTAAACATTAGGTGAGCAGGTTACATTGTAACCCTGTGTACTTACAACACGCTACATGACGAGATTTGCAGTGATAAGAAATTGGGCTGTTTGCACAAGACGAAACAAAACAGACATTTAAATAGAGCCATTCAGAAGCACAGAATAGTGCACTTACTGCACTCCAACGAAATGGTTTAGGTTTATAATCTAATATTTAAATGGCAATAATAACAAAATGTATTCAATTCCGTTTTCCAAAATATATAATTACGATATACGATTATATATAATTACGATATCTAATACACTAAATTAATTGACATTCAGAAACATGAAAACAGATAAATCCTTACATGTTTTATCGGATTTTACACATATTTCAAGTAACTGCAATCATATTAAGCATTTTAAAATGTCAATCTTAATTGAACCAATTCATTTCTGAACTTGAGTATATCATCTTGATTTAAATTCTGAAATCTGATTGCGTAATCCAGATTGCATGAAACGTTACGTTAAATCACATAGTTAACTTGAAAAATTAGATTGCATAATCCAGATTATATGTAATCTGGTAACTGACCAGATTACATGTAATCTGGATTATGTAATCCAATTTACAAGCCAATTTTCTGATGAAGTCCTCAATGTCAGGACATGTAATCTAGTGAGCGATACATTACATGACAAAAGTCTTGACAAAAGTCTTTCCTATCCAAGTTTTAGGAACAACAAATAACTTGACTTCTAGTTGATTATTTGGTATCAGAAGTGGCTTGAATCTGCATCTGGAATGGCAAAGAAAGCGTTCTTGCAGGACTCCCAGAGTTCATCAATATCCTTTGGATTCATCTTCAATGCCTCCTCCGTCTTACCCCAGACATGCTCAATAATGTTCATGTCTGGGGATTGGGCTGGCCTGGCCTGGAGCACCTTTACCTTCTTTGCTTTCAGGAACTTTGATGTGGAGGCTGAAGTATGAGAAGAAGCGCTATCCTGCTGAAGAATTTGCCCTCTCCTGTGGTTTGTAATGTAATAGGCAGCACAAATGTCTTGATACCTCAGGCTGTTGATGTTGCTGTTCACTCTGCAGATCTCTCGCACACCCCCATACTGAATGTAACCCCAAACCATGATTTTTCCTTCAACAAACTTGACTGATTTCTGTGAGAATACTGGGATAATGCGGGTTCCAATAAGTCTTCTGCAGTATTTGTGATGATTGGGATGCAGTTCAACAGATGATTCATCGGAAAAATCTACAGTACCTCACTTTTCCAAATGATCAACTAGAAGTCAAGTTATTATTTGTTGCTCTTAAAACTGGAATAGACGACAAGACTTTTGTCAGGTAGTGTATGATCTAACCCAACTATGTCCTTATTTTGTGAACTCAATTTAAGTAATCCATATTACATGTAATCAGATTAATTAAATTAATAAACTAAATTTTTAAGCCATTTTTTTTATGGGAATACCACAAGGTTGTGTTATTGGATCCTTTGAAATGTAGCTCTGCTTGTGATGGCATGACATAATTCCTGCATGACTTCTCCAGAACGATTCTACAGGATGAACTATTTATGTCTGCACAGATACACAGTTGACCCGAATGCCTGGGTATGGTCCACCTCTAGATGGAACAGGAGACATATAATCTAATGGCAAAAGCAATGTTCAGGCTCTGGAGAAGAGATGTTTGCCTGATGTCAGGATGATACATTTGACCTTGCGCTTTCATCCAGCACAGAGGGAAGATTCCGAGAATGATCGCTCCATACAAAAGGACAGACTGAGAGCGGGCTGGGATTGAATGGGCGTAGCTGTGCCTCTTATATGGAGTGAGTGAAGTTTCTCACCTTTTGTATGCTCTGTTTGTGCCTTGTTTGGTTGAAGGGGGTGAGAGAATTATTGATATGGCAGAAGAGGAAAATGTTCTGAAATGGCAGAGATGAATAGGAAATTCAGGAGAAAGGCACAATGGGGGGAAAAAAGTTGAAGTGAAATGGCAGGTACAACAAAAACCAAGGTAGAATCTCAAGAGTTTGAGATTGTAAAAACACTCTTTGCACTTTCACAACTCTCTGAAAAAGTAAAACTCTGACAAAATGAAGGAAACTACTGATTAAATTGATTTTGCTGTGCATAATTTATGAAATACAAGCAAGTGCTATATGGGCTGTGAAGCAAACAAAGCCTTACAAATGACATTGTTCCATGACAGCATGGTATTTCCGGACAGACAGCACAGGACTGATATTACTACCTGCAAGGAAGGCTATTACCAACACCATTATATGGTGTTAATGTGAAATCCATCACTTCCGAAAGCCTAATGTAACAAACCCTTTCATTTCTTTCAGAATGCATTCAGTAATGATGATAATAATCATAATAATAATAACAATAATAATGAACAGCTGCCAATGCACCCTCCATCACTGATAAAAGGCTGTTAATTTTCTGCAGAGAAACAACATTTCAGTTCTGATGAAGCAAAGTCATTAATTTTAGAGTAGATGTTGTTGTTGTTGTTTTTTTTTCAATGGGAATGCCACAAGGTTCTCTTATTGGACCATTTGAGCTTTGTTTCTGCTTGTGTTTTTTGATTATATTGTGATTATGTACCCCCTTATACATTTCTGAAGAGGACGAATTATGTAGCCAGAGGTACGTATGGCAGCATTTCGTCTTTAAAACGAATGTCATGGGGTGGTATGAGCCGCCAGCTTCTGTTTCTTTTCGTGCTACCAGCTGACCGCTTAATAAAGTCAAGAATCTTGGTGTGACTCTGGAGTCAGATCTAAGTTTCAATACTTATGTCAAAGCAGTAAGTAAATCAGCATACTGTCATCTCAAAAACACTGCAAGAATCAGATGCTTTGTTTCCAGTGAGGACCTAGAAAAACTTGTTCATGCTTTTATCAGCAGCAGGGTGGATTACTGTAACGGCCTCCTCACGGGCCTTCCCAAAAAGACAGTCAGACAGTTACAGCTCATCCAGAGCGCTGAGGCCAGGATTCTGACCAGAACCAGAAAATCAGAGCACATCACGCCTGTCCCACTGGCTCCTAGTTACATTCAGAATAGATTTTTAAATTATTACTAAATTATTAGTCTGTTTTTAATCATTTTTATTATTTGTTTTTATTTTTCTTATACTTGTCTCTTTTATTCCTGTTTATTTAAAGCACTTTGAATTGCCACTGTGTATGAAATGTGCTATATAAATAAACTTGCCTTGCTTGCCTCTGTATGGACGACTTTTCCGCTGTTACTAGTTTGCCAAGTGGCTCACCACATACGTCGACTAACTTGAGATGCAAAGCGGAGTTGACTGTGACAACGGGGTTTGAGTCCGGCGAAGAATGGTTCCAGAAGCAGGCGAAACAAAAACAAAATGCAAAAAATTAAAAAGTAAATGACAGCGTGAGAACATGGTAAGATCTCAAAACATGGTAAAATTTAGAAGGCCGCAAGCAGGAGCGCCGCTAGTTAGGATGATTCTAAGCACTTACGCCATTTTGGGGCCCACAGAGATACTATTAGAGAAACCTACACCCCCACCCCCCCACACACACACCCACTTTTACTTTTGTCAACAACAACTCTCCCTTCCCTCCTTCTACGCTTTTGTCTGCGACAGCCCCCCCCACTCTACACTTTCATCCGCGACAGCCCCCTCCACACCCTGGCACTTTACTTTTGTCCATGACACCACCCTCCTCCCCCTTCAATTCTGTTCATGACACCCCCACCCCCGCTCTTCACTTTCATCCGTGACACCATCCTCAACCGTCCCCCATCGCTCTTCAATTTCATCCATGACACCCCCACCCCCACTCTTTACTTTTGTCCGCAACACCCACAAAATGTTGTCATAAGGCCCGTACCGGCCAGAGATGTCCCTGATTGCGAGGGCTTTTCTTTTTCGGGATTGCTTTTGAAAACACTATCAGTTGGGTTTAGGGAAGGGGGTGGGTGGGAGAGTGTATTGGTCATCAGTCAGTCAGTCAGTCGACAGAGACCTCTGGTGGATTTATGCGAGAACAGCAGGCACAAATGTAATTCGCGAGAGAAATTTGAGATCTCAAAAAGCATACTGAGCAGCCTCAAGCGAGTAGGGTGAAGCCGCAGGCCAGGAGACCCAACTGCATGCTCAGACCTGCACACTCGCACCAGCACTTTCAGACCTATAATTTTCTCAGACAGTGCCACCTGCGGTTGGGTCAAGTGAAGCGGCAGGCCCGGAGACCCAAATGCAGAGACAGTCCTCGCTGCAGCCTGCAGCTTGATGACGTACTGGACCAGGTCTACTACTAATGGACGATCGCCTACACTTTCCCCTACCCATTGTACCTTAGTGAGCGGTACAATGACCACTACGTAGTACGTCATCGTGGTTACAGATTGCAGCGAGGGCATCTTGCAACTGCACACTCAGACCAGCATTTTCTAGCAAGTCGCAACATCGGAAACGTGACCCTAACCCTAATCATAGGTCTGGAAGTGCTGGTGTGAGCGTGCAGGTCTGAGCGTGCAGTCGGGTCTCCAGGCCTTCAGCTTCATAATGTTGACAAAAACTGCAAAAAAAAAAAACATACTTCGTATTTCGCACTCTCCAGAAATGTATATAGGGGTATGTATCCATAACGAGCCTGGGTTGGAAGCATGATAGATGCCCATTCAATCTGGCATGTGTGCTCTAAACATCAAGAGGATCAAAAATAAACAATATATGAAAAGTACAACCCCCTCCCAAAAATAAATATTTTTGTCATGTCCATTTGAGAAGCAACGTAGTTATATTAAGGGTGAGATTCTTCAAAGTGCCTGTTGAGCTCTATGACCCTGTTGAAAATATTTTGGACTATTTTGAAAATGTGGCAAGTACCCCATTGAGATTTTTTATTGCTCACTTTAGATTTCTTTTGAGCAAGCTGCTCTTGCAAACACTTATTTGTATCACTCTTTTCACCCTGTCATACACCAACTCCACTAGTCTGTAATTGAGTTTAGTTGAACAGACCAAGGCCAACAACAGGTGTTCCACACTGTTAGGGCCATTGATTTGTAAGTCACTGGGGTCTAGTTGATGAAATAGTAGGTTTATTAACATTCTTTTTCAATTAAACTAGTGAACTTTGATGTCTGCACACCATTGCATCTTTTAACAGTGGCATGAAATGAGCTCTGCTGTCTTCCATAATACATAAAGAGTAATAGTAGCCGAACTCTGTTGAGAGAAGGTCCCAAATACACTGCGTACTCCCTAAACCCTCTGTAAAAAGAAAAATAAATGCACTGAAAAATTGAAATTTACTTTGGGATTAGCTAATATGGCTAATGGGAATAAATAACACACTCCACATCATACAGATTCTGCTTTACAATCCACTTTAAACGCTGCGTGCCATGCCATGTTGACACGGAAGCAAAACCAGATCTCGTTGTCCAAAGAAAAGTCTGTATCAGCAAGCTTTTAATCATCCGAGTATTTTCCTCCAGCAAACATGGATCAATATGTAGTCTAAGGAAGAGAGATTTCATTACTGCCCAGCCAACAAGCCCTTTTAATTACTGTTGAAGTGCTGTTCAACTTTTCTAAACTAATCCCGTGGCAGCGTGCCCTCCATGCAGTCCGGCAGTATATTTCTGATTGGAAGTCTCTCTCATATATTTACATTCATATCATTGATAAAAAAATGTCCACTGTGCCAAACAGAGTCATACATACAGTGGGGGAAATGAGTTATTAATTAGGTTATGGCAGATTAAAGATGACTTCCATGTGGAGAATGAAGTCACATGCATTGCTCAGGTGTGAGTTTTTCACAGACTTCACCAGAGTGTAAAAATCTTGAAGGTTCTGTGGGTCTCATCTATCAAATCTGAGCATTATTTTGTACTTTCTATTGGATTCAAGTCAGGTGATTGGCGGGGCCATTCTACAGCTTGATTTTCTTTCTCTGAAAGCATTCAAGAGTCTCCTTGGTCGTGTTTTGGATCATTGTCTTGCTGAAATGTCCACCCTGGTCTTCGTCTTCATCCTCCTGCTAATGTAGATGTTGTACTGAAGCAGTTAATATTAATTTACACTGACGAAGGACAGAGTTGGTGAATAACGTCTGAGAGATTTCAGCTGCTGTCTGGACCTTCCATGCCTTTCTACACCTTCCTTTCTTTATGTGTTCCATACTTTTTTTCTGTTTCATTTCATTTTATTACACATAATTTAAAAAAATAATTAGTTTAGTTTTGTTTTCATATATGTTTTTTTTTGGTTGTTATTAACATTTGCATACCTGTCAACATTGGGATGTGAAAATAAGGCATATGCCCACCATAAAAAGGGATTTTTCATTTGATTATATTAAATAACACAGGTGTCACTTTAATCCACACATCTAAAGTTGTAATGTAAGCATTCGATTGCTTCCCTAATGGTTTATGCTCATTTAGGACAAAATGAGTTGTGTTTGGAAAAAAAAAAAACCCCACCAAGATTGACATTTTTAGATGCTATTATGTGTATATGTCTCTTCAAACACGCACCCAAAACCCAGACTTTTGCTACGCTTCAAATCACTTCTACAGAATCTGTTTGGGAAACAGCATCTATTTATCCCTATAAAGCACGTCAGCTGACAGTCACGCACTGCTATATGAATGTTTTGAGGATTGCATAGGAGAGGCTACACTAATTTGCACCTTACTGACGTCATCGCGTTCTACCATTTCTGTTTGTTTAACAGCCTATGGTAAATAAATGGGGTGTTTTATATTCGCACTACGCTTTATGTAAGCTTGTCAATTTAACTAAATTTATTGCTGTTTGAATACAGTATATCATTATAGATGAGTAGGGAATTTGCAGTACTCTCTCAGATGTAATATACTCAGACAAGTTCTGAAACTCTCCCTTAAAACATCTCTGATTGTGCAACAAGAATAAACGGTCAAATTAAATTGTTAAAATAAAGGAGAAGCAGATCGGGTTGACTGTACAAGGGAAATACCTTCAAACTGCCAACTGTTCTAAATCATTTGCCGTCGGTACGCAGAGAGGTGCTCTGCTCTCAGGCTGCAGGGGAGGGGCCGGCGGCATCACCCGCAGCTCGTTGAGAAGAGTAGGGACGGTACAGTAATGGACAAACAACAGTCTATAAAAATCGCCAGTAACACACAAAAAAGTCGCTAGATTTGTCGCTTTTTTAAAAATTTGTCGATAAGTTGGCAACACTGGCGCAACCTGAAGAGCGGGGAGCGGAAGGGGTGAGTGGTTTGGGGAGATGGGGGCACGCGAACTGTAGCGCGCGACCGGAAAAGCACAAGCACAAAGTTTCAGCCCGGATTGTACCAAAATGCTGAGGAGCGGGGGGCGGGGGAATTCCGGGAGTTTACCGGGAGACAGAACAATACGGGAGACGGGTCTGAAATATGGGAGACTCCCGGGGAAAAACGGGAGTGTTGGCAGGTATGGTTTATTGTCACCCTTCAGCGAAAGCGCTGAAAATACGGGAGAAATACCAACGTAATCTCACGGCAATTCGTAACTTTTTGATTTAGTGGCTAATACATATAAATTCGTATGATCTAATTTGTACAATTTAGTACGATTTGCTCATCACCCAGTGATGGTTGGGTTTAGGGGCGGGGTTGGGTGCCACAGCTCCTTTTTAAAATCGTACAAATTCGTACGAATTAGCCACTAAACAGACAAAACATAAAATACTTACGTTTCCTCGTGAGATCAGGCTGGAAATATGGGAAAATACCTTTGATAGCAGGATAGAACTGTAAAAAACAGGATAATCCTGGGGAAAACGGGAGGGTTGACAGGTATGCATTTGGTGAAAATTTCAAGTCAACAGCACCTTTAGAAATATGTTCTCTAAAAAAAAAAAGGTGACGTGTTCAATACTTATTTCCCCCATTGTAAAATTAAATACCCCACATATTGTATAAAAATCTGTAAATTCAAGTGGGGAAACTACAAGGTTCTGTTATAGGTCCTTTTTTATTGCGTTTCTTTTTTTATTTATTTGTATTATTAGAGTACCATAAATCCTGAGTGAGATGTACATCTACTTACATTTGTGTTGCAGTTGCAGCTACATGCCTCTCCAGGCAAAGTGTGATATTTTGGGGACTCGCTGGAGCGTTTACTATTGCTGTAGCAAAGAGCTGGTGTATGCAGAGATATATGAAAGTCAGTTATTTTGGCAGGGCGAGACAGATAGCATTGCTCACATGCTGACTTGCTTGACTGTCACACTGGCCCTAGGCAGTCGCTGAAAAGAACAGCCACAGACCGACAGACATAAACCGCTTAAACACAAACTTACTGAAAACACTATATGGCACAACACTGCAGTCATTTTGAATGCATATGTGAACTTATGGGTTTTATAGCAGTGTTTCTTAACCATGTACCTGGAGGACCACCAGCACTGCATGTGTCGGATGTGTCCTTTGTCACACCCGTTACAAGTCTTTCAGTCTCTGCTATTGAGCTGAGGATCTGTTTCTGGTGTGTTTGGTTAAGAAGACAGGGAAAAATGTGCAGTGCTGGTGATCCTCCAGGAATGTGGTTGAGAAACACTGTTTTAGAGCATGCAAACACATGGTCAATAAATATGGTGATTAAATGTGCTCAAGGTAAATTATTAGACTATAATATTAATAATAATTATATATATATATATATAAATATAAATGATGATGACAATAATAATAATAATAATAATAATAATAATTATTATTATTATTATTACAACAACAACAACAAGATCAATAATAATATTATTATTATTATAAATATTATTATTTATTTATTTATTTATTTATTTGTTTGTTTGTTTGTTTGTTAACAAAGTTCCTAAGTATTGACTGATAATACAGAGACTGGTCAATAATAATAATAATAATAATAATAATAATAATAATAATAATAATAATATGTAATTACCACATTCGTATAGCAACAAAATCTATAATAATGATGATGATGATAATAATAATAATAATAATAATAATATTAACAACAACAACAACAACAACAACAACGATCATTATTAATAATATTATTATAAATACTATTATTTAATTATTAATAATATTATTTATTTATTTATTTGTTTGTTTGTTAGCAAAGTACCTAAATATTGACTGATAATACAGAGACTAGTCAATAATAATAATAATAATAATAATAATAATAATAATAATAAAACATGATAATACTTAATTGCCATATTTATATATCAACAAAATCTATAATAATGATAACGAAACAATAATAATAATGATGATGACGATGACGATGACGATGATGATGATAATAATAATAATAATAATAATAATAATAATAATAATAACAACAACAAGTTCATTGTTAATATTATTATAATAATTATTATTTATTTATTTATTTATTTGTTTGTTTTCTCTGAATATTGGACTTATGACTGATAATACAGAGACTGGTCAATAATATTAATATTAATTATTATTATTATTATTATTATTATTATTATTATTATCATCATCATCATCATCATAATAATCAATTATTATTATTACCACTACAATACAGTATTACTACTACTACTACTACTACTACTACTACTAATAATAATAATAATAATAATAATAATAATAATAACAACAACAACAACAACAACAACAACAAAAATAACAATAATAACAACAATATTGCTTTAAGAATAATCGATAAAGGCTTGTGTTATCAAATATCAGTAAATTACCCCGAATAACTCCCCATGCTTTGAACCCTCAAATTAAGATTTTAAAAGCTATTTTGTCCCCTAGTAAGAGCAAAAACAATCAACTGCAGACAGCCACGGCTAGTTCTTGATGAACCTGAGTCTTCCTCACAGCAGAGTCAACGTAAACCAATCAATAAACCAAGCTCTTGCTTTAGACCTGAACGTGGGTGTCACTACATAGCCGAGCTACAAAAAAAAAAACGTCCCTATTAATATTTCATCCCTTATACAATATTGAGGGAATGGTAAGATGGGGGAAAAATCTTCAACCTGAGAAGCACAACGTTATTTTAGCACTTGAGGCACGGAAAAGGTGTTTTATGAGAGAAAAGATGGATAAATACACACTAAAAATACAACATATAAATATTTATAAAGAGAGTTGTCCTGAATTAATCTTGAATCTTCTTTCCTTAAACAGAAATTAGAGGGAAAAAATAAACAGGAGGGCTAATCATTTTGACTTAAACTGTATACACACTTGTTACACCAAAAATAATTATGTTTTTTCAACTTATTTTATTATGTTTTTCACTTTTTTCAGTGCAAACCCGGAGAGGCATGGACACACACTTATATACAGTATGTCTTGCTTGATAAAAAACAGTGTTCTGGACCCCGTCGCTGCACGGATCAAGTACCGACGAGAGAGGCAGATGAAGCGGGTCGTGCTGACCAGCTCTGGGCGATTGCTCATCTCAGAGTGCTGATACGTTACGCGCCTGTCACACACCATTACCATAATTATACAAAAACTAAGCTGACAGGCCGGAGATGAAGGCAGAGACATGCAGTTATATCCACATCAGCATTTCTGGGTGGCACGGGAAATATTAGAAGGGCGACAGAGAGAAAGAGAGAGATGAGTTTTGGAAATTTGGGCACACTGGTTTTTGATTAATGTCCAGGTTAATGTTTTTGTTGTCGTGTTTGTTTTTGCCAAGTTTACATAAATATCATAAATATCAAAATTTAAATGATTAAATTATTCACTGATTTTAAAAAAATAAAGAAAGAAATAAAATCACTTAAAGCCTTGGTCAGATCACACAATTTTGTCAAGATTTCCTTGACGTAGGCTATCATGGGGAGTCGTAAATGACAAATGGGCATCGTGACACAAGATTCAATCGTTTCTTCTTGTGTAATGTGGCATAGTTCACGACAACCGATACCATGTCTGTGTCGCCTCACGACACCAATTGCAGAAAGTCTAGCATGTTTAATTTTTTCCCCAATCTTCATGATTAGTTCCACCACATGGGTTGACAGTGGACAATAGGAGCACATCATTTATCAGTTATATCCGCAGGTGCTGCCGTTAATACGTGGGTCAGGTCAAAAAAATAGGCTGCATATTTACTTACGGGTGGGTCTCAGGTGGATAAGATCAATCACTGATTATGCAAACTTTAAATACTTTCTCTATTTTCTCTAAATTACTTGATTAAACTAATTAAATTGAAACTCACTGGCAATGGATGATTTTGTTCTCTAAAAATGAAAGTTTTAATATAAGTTTCTTTGTACTTTATTTAAGCTAGATTTTATTTTGTTTAACAAACCAGTTTGTGTTTTGGTGCTGAAGCATGACTAATTTTAAAGCACGTCCCCTCAGATGTTATAGCTGGCAGCTAGCTCTCTGCCACTCTCACATGGTCGCCCACTGAAGCTAAGCAGGGCTGCGCCCGGTCAGTACCTGGATGGGAGACCACATGGGAAAGCTAGGTTGCTGCTGGAAGTGGTGTTAGTGAGGCCAGCAGGGGGCGCCCAACCTGCGGCCTGAGTGGGTCCTAATGCTCCAGTATAGTGACGGGGACTCTATACTGCTCAGTGAGCGCCGTTATTCGAATGAGATGTTAAAGCGAGGTCCTGACTCTCTGTGGTCATTAAAAATCCCAGGATGTCCTTCGAGAAAGAGTAGGGGTTTAAATCTGCCCACTGGCCTCTGTCCATCATGGCCTCCAAACCATCCTCTCCACCAATCAGCTGGTGTGTGGTGTGCGGTCTGGCGCAAAATGGCTGCCGTCGTGTCATCCAGGTGGATGCTGCACTCTGTAGGTGGATGAGGAGATTTCCCCTCTGTGTGTAAAGTGCTTTAAGTGCCCAGAAAAGCGCTATAGAAAAGTAAGGAGTTATTATTATTATTATCAATTTTGATAATTGTGTGCGGTGAATAAATATCGATATCGATTTTATCGCCCAGCCCTAATTTCAGTAGTTCAGTATTTCTCCTTGTGTCATTTCATTGTTATTACATAACAAAATTTTCAGATTTTTTTGTTTTGTATTATTTTCGTTTTTGCATTGTTTGGGTTTTTACCAAAATCTGGTTCAATTCCATGTCAACAGATCCTTCTTAATCTTATTCCCAGGGAAAAAAAAACATGATGTGTTTAATACTTAGTGAAGTTTCACAAACTAATTTCGAGAGGAGCATGTAATATGATTGACTGCAGCTGGTCTCATTTACCATCATTAGTTAGCCAATCAGATTAATCCAAAGTGATTATAAACAGCCTAGCTAAAACTACTCCCTTATCTTCGTTTTCTGAAGAAACCCCACATCCACCCCTTCTCCCCCTTTCTTCCTTTACCACGGGGAGCTCTCGAGAACCACCTGATCTCGTACTCCCCTCACATGCTGTATCGACCAGGCGGGAGCCCTGGGCTCAATCATCTCCGAGCTCAGGGTTCTCTCCCGGGACAGCATGCCAAACCTGCTAACAATTGTCAAACAATATCTCAGTGCAAACTCTTGAATTTTCCCTTTTGTATATTACAATAATATTATATAATGTGCAAAAGTTTGGAATTAATATGAAACAAATTTGGAACAAAATCACCAGTAAATGATGACAGAACTTCCATTCGGTGTGAACAATTCTTTTAGCAAGTTTTAGATTTATTTATTTATGCTTGAACACAGAGCCTGTCTAAAGGTTTCACACCAGCGCATTGCAGACTGTTGATGAACCAAGCTTATTATCAGGGGAGATTTGTAACTGCAAACTGTTCCTTTGCACATTTCGTATTTGTGTGTTAGTCCCATGCAGCATTTAAAAGTGTTTCAAGTTTTCTACTTTTAAAAAGGCATGATTACACCAGGGGCTGTACGCTTGATATCCTTCATGTACTTATTAGCTGTTAATTAGAGATTGGGTGCAATTATATTAGCATATAATTAGAGCGCTAATCGGCATGTATTACATTAACAAAGAGATGCAATACAACCGATAATGACAATAAGGAAAAAATAAAATAAAATCAGTCTAAAAATAAGATTTGTTGGTTCAGACAGTGATTTTCAGCCATGATGTCACAATACACAAACACAGGCATAAATAGGACGCACAGAAAGTGTTTGTGAGGCAAAGCTTTTATCCAGAAGTAGGTTAAGTCCCCCCTGGATGAGACGGTCTTCTGCCCTTTATTGTGACACTAAAACCTGAATTTCTCCAGGGGGCTGCTGTGATTGGCCTCGGCGTGCAAAATCTAATGTGCCTAGGTTACTGAACTCATGTGTGGCCTGTATTTTTTAAAAAGTCAGCTTTGTATTTTGCTGCTTTTGGTGTGTACTATCTATGACTAAATACTATTAAAGATTATAAATATAAGGTTACATTTACAGGATAACAATGTAGCCAAATAACTGAAAAGTTTTTATTTTGTTTGCCTTCTAAAAAAGTTTTGCATTACACGACAATATTTTTAAAACAATCTGCATTTTCACATCTACACCAAGAGCACAAAAATAAGTGCAGAATTATTAGGCAAGTTGTATTTTTTAGGATTAATTTTATTATTGAACAACAACCATGTTCTCAATGAACCCAAAACACTCATTAATATCAAAGCTGAATATTTTTGGAAGTAGTTTTTAGTTTGTTTTTAGTTTGAGCTATTTTAGGAGGATATCTGTGTGTGCAGGTGACTATTACTGTGCAGAATTATTAGGCAACTTAACAAAAAATTAATATATACCCATTTCAATTATTTATTTTCACCAGTGAAACCAATATAACATCTCAACATTCACAAATATACATTTCTGACATTCAAAAACAAAACGAAAACAAATCAGTGACCAATATAGCCACCTTTCTTTGCAAGGACACTCAAAAGCCTGCCATCCATGGATTCTGTCAGTGTTTTGATCTGTTCACCATCAACATTGCGTGCAGCAGCAACCACAGCCTCCCAGACACTGTTCAGAGAGGTGTACTGTTTTCCCTCCTTGTAAATCTCACATTTGATGATGGACCACAGGTTCTCTATGGGGTTCAGATCAGGTTAACAAGGAGGCCATGTCATTAGTTTTTTCTTCTTTTAGACCCTTTCTTGCCAGCCACGCTGTGGAGTACTTGGACGTGTGTGATGGAGCATTGTCCTGCATGAAAATCATGTTTTTCTTGAAGGATGCAGACTTCTTCCTGTACCACTGCTTGAAGAAGGTGTCTTCCAGAAACTGGCAGTAGTACTGGGAGTTGAGCTTGACTCCATCCTCAACCCGAAAAGGCCCCACAAGCTCATCTTTGATGATACCAGCCCAAACCAGTACTCCACCTCCACCTTGCTGGCGTCTGAGTCGGACTGGAGCTCTCTGCCCTTTACCAATCCAGCCACGGGCCCATCAAGACTCACTCTCATTTCATCAGTCCATAAAACCTTAGAGAAATCAGTCTTGAGATATTTCTTGGCCCAGTCTTGACGTTTCAGCTTGTGTCTTGTTCAGTGGTGGTCGTTTTTCAGCTTTTCTTACCTTGGCCATGTCTCTGAGTATTGCACACCTTGTGCTTTTGGGCACTCCAGTGATGTTGCAGCTCTGAAATATGGCAAAACTGGTGGCAAGTGGCATCTTGGCAGCTGCACACTTGACTTTTCTCAGTTCATGGTTCAGTTCTCAGTTTATGTTGCGCCTTGGTTTTTCCAGACGCTTCTTGCGACCCTGTTGACTATTTTGAATGAAACGCTTGATTGTTCGATGATCACGCTTCAGAAGCTTGGCAATTTTAAGAGTGCTGCATCCCTCTGCAAGATATCTCACTATTTTTGACTTTTCAGAGGCTGTCAAGTCCTTCTTTTGACCCATTTTGCCAAAGGAAAGGAAGCTGCCTAATAATTATACACACCTGATATATTGTGTTGATGTCATTAGACCACACCCCTTGTCATTACAGAGATGCACATCACCTAATATGCTTAATTGGTAGTAGGCTTTCGAGCCTATACAGCTTGGAGTAAGTCAACATGCATAAAGTGGATGATGTGGTCAAAATACTCATTTGCCTAATAATTCTGCACTGCTTGTATGCCAGGCGTGTTTACTTTATGCCACTTATTACATGGCTACTTGCCACAAAACATAAAAATTAGGACACAAAATATTGTTCTGAGCCATAATATTCCAGACAGCGGTGTAATAACAAAGACTCTAGAATACACAAGACGTGTCACTTGTATAGTTTTGAATGGGGAAAAGTGTAACGGTCAATATAGAGAATGAAGCCCCGCCTACTAATACAGAAGCCAATCATCGATCGCTATAGACTGACGTTTCTCCGGGGAGAAGCTCGGATCAGACATGTGCTTTTACGACAGTTCAACAAATGCACTGGAATCTCAGCGAATACTTGCTTCACAGACATAAGAAATATATCCACATAAAGCTTCAAATCTTTTTTAAATGAACCAAGTGCACTTAAAAAACAAAAAAAAAAAATTTGTTTTCTAATCTGTATGAAACTAACGCAAG
>LR812543.1:12904338-12956838 GCA_903798195.1 Danio kyathit
CTGATTGATACTATTTTTTAATAATAAAAAAATGAAATAAAGAAAGTTTCTTGACATTTTCTGGCATACAAATGTGCTCAATTGTCTTAATCAATCTATCAATCATACGACCAACCAACAACCAAATTAAAAAAAAATTAGAAAATAAAAGTTGAATTGACAGGCTTACATTTTCCTCATGAAAAACTATTTTATTATTGGGGTGAAAAATAACTTTTTTCTTTCCACAAGATTCAACCTTCTATTCCCTAGACCTCAGTGTTAAAACTGGGTTTGTGTGGGAGTTTTTACCACATGCCATTCGAAAAATTTCCTACTTCTCATGGGACTGCATTGACTGTACAGCAAGTGCCTTATGACACATAAAAAAACAGATTCTTGGTGACCAAATAAGCATATTAAAATACCTCCTAATGCTGATAGTTATTTAAAAATGTTCTTCGTGCAGGGTAATTTACAGTACACTAATTGCACATACAGTCCCAATGGAAGAAACCTGCCAGTGTCCTGCTCGAGGGCAGGATTGTAGTTTTAGTAACTCTGTAGGGACAGCAAAACTCAGGACTAAGCAGCAGGTGTTCAACAACCAGCATGCTTAAAGGTGCAGTATGTAAGTTTGACACCTAGTGGTTGAATTAGGTATTGCACACCTGGTTCAAAACAAACAAGTGCAGGTTGCCAGATTGACGACACCAACAGGAGCGAGCCTGACTGTCGAGCCTAAAGGCTGATTTAAGGCAGATTTAAATTGTGTTCCAAGTAAAAGCAACGGCACACAATAGAAGGACTATTCTCCATATTAAAAGTATTTTTTGTCCTAACCAACACCGGAAATTTTTTTGAAAATAAATGATATTTCTTGCAGCTGAACAATAGAAAACTATGACAATGATCACCTCAGGTACACCTCATGTGCTTTATTCAGTGTTAAATGCTAATAATATGATAATATTTCACATGACATTTATTGCCATACTACTGAAAGCAGCAGCAGATAGTTTACATCAGATCATGAAAATAAAGTAAACCGTTTGAAGTAGAACTTTAGAACTGTGACTCAGTGCAAGCCAACACATATCAGTGATTCAACGTACGTTTAATAGTGTTAAAGAGGTTTAATATGTATTAATTAGATTATAAATATTACTATTTCACTGGAGTGCAGTAAATACACTATTCTGTGTTTCTGAATGGCTGTAATTTTTTTTTGTCTGGTGCAAAAAAACTAATTGCTTATCACTGCGTATCTCGTCACATATCGTGTTGTTAGGACACCGGGTTGCAATGTAACCTGCTCACTTATTGTTCATGTTTGTAATATTTAGATTATTTGCTAATTAATAACCACATCATGTGGAACTCTGAATCTGTGTCTCATTTCGGAGTCTGTTACAGTCCACTGGAGGTGGCATTTCGGTCGCGGACACATACTTTGAGAACCTTTCTGACGGAATGAATGAAATATGCGGTTTTTCAACAAAGGTAATGCTAAAATATAATTGGCTAAACTGGCATTGGGCTGGTTATATGACCAAAACGAAGACAGACGTTCGGGCACGTAATGCACATTTTTAAAGCAGAATATCTGACTTTAGCATTGTTTTTCAGATAAACAAGTATGTTCACTAAGCATGTTTCCAACGGAAGTCCTAAGAGGCCATGCATTAAAATATTTTTTCTCTCTTGTTTTGTCGTGATCACGACTTGATTATCTTGTGATCTCGACATAACAAAAAAGTTGTTTTCTCGTGATCACGACTTATTTTTCTCATGATCTCGACATAACAAAAACTTGTTTATGTCGTGATCACGACTTTTTTTTTTGCTTTTATTTATTTATGTATTAATTAATTCATTCATTAATTTTCTTGTCGGCTTTGTCCCTTGCGGGGTCACCACAGCGGAATGAACCGCCAACTTATCCAGCACGATTTTACGCAGCGGATGCCCTTCCAGCCGCAACCCATCTCTGGGAACTTCCACACACACATTCACACTCATACACTATGGACAATTTAGCTTACCCAATTCACCTGTACTGCATGTCTTTGGACTGTGGGGGAAACCGGAGCACCCGGAGGAAACCCACGCGAACCCAGGGAGAACATGCAAACTCCACACAGAAACGCCAACTGACCCAGCCCAGCGGAGGGTCAAACCTGCGACCCAGCGACGTTCTTGCTGTGAGGCAACAGCACTACCTACTGCGCCACTGGGTTGCCCCTTATGTATTAATTATTATTATTATTATTAGTAGTAGTAGTATAGTAGTAGTATTAGTATTAATATCTGGCAAATGTCAGGGCACCGGCCTTGCGAACAGGGAGAGAATAACTGCAGACGCGCATTCGTGCAACACATTAAAGGCGTTCAGAACAGCCATAATATGAGAGCAAACGCTCGTGCTCCTGATTAATGTACATTCATGATTATGTTCAGGTATATGATCATTATTTACAATAATTAGCATCAACTGTTACCATTTTAAAGCAACTCTATGGCGCATTTTTAAAGTTGTAAATAATTTGCGGAAAGGATCAAAGCAAGTTCAGGATCTTTATCATTCTTCATAATTTAATTCATGCATGCAGCAACTTATTTTGCGCCATATAGAGTTGCCTTAAAATGGTAACAGTTGAGGGAATATTATTGTAAATAATGGTATATAATCAAATACGTGAATATAATCATAAATGTACATTAATCATGAACACGAGCGTTTGCTCTCATTTTATGGCTGTTCTGAACGTCTTTAATGTGTTGCACAAATGCGTGTCTGCAGTTGGGCTATTCTCTCCCTGTTCGCAGGGCCGGTGTAGACTCTCTGGCCAGACATTTGCCAGATATTATTAATAATAATAATAATAATAATAATAATAATAATAAATACATAAATAAATAAAAGCAAAAAAAATAAGTCGTGATCACGACATAAACTTTTTGTTATGTGGAGATCACGAGAAAATTAAGTCGTGATCATGACATAACAACTTTTTGTTATGTGGAGATCACGAGAAAATTAAGTCGTGATCATGACATAACAACTTTTTGTTATGTCGAGATCACGAGAAAACGAGTTGCTATGTCGAGATCACGAGATCTCAATTAAGTCGTGATCACGACATAACAAGAGAGAAAAAATATTTTAATGCATGGCCTCCCATAGAACTTCCGTATGTTTCTGCGAAGTTTATGCTTTAGAAGAGTAAAAAACTTACAGCACATTTAATCAAAAGGCAAGATGAACACGAATAACATCCATCTCCCTTTATAAAAAACTGAAACTATTTAATTGAATGAAGTTTGAGCAAAACTTGTATGAAGTGGAATGCATTAGGCTAAAATATTCAAGGCATTAGCATTCATTTTCAATGTTTTTTTATTATTGAGTTTTAACTTAATTCCGATAGCAAATCCGAGACTTTTAATATAAGGTGATGTCTGTCCTCTTATATAGTTGAAATCAAAATTATTAGCCCTCATATATAATAAATATTTGAGATTTAACAGAGCAAGGATTTTTTTTAAGGATTTCCGATAATATTTTTTTCATCTGGAGAAAGTTTTTTTTTTTTTTGGCTAGAATAAAAAGCAGTTTTAATTAACAAAAAAAAAAAAAAAAAAAACATTTTAAGGTCATTTGTTGCCAAGGCGGTTCATTCCGCTGTGGTGACTCCTGACTATTAAATGGACTAAGCTGAAAATAAAATAAAAATGAATATTAATAGCCAACCGAAAAGTGCAAAGTCTCAAATGGCTGATTGAATTAACACCTATGTATTTAAATGGGTAGGGGAGCGCGGTGCACAAAGTAATCCAGGGTAAAATGTAACACAGAGTTATAAGGTATTTGCTCAGGGTTAACCACGGCATGCTCCCAAGGTTTTCACCACAAAGTCGGCAGACGTCTTTCTGCCAATTATTGTAAAGGTTCAGTGAAATTTGAATGTGAAAAACAGGAGAAACCATTTTTGAAGCATAAAAGCATTTTTTATTATACTTTATATGTGTTTATTTTTTAAAAATCTGTCAAAGTATGAACCTAAAATCTTATATTGCTGGGATTATTGTCTTCTAGGCTAAAAGATGGAAACATTTTGAAAGATGTAAAAAACACACAGTGACACGTGTTTTTTTTTTTTTTGAGGAAAACACGACACAGCGGGGTAGGTTTTAACAGGGTGTTACAAATAGGCCACACACTGTTGGACATTAGTTAAAATAACAAAATAATTGTTGAATTTTGAGTGTAATGTTGAGAACTTTTTAAATGTTTTTTAATAGAAAATATTATTTTAATAGAAAAACATTTTTTATTGCTAATAATGCAAATAAATGCATTGTATAATAATGGATAATAATGCAAATAAATACAAATGTTTTTAACCAATAGATAATTAAACATGTTGTGCTATTTAGAATAAAACAATTGTGTTAAGCACTGAGAAAATATACTATTTAAAGTAAACTGAATTTAAAGTATTTATGTGAAATCTGACTTTATAAGCATGTGTTACAACTAAAGACTTTATAAACTAAAGGTTTATACTTCTGCGTCAAGTGATCGGCGTGACCATCGGCGCAAGCTTCGCGCGTAGCCGTGCATTTATACTGCTGCATGCTGTTTCTGTTTCTCTGCAATACACTTCCGAAACGCTAGCTGGCAGTAGGTGTTTATGTTTCTCTGTGTCGAGTTTCTTCGCTGGTGTTTTGTTTTTTCTGAACGCTTCCTTAAATGTACAAGTGGCTTAAATTCGCTCATTTTGAGGTGGGAACCGGCAGACCTGCAACAACTTTAATCATAAGGTAAACACAAAACAACAGTCTCCATCGGGCGCGCGGCTCTCACCTCCACCCACGCTCGTCAGCGCTACCAAGCCGACCAATCACAGAGCTTGCGCTACGAGTACACGTTACATTTTTTGAGAGGTGCGCATCAACGTCGCCGACGGCCACAGCGAGGGGCTATGCGTCCACGCGTAGGCTGCGCCGTAGCATACGCGTGCGCTTGACGCAGAAGTATAAATCAGCCTTAACCCTCTGTCTGTTACAACTTGTAATACTTGTAAATAGTAAAATTTTTACTCCTGGCACTTTTGGCAATACTGCACAGAAACCATAGATCCAGCAATCACACCTTCAGTGCTCATTTCTAGAAAAGATTTGTGTGTTGCTGGTAAAAAAAAATGTTTGCCTAACCCCATTACTTTGTTCATTATTTGGCCAAAACCAAAAAGTGTCCCCGCTCTCTCCTACTATTATGTTGATGAGATCAGGGCTGGAAAATGCCGGATTATCTTGCTGACTTCAGTACTTGCTGACCAGCCATCTCCACCTTTAGCCACTGGCCCTTCCTAAAAACATATAATAGACAGAACAACTCTGTTCCAAATCAGACTTGTTTTAGTCTCATTTTAGACTCGAGACTTGCCAGACTTGTATCAGAATCATGTGGACTTTTTGAAGATGCTGTTTGACTGCAGAACAAGAAAACGACTCAAAGAATTCTGACTGAAACGGGTCTCCTGGATTGGGTTCTTCAATTTTCCAACACCTCTTTAAGCAATATTTTTTTGGATTGTCTGCAGAACAAACCATCATTATACAATGATTTACCTAATTATCCTAACATTACCTAATTAACCTAGTTACGCCTTTAAATCGCACTTTAAGCTGAAAATGTCTTGTAAAATATCTAGTAAAATATTATTTACCGTCATCATGGCAAAGATGAAAAAAATCTGTTATTAGAAATGAGTTATTAAAACTATTATGTTTAGAAATATGTTGAACAAATCTTCTTTCCGTTAAACAGAAATTGCAGATTAGAAAAATACAGGAGGGCTAATAATTCAAGAGGGCTAAAAATTCTGACTTCAACTGTATACTTTGTAGGCTAGATGGTTTGAAAAGAGTAGATTTTGCCGTTTCCTAGGGGTTGTTTGCAACTGGCCGTAGCACTCTTTTTCCATCTGAAACAGCTGTTATATCTCTCCGTGCCCTCCGAGGGAAAAAGCTCCTCATACTCTGAGAAGATCCATTTGTTATTTCTGTCATCCTCTGGCCAGTGGCTGAAGGAAAAAAAAAAAAAGTAGGGGGTTGAAATCTGCATCTCTGCTCCATCTATAACATAATTGGAGCGTAACAGACTACATTAAGGTCCAAATGGTTATGTGGGATTTATGCAAGCCGCCGAACGCACGACCCCAGGCGCGTGTGGTCAAAATGTTTTGCGACCTCTGCGTGAATGCAACGGCACAAGTCGAGCAGCGGCTGATTCATCTGGAAATGAAGTGACAGATTGGGAGGACAATATCACAGGACAGACGTTCAGAGTGGCTGCGCTGCGGGCCATGAGAGGCTGAAAAACATGAGCGCACGATGCTGAGAGATATAGACGGAGGATTGGTGATTCAGACACGAAAACAAGCCACGGGAGTCAAAGTTTAAGTTGTAAAAAGGTTGTGGAATAAACAAGGCTTCGGAGAGAGAAGCAGGGCTGCCCAATTATGTACATACACGATGGTTTTGTTCTTCTACGATAAACAAACAATGAGCAAAGAACACAAACATCGCATTAGAACGTCCCACAGGGCTCATTTTTAATGCGTTAGAAGCATATTATAAAATAGTTCGTGCTACAGTAATGATACCTCAAACGGTGCAGCTTGTAAGAAGATTTAGCAGATGATAAAATGGCACACACACATACACACACAAAACTCTACAGATTTTAGATCATTCAAAAACAGTCTGAATTATATGGACTAAGATGTTGAATATTAAAAAACTAATTTGAACTCGTGTCAATCAGATGTAACCTTTTCACGCATGCAATCACACTGGTGTGATTAGAACATTCAGAGCGCACGTCATCAACTGCTTAAAATCAAATCTGACGGCGCACGCTGAGGCACAGAAAGAGGTGCGCAGTGCTTGTCATTAATCACAATTTATCAAACAAATAACATTTATTTTAGCTTTCAGACATTTAAATACACATAACTACAAGCAAAACATACCATTTAAGGTTTGTAAAATACACGTGGATGTCTATGAAGACGCCAATAATAATTATTTTTCAATACAACTGGACGATGTGCTTTGTTCACTTAAGATACACACCGTTTATGTTACTAGAATATTTTCTGTATTCCTCTGCCAGAAAACAGTTGTTACCTTCATGTATTTCCAAAGGAAATTATGAATAAACATGACGTGCACCCAGCAGCTTGGATCTCTACATTGCTAAAAGCGATTGGCGCTTAACGAGAAGAATCTTCAGCTGTATCCCATCTAGACTTCACCATGCTGCAGAAGAGGGTGAAGTCTAGATGGGATACAGCGGAGGATACCCATGCCAATGTTTTTACATTACCGTGAGGGTTGGGTTTAGGGTTGAGGTAGGGGTAGACGCTAACAAAATACAATTAATGCGTAATTTAATAAATAATAAATTCTTCTAGTTAACTTTGGACCACAGCAGTGTCCTTTCTAGCAACAACGGCGGTGCCCATTACCTGTCATATAACTAATAATACGATCATTATTAAGCTGTTTTGACAATTCATACCCATTGTATAAGTGAAAGCGATGTGTCTGAAAAAATTTATCTAATTAAAACCCCACCCCTAGACCTAATTTTCATTCAGGGATGAGCAAATTATACAAAAATGTACAAATGAGATCGTACAAACTAAATTAAATTAGAAAATTCCTCAAAAAGTTACGAATTGCTAAAGTTGCATTGGCCAGTCGCTCTTCGAGATCAACTCATTGCAGACAATAAGAAATGCAGCTCAAACCAGGACAAACAGCCTCTCTCCAACATTGCCTTTCACATGTCTCAAATAACTAAACCAAAATAATTCAAACTTTTACCTAACGCCTATCCTAACCAGGAGCGGCACTAGGAATGGTGGGAATATGGGGATTCTAAGGGCCCATGCACTTATGGGGCCCCCAGAGTTACTCTTACATCCCCCCTCTTCACTTTTGTCCGTGACACCACCACCCCCCCACGCCCCTTCTCCCGTGACACCCCCATCAGCCCCCACTATTCACTTTTATCTGTGACAATGCCCACCGCCCCGGGCTTCACTTTCATTAGCAAAACCTATTGTTATAACGCCCGTACAGGCCAGCAGCGCCCCTGATCCTAACAAATCATAAATCAAATGAAAGAACGAAAAAAAAATTTAGAATAAAAAAAAATAAAAATAATATTTTTTTTTTAGAATAAAAAAAAAATTAATTGACAGAAACAAAGGTACAATTACGACTGGTTTTGTGGTAAAGGGTTACACACAGATATGGCCACTGAGAATGCGCGAGTGAATGAACAAGACATGACCAGCAAGGGGCAGTTATGTAACATAGTAAACATACTGAACTGATAAAGCAGCGCATAATGAGAGATTTACTCAAGTTTATAGCAAAGGAATTAAAATAGGCTAATTATGTTAGTCATCAACAGTATTATCAAGTTTTTTTTTATTATGATGTAATCTAAAAACGTAGCTCTGACTACAACTTGAATGACATTTCAATGTTATTTCATTAGTAGAATAAAAACACCTCAAAAACCTCTCTAAAAATGTAATAAAAAGAATTTTGCCTCGAGCAAATTAACTCACGCAACTTTATTTTTCATAATTTTATTATTCATTATACCATCAGTAAAACAATACATTTAATGTTGGCCTAAAACTTTAGCATGGGACTGTATATAAATATTTTGTATACATGTGAATTTGGTTTCCTGAATGTGAACTTTTTTTTTTTTTTTTTTTTTCAATTATTTTTGACACTAATGTAGCTCCATACTTATTGCTTGACTGCCGCAAATGTGTCTTAAAAGTTTGACATGGCCAGTGTGTACAGTCAATCTCAGCTCATTTTTACCCAGGATTACTATAGATAATTTGATCATATCACTCGGATTTAATTTTTTTTTTTAGTGCCGCAAATAAAAAATTCCACTCGGAATTCCACTCGGAATAGTTTTTGACACTAATTTAGCTCCATACTTACCGCTTGACTTAAAAGTTTAACATGCCCAGTGTGTACAGTCAATCTCAACTTATCTTTACCCGGGATTACCATATAGAATTCTTGATCAGCAAAATATATTTTTCACTTAGACTGAATTTTAGCTCTGCAAATAAAAATTTACACTGGATTCTTTCAAATGCCTTTTTGACGTCAAGGGATACTAATAACGTTTAAGTTGTTTCTGAATGTGAACTTTTTTTTTTTTTTTGGTGTGAATTATTTTTGACACTAATGTAGCTCCATACTTATTGTATGACAGCCGCAAACTGAAAAGTCTTAAGTTTGACATGGCCAGTGTGTACGGTCAATCTCAGCTCATCTTTACCTGTGATTACTATAAGTTTAACATTTTCTTAGTGCTGCAAATAAATTTCCACTCGATTCTACCAAATGCCTTTTCGGCGTCAAGGGATACAATGTTTGTAAGTTGTTTCTGAATGTGAACTTTTATTTATTTTTTGTTGTGAATCATTTTTGACACTAATGTAGCTCCATATTTACTGTTTGACTGCCACAAACTTGAAAGTCTTAAAAGTTTTACATGGCTGGCGGTTCATTCCACTGTGGCAACCCCTGATTAATAAAGGGACTAAGCCAAAAAGAAAATCTCAGCTCATCTTTACCCGGGACTACTACAGTATATATAATTTTTGATCACGAAATATATTTATCACTCAGATTGAATTTTTTTAGTGCTGCAAATAAAATTTTCACTCGATTATCAACTATCAAATGCTTTTTTGGCATCAAGGAATGCTATTAATTAGAGGTGTGAACCTACACTGGTCTCACGGTTTGGTTCGGTTACGATTATCATGCCATCGATTCGGTTCAATTCGATATCTCGGTTTCAATACACAGATTTATATTTTCTTCACAGCACAGCAATTCTTGTATTAAAATATATATATATATATATATATATATATATATATATATATATATATATATATATATATATATATATTTATATACTATTTGTAAAACAATTTTGTTCTTTAATACAATCAGACAGATATATAAACTGTACCTTTAAAAAACACGAGCATTTATAGACCATTTTGAGGGATGTAAACAAAAACAATGGTCCTAACGTATTTCCTGTTTTACATTTTTAATTTCCATTGCTTCTGAGAATCCAAAAAGGTCCACATATTGATAAATAGTGTTATGACGGCTGATTTAAAATCAAGTAATGATTGAATTGCCTCTTGTTACAGTTAGGAAATAGTTTTAACGTCAAGCAGGAAATGTTCATGGGCCAATGACAAGACCACATTGAAATGGTCTATAGCAAATAAACAAATATAAATATCCCGCTCGCTTTCTGAGCCTCTTCTACCAAGTTCTTTCCTACACCCATTTGATTGGTCACACGCTCAACAGAAAGGGCTGCGGTTGGCTCTTACACGCTGGCGCTTTACACAGATGCACTCATGGGCCACAGTGAGACAGAGAGAGAGAAAAGGAGATTACTTTCATTCTCTTAATCGCAGTGAAATAGGGGCTTTTGCTGTAAGTGTCAGTGAAACACAGTCCAGCAAACACACACACAGTGAAATTGTGCACAGTTTCTGAGTTTTTCGTAGTTAGAGCGTTGTAAATACTCGCGCTCGCCTCCCTCGCCATAGTAGGCTACGGTGACATAGCGCATGCGAGATAAATGACATCAGTATAATAACCGGTTATGATTATTACTGAACCGATACCGAATTGTCCGCGTCTGCATCGCGATGCACCGAAGAAACGATTAATTTTGACACCCCTACTATATATGTTTGCAAGTTGTTTCTTAATGTTTTTTTTGTTTTTTTTTGTGAACTGTTTTTGACACTAATGTAGCTCCATACTGCTTGACTGCCACAAACTTGTCTTAAAAGATTGACATGGCCAGTGTGTACAGTCAATCACAGCTCATCTTTACCCAGGATTACTATATAAGTTTTTGATCAGCGAAATAAATTTATTACTTGGATTTAAATTATTTTTTAGTGCTGCAAATAAAAATTTCCACGCTATTATTGACTATCAAGGGATACTATTAATGTTTGTAAGTTTCTGAATGTGAACATTGTGGTTTTTTTTGTTTATTTATTATTTTTTTTTATGTTAATTATATTTGATACTAATGTAGCTCCATACTTACTGCTTGACTGCCTCAAACTTAAAAGTCTGACATGGCCAATGTATACGGTCAATCTCAGCTCATCTTGAATAAACTTCACATAGATGCCTACCCAAGCCCCAAGAATCTTGAGGGTCCAAAGCTTGGGCTTTATTCTGCTCTGCTGCTAATCTCATCTGGGCTACATTTTTGTTTCCTTTGCCAGGTTTGGAGATCATGCACTACCTTCCCTTCTTGTCCGACTTTGTTCAGCGTGGAAATTCAACCTTGAGGGTGTAAAGAGCCACGAAGCCCTGATAAATCATAGTAGACGAATACGGTGCCATAAAGCCAATTACGTTCACTCAAGGCTGGGAAGGGACTGTGAGAATTGACACACATGCTTTGCTGCTAGTAAAGATGGCTGGATGTAGTTTGTATTGAGACTCTAGAGACTCTGGGGTGGAGACGCTGTGGAATAATGTTTATGTTGTGTTGTTTTACTGGGCGGGAAATATTTTAGGAATGGAAATAAAGTGTCAAAAAAAAAAAAAAAAAAACCACTCACCGGCCACTTTATTAGGTACACCTTACTAGTACCAGGTTGGACCCTCTTTTGCATTCAGAACTGCCTTAATCCTTCGTGGCATTGATTCAACAAGGTACTGGAAATATTCCTCAGAGATTTTGGACGATATTGACATGATAACATCACGCAGTTGCTGCAGATTTGTCAGCTGCACATCCATGATGCAAATCTCCCGTTCCACCACATCCCAAAGGTGCTCTACTGGATTGAGCTCTACTGACTGTGGAGGCCATTTGAGTACAGCGAACTCATTGTCCTGTTAAACAAACCAGTCTGAGATGATTCACACTTTATGACATGGTGCGTTATCCTGCTGGAAGTAGCCATCAGAAGATGAGTACACTGTGGTCATAAAGGGATGGACATGGTCGGCAACAATACTCGGGTAGGCTGTGGCATTGACACGATGCTTAGTTGGTACTAATAAGCCCAAAGTGTACCAAGGAAATATCCCCCACACCATTACACCACCACCAGCAGCCTGAACTGTTGATACAAGGCAGGATGGATCCATGTTTCATGTTGTTAGTGCCGAATTCTGACTAATTGTCGCAGCAGAAATCGAGACTCGTCAATCGAGACAATCTTCTATTGTCCAATTTTGGTGAGCCTGTGCGAATTATCCTCAGTTTCTTGTTCTTAGCTGACAGGAGTGGCAACCGGTGTTCTTCTGCTGCTGCTGTAGCCCATCCGCCTCAAGAATGGACGTGTTGTGTGTTCAGAGATGCTCTTCCGCATACCTCGGTTGTAACGAGCGGTTATTTGAGTTATTGTTGCCTTTCTATCAAACCAATCTGGCCATTCTCCTCTGACCTCTGGCATCAATAAGGCATTTGCGCCAACAGAACTGCCGCTCACTGGATATTTTCCCTTTTTCAGACCGCTCTTTGTAAACCCTAAAGATAGTTGTGCGTTAAAATCCCAGTAGATCAGCACTTTCTGAAATACTCAGACCAGCCCGTCTGGCTCCAACAAACATGCTACATTCAAAGTCACTTAAATCACCTTTCTTCCCCATTCTGATGCTCGGTTTGTACTGCAACAGATTTTCTTGACCATGTCTACATGTCTAAATGCATTGAGTAGCTGTCATGCGATTGGTTGATTAGAAATTTGCGTTAACGAGCAGTTGGACAAGTAAACCTAATAAAGTGGCCCATGAGTGTATTTTAAAGATGCTACACAGATTAGCCATCCTGTGAATTTTTATTTTTATTTTAATATTTCCTAAGTGACATTTAACAGATGTTTATTTATGCTTTTTCGTCTGGAGAAAAAGTGTCAAAACAGATTTATTTTTTAATTTGGCTGAAACAAAAAGACAGTTTTTATTATAAAAAAGGTCAATATTATTAGCCTACTTAAAAATTATGTATTTTTTGATTGGCTACAGAACAAACCACTGTTGTTCCATGACTTGCCTAATTACCCTAGCAAAATAAATTAGTCATAAACGTTTAAAACTATGTTGGGAGAAAAATAAATAAATAATTTGCTCACTTAAAAGGCACTTGGGAAATAAATAAATGTACATTGGGAGAGAAAATACTTTAAAGTAATATAAGGCCATTTATTTGTTAAATCATAAAGCTGGGATAAAATAAAGTGAAGAAATATTAGATTATTAACGTTATACTTAAAGTTAACGCATTAAAAAAACTATTTAAATATCTAATACAATTAAATCTAAACAGATTTAATAAATCTGAAAAAAATATATATATACATTGACTGTATATTAAATGGACAAATGATTTCCCAGTATGAGTCTCATCTGTTTCCTTTTCTGTTTTACTAATGAAGCTCTCGTCATTCTTCAGCAATATTATTTCCATAACTCGTTCGTATTGCAGATATAAAAAAGGTAGTAATTTGGAATATCTTGCAATGAAATGACCCGCTGAACCTTGTCTTTTAGATGAAGAGATTACATTATCGCAGGGAAGAATAAAGGAGATCAAACTAAGCTCTAAATTTGGCACAGAATCGTGGCTGAAAACAAAGAGGATTCAGAGAAAGGGAAAAGGTATCTGAACCCAAGAGAACTCATGCATATTTCATTATCAAAGAAAACAGGCGTATCTTCTAAGAAGTTAAGAATAAATTGCACATCTGAAAGAAGAAAATAAATTAAATTAAATATACTGGAGGCATCATATCTTGTATTTAATAATAATGAATATGAAAACAGCTTTAGTGCAAAACATATACAGATATCACTGAGGCTTCTCGGTTTAGTTTTGAATCAAAATCTATTAATTTTAGCTGATGTACATGTACTGTATTAAAATGAATTACAAAAAAAAAAAAATGTAATTAAAAGGTCGCCTAAAATAAAAATCTACAGCCATGTCAAAATACTATCAAAAAGTACATTAAAATATGTTAAAACTTAAAAGACGTATTAAAAATGAATACAATTTAATGCCATCTTAATTACTGTATAGTAAAAAAGCACTAACAAATAAAAAGTGTTTGACAATAAAACCAGTAAAACACTGACAACCAAATAAAAAATACTAACACAAAACAAAATGAATGATTTAATTATTAAAAATAAAATGTTACAAACACTGCTCATTTTATTTTAGTACAATCTTAAACTAAATTGTAGTATCCTAATTTCTTTTTTAATTACCGAAACTAAAATTAAAATTCAATTGAAACATCCGACTTTAAATAACAATTCTACCTCAATCATAGCAAAATAAGCATAGATAAATAGATAGAGAATGGATGGATGGATGGATGGATAAACAGGAAGATGGATTGGATGGATGGATGGACAGGAATAGGATGGATGGATGGATAAACAGGAAGATGGATAGATGGATGGGCGGATGGATGGACAAAAAGAAGGAAGGATAGATGGATAAACAGGAAGATGGATGGATGGAAAAACAGGAAGATGGATGGATGGACAAACAGGAGGATGGATGGATGGATGGATGATGTATGGATGGACGGACGGACAAACAGGATGATGGATGGATGGATGGATAAACAGGAAGATTAATTGGATGGATGGATGGATGGATGGATGGATGAATGGATGGACAAAAAGGAAGATGGATGGATGGATAAACAGGAAGATGGATGGATGGATGGATGGATGGACAAACAGGAAGATGGATGGATGGGTGTTATGGATAGATGGATGGACAAACAGGATGATGGATGGATGGAAAAACAGGAAGATAGATGGATGGATGGATGGGTGTTATGAATAGATGGATGGACAAACAGGAGGATGGATGGATGAATGGATGGATGGATAAACAGGAAGATGGTTTGAATGGATGGATGGATAAACAGGAAGATGGATTGGATGGCTGGATGTACGGACAGCAATATGATGAATGGATGGATGGATGGATAAACAGGAAGATGGTCAAACAGGAGGATGGATGGACGAACAAACAGGAAGATGGATGGATAAACAGGAAGATAGATAGATAGATAGATAGATAGATAGATAGATAGATAGATAGATAGATAGATAGATAGATAGATAGATAGATAGATAGATAGATAGATAGATAGATAAACAGGATGGTGGATGGATGGATGGATGGATGGATGGATGGATGGATGGATGGATGGATGGATGGATGGATGGATGGACAAACAGGAGGATGGATGGATAAACAGGAAGATAGACAGACAGACGGACGGACGGACGGACGGATGGATGGATGGATGGATGGATAAACAGGAGGATTGATGGATGGATAAACAGGAGGATGGATGGATAAACAGGAAGTGGATGGATGAATAAACCGTAGACAGACAGACAGATAGATAGATAGATAGATAGATAGATAGATAGATAGATAGATAGATAGATAGATAGATAGATAGATAGATAGATAGATAGATAGATAGATAGATAGATAGATAGATAGATAGATAGATAGAAGCTTTAGTCGATTTAGAATTAAAGCCAATTAAATGTTATTTCCACTCAATAGTTTGTTGTTCTTTCTCTCTCTCTCACAGGTAAACTTTAAAATTTCTTCACTTTCAGAAACTTGAGTGAGTTTAGGGCTACTGGGTCAAAAATGGTTAGCTGATGTCCAAAGCAGCCGCTCATCAAAAATTAAACGTGAAAAAATCCTCTGTACTTTGTTTTTCCACAAAAGAGACAACTCAGACCACAAACTGTCAAGTGCATCGTCCCTTTGTCAACACTAATGACAAATACAGCGTAATCGCACACAAACGCAACACAAACACACACACATACTCGCACACTTGTCAAACGAAACCCGCGTATCACAATACTGTCAGCCGTCTGAGTGTTAGCATTCAGCTAATTCTGCAGCTCTTATCAGTCTGAGTTTAGCTCTGTGTGTTGTGTGCTGTCAAACACAGGCTCTGTTTTTAAAGTTTAATCCCGCTGTCAGCGTTAGTTCTGAGAGTCCGCGAGGATGGCAGACAGAAGTAATTAATGCCCAGATGTGTGGCCATCCTTGCTGATTAGCCGTTTCATACAGCAGACACTGTCGACTGTGAGGTAAACGCACTTTAGAAAATAAAAACACAGAAAAGGCGAACACCTCAATAATTAATCAGTGTCTCTCAGCAAATGCTATATGCTAATATATAGCTAAATGCTACTATGCCTGATAGCGCATGTACATCATGGAGACATCTACAGTAGGTGCCCTGCTGAAAAATCCAGCTTAAACCAGCCTAAGCTGGTTGGCTGGTTTTAGCTGGTCAACCAGCCTGGTTTTAGAGGGGTTTTGGCCATTTCCAGGCTGGTTTCCAGCCATTTCCAGCCTGGTCTTAGCTGGTCAGGCTGGAAAACTACCAGCTAAAACCAACTTGACCAGCCTGGTTTAAGCTGGACATAGCTGGTTTTGGCTGGGCTCCCAGCTTGGCAAGGCTGGTCAAGCTGGTTTTAGCTGGTCAATTTCCAGCCTGACCAGCTAAGACCAGGCTGGAAATGGCTGGAAACCAGCCTGGAAATGGCCAAAACCCCTCTAAAACCAGGCTGGTCGACCAGCTAAAACCAGCCAACCAGCTTAGGCTGGTTTAAGCTGGATTTTTCAGCAGGGTGATGTTTGTGTTTACATCTGAAGGATGTTTTTCCATCTGCAATAGGCCTACATTATGAAATATTTCCTACTGGATGTAGACATATTTCTTCAAATGATATGCCAACATCTCAAATGTTATGTGTATATACAAATGCTAATATCATTTTTGCAGTACATTACGTATTTTCTTCAAATGCTGAACTATTGTTTTATGTTGTTCTCCAAATGTTATCTTTTTTCTTCAAACATTAGACAATACATTTCAAGGTGATATCTCTATTGAAATGCTGCACTGTAGCTACTTATGTTAATATCTCATAAACGGCTCCCATTAAAGCGATATCACTTAAATGTTCTCATTCTTCAAATGTTTTAATAATGCTACAGAGCTTTCAATGCTATGTTAATGCTACATATCTTTTTTAATGTGGTGCTAATGCTATATCCCTTTCTTCAAATGCTATGCTGACATTCTTTCACCAATGTAATGTTCAAAAATGTGTAAACCTTGCTCATTAAACATGAAATTGTCTATTTTTTTTACATTGCTAATTGTATTTTTAACATTTTTATATGTTTACAATTTAAACTAACTGCTATGTTTTAATATGTAATTTATCTGTGATGGCAAAACTTTCTAGCATCCATCATAATGGTTTACAGTTTCACATGATCCTTATACTGTATCTTAGGCTGGTTTAAGCTGGTTTTTCAGCAGGGAGGATAAACACTAAAACTCTTAAACATGAATACAGTATAGCTCATAACTTCACAGTTTTATCGAGCAGTAAGAATCCGTCAACCTGACCCGAGTGAGACACTGGGTGCAGGAAGCTTCTCAACAGGCCGGGGAAGCTATTTATACCACCACATGCTAATTAGCTGGCATGCTAGAGAGGACAGCCGGAGAGCAACCAAACCAAAGAAAGTCTCTGCCAGACTCAAACCCTGAATCAAACAAGCAAATCTCCATAAAAATACCAGCAAACACCGTCAAACTCTCGGACCAGAAATCATCCGTGGAGTCAGAAAGTCGGATGTCCTCAGGTTTTCTACAGCAAATTTGCTGAGAGAATACAGTAAAACCATGTTCAGTACTCACATGTTCATGTCCATAATGATGAAAAATAATAATCCCAGTTTATATAAATGCATGTGTTGATCCTTTGGGTGTTCAACAGCATTTGGAGCACATGGGTTTGGCAGCCATCTTGGAAACACCTGCATGCTGCTAATTATTATGCTGGTAATGGAAATGCAAATAAAATCTGCAAGATTAATGTTAAGTAATACATTTTTAGGAGTATTAAGATCTGTCAGCTGTTGTATTAAAATCCAAGAACAACTAAATTGTATGCATACATGCATTTCCATCGCTGATATTGTTTTACCACATTTTATCTAAAATATATATTTTTAGAATGTTTTTATTTTATACTTGCACTTACAAGCTTATTTTTATTTAAATATTTGTATGCATAATCATACTTTTGTATACACACAAACACACACGTACAATTTTGAGAAAGTTTAAATAAAATGTATAAATTAATAATGTTCATTAGATATATTTGCGTGTCTCTCTCTCTCTCTCCTCTCTCTCTCTCTCTCTCTCTATATATATATATATATATATATATATATATATATATATATATATATATATATATATATATATATATATATATACATATATATATATATATACATATATATATATATATACATATATATATATATATATATATATATATATATATATATATATGTATATGTGTATATATACACACACACGACTCGGCTGCAGTGGCGCAGTGGGTAGCACGTTCATCTCACAGCAAGAAGGTCGCTGATTCGAGCCTCGACTGTGTCAGTTGGCGTTTCTGTGTGGAATTTGCATGTTCTCCCTGTGTTGGCGGGAATTTCCTCCAGGTGCTCCCCCACAAGTTATTTGGCAAAGGTGAATTGGGTAGGCTAAATTGTCCGGAGTGTATGGATGTTTCCCAGTGATGGGTTGCAGCTGGAAGGGCATCCGCTGCGTAAAATATACACCCCAAATTAAAAAAGGGACTAAGCCAAAAAGAAAATGAATGAATATCTATACACATTTTTACATACATTACATATAATTACATATTATGTAATTTTTTTGTATAACTATGCATGCATGTTTATTTTTGTATTGTGTACCCTGTGCATTAAAAATTACACATGTACTAGTTATATAATTATATTATATTATATATTATTTTATAATTGTTATATAATTTCTGTAATTATATAAAATAATTATAATGTCAGATATCTATATACAGTTTAAAAATAAATAAGATCCCATATATATATATATATATATATATATATATATATATATATATATATATATATATATATACATACATATACAAGAAGATCAATAAACTTACTACAGTTTGACAAATATTGCAGCTGTTGGACATCAATGTACTTTTGAGGCAAAAATGTAGTTTAGAATGCAACTATGCAGTTCATTAATAAGCATTGTGCCTGTTTTAAATATTTATCACTTCGGAGCCTCGGCAAGATGGTTGACGCTAAGCCACAAGATGGCGACAGAGACTGCATAATACACCTTTAGAGGAGAAAAACTCAGCGTAATTTCAAACTACAGCTGATCAAATCATTATAAAACAGGTAAATTACATTCTAAGTCAATCTCTTTCTTTTGTATTTTGTAGTGCTGTATTTATACCACAATAATCTAGTAGTGTTTGCTTTGCTTTGGCTTTTTCTGGGTTAATTATTGTGATATTCGGATTGCAACAGAGAAATACTAGGAAATGTCTTTAGATTGATGACATTTCATGCCATTCAGCCTTATAATCTTAAAATGTGAGCAAAGTCACCTGTTTTGTCATCATTTTCGACATTACACTAGAGAATAATTCAAATACTAGCTCTAAAGTGACGTTAGTGAAGTAGCAACACTTTCTGCTGTTCTGACGTCAGCTGCAGATATGAATGAACGGTGGAAGAAAGTAGTTCCTCATACAAAAGGATTTTTAGACTCTCCGTGTTTGATTTTCTTTTTGGTATACATGATTATGCCATCAAACTGTTGTATAAACGCAATATTGTAGCAGTGCAATATGGCTGTATATCATCACTGTGACACTAAGACACAATACACGCCTCCTAACAGTGCCATTATACAGCCTACTTATGTGTAAATTGCTCACATATATACATATATATATATATATACACACATACAAGGTTTCCTCCGAGTGCTCTGGTTTCCCCCACAAGTCCAAAAACATGTGCTATAGGGGAATTGGGTAAGCTAAAAAAAATGTTTGTAGTGTATGTGTGTGAATTGAGTATGTATGGGTGTTTCCCATTGATGGGTTGCAGCTGGAAGGGCATCCGTTGCGTAAAACATATGCTGGATAAGTTGGCTGTTCATGCTACTGTCGCGACCCCAGATTTATAAAGGGACTAAGCCGTAAAGAAAATAAATGAATGAATGAATATATATTAATATATGAATGAATATATTAATATATGAATGAATGAATATATATATATATATATATATATATATATATATATATATATATATATATATATATATATAAATATATAAATATGGGATATGCATGCAATATATCTTAAATATAAAGTAAATATAACACTTTAATTTATTATTAATGTCATTTCAATGATTATTATATTGCTTGAATATTTAGACACTTCAACCTTTCCAAACACCAAGACTTAAAAAACCAAACACTGGAAACAACGAGGCAAAAACTCAGTACCTCTTTCTCGTTCTCTGTTTTTTCACCCAATCCTAACAAACATGTACAGTATGCTTTATTTAAAAAAAAAATCTGATGTCTTGCAGAGATGTCTACCAAAATAAAAATAAAAAAACAGGCTAAGCATGAGCACCAGAGAGGAAATCTAGCGTACACTAGCGTTAGCCTGCAGTGTCTTGTCAAGCGAGATGGAAGCTTTGCTCAGATACGCCGTGTTCAGGAAACATTTGGACCAGCAGTCGGCTCCGGGATTTCATTTTGAAGGCCGACGGATTTGATTCCACATGCCGCCCTCTCTGACAGCCGGCACCATGGGGCCAAGATGCTTTAATCCGAGGATAAGCAAGAAGAAGGTGGGATTTTACCTGCTCACACACATAGACACACTAAGGCAATACAAGCATTCGCTGTACCGCGGGCCAATCTCTCTCATGCAGCCGAAGCCTCTGAACTCCCCACCAAAACAGACGCTCTTAGCAAAAAAACGTGGCTTTCAGCATGGTCTTCGGGGAGAAACTGTCGAGTGTGAAGAGTGCGTAAACCCAAAAATTCAGTCTGAGGGTGTATGTATCTGAAAATGGAGGAAAGGACCTCCTATGTTCAAAGGGTAGAAGTAGGTCAAACTTTCAGGTGCCTAGCGCTACTTGTGCTGTATTAGCAAAACACGAAAATGGAAACATGCAGACCTGAAACCGAGCTGTAGTTTTGAGTTTAGATTTTGTGGTGGTTTTCTGTCACACTAAACATGAACTTGTAGGTTAGTGAAGTGATATGTATTTATACTTAGCAAAGAACACTACTAGCTAAAAGCTAGCATAGCCATCATAGTACTTTTGTCTGTGAATGTAAAGTTTGTTCTCTAGGTTTTTAGGCTAAAGGAGACTCGAAATGTGTTGCAGAGTAAGAGACTTCTTGTGTCTGAACACTAAACAAAATGATTCACATTGTTCATTCAGTAGAAGAATTCAACTGTTGTGAATCTACAGTATATGATTTATTTAAATACTTATAAAAGGCTATTAAAAATAAACACAACAAATGAACATGACTTGAAATGCAATTTAAAGAGATTTAGTTTTTTAACTCACCACATGAACTAGAATATCTTGTTTATGAATTAAATAAATGAATCAAGTGAGTCATTTAGTGTTTAGTCAATGTGTGGATGTGAGTCCCAATTTATGAGACGAATGTACAAAAATTATTCAGTGAAACTTTAATTTAGGATAAATAAACGAGACTTCACGTGAACGATTCAGTATATTAATGTTTTTGAGTAAATCAATTTGATTGATTCAGTGTCTCATAATTCTCAAAAAAGATGGGTTACAAAATGAATCACAGTTATTTAGAATGTATTTTGTGATTCATTTTTGAGTGAATCAATTTGATTGATTCCATGTCTCATAATTCTTAAAAAAAAGCTGGGTTACGAAATTAATCAGAGAATTATTTAGAATGAAACTTTTAGTGAATTTAATCAAAAGATTCAAGCTTTATGAATTAAATTTACCAAAAAGTAATATGAAAATGAGAATATAATGTAGTATACAGTGTAAAAAATATTATCCAGAAATTAACAGTGTGCTATATTTTGTGATTCATGTTTTTGAGTGAATCAATTTGATTGATTCAATGACTCATATTGCATTTATAGTGGATTTAATAAAAAATTCAAGCGTGGTGAATGAAATTTACCAAAAAGTAATATGAAAAGGAGAATATAACGTAGTATACAGTCTATGAATTATGAATGTATAATGTCTATGTATAATATAGTATAATGTCTATGAATTAAAAGTGTTCTGTATTTTGTTATAAATGCTTTTGAGTGAATCACTGACTCATATAATGCTCAAAAAAAGATAAGTTACAAAAAGAATTTGAAAATTATTCAGAATGAATCTTTTAGTGAATTTCATTAAAGTTCAAATAAAAGATTCAAATTTGATGAATGAAATTTACTAAAAAGTGCTAAAAGGAGAAAATAATATAGTATAAAGTGTGATAAATATCCATAAATCAACATTGTTCTGTATTTTGTTATTAATGCTTTTTGATTGATTCAGTGACTCATAATTCTCAAAAAGGAATTTAATCAAAACATTCGAATGTGATGAATAAAACTTACCAAAAACTATATGAAAAGGAAAATATAATGTAGTATACAGTGTTAAAAATCCATAAATTAACAGTGTTCTGTATGTTTAATTGATGAATCAATTTGATTGATTTACTGACTCATAATGCATTTATAGTGAATATAATCAAAATATTCAAGCGTGATGAATAAAATTTACCAAAAAGTAATATAAAAAGGAGAATATAAAGTAGTACAGTGTAAAAAATCTGTAAATTACCAGTGTTATGATTCATGATTTTGAGTGAATCAGTTTGACTGATTTAGTGACTTATATAATGTTAAAAAAAATGGGTTACAAAATGAACCAGAAAATTATTCAGACTGAATCTTTTAGTTAATTTAATCAAACTTTAAACAAAGTTTCAAATTTGGTGAATGGAATTTACTAAAAAGTGCTAAAAATGAGAATATAATGTAGTCAGTGTAAAAAAAAAATCTGTAAATTATCAGTGTTATGTATTTTGTGATTCATGTTTTTAAGTGAATCAGCTTGATTGATTCAGTGACTCATAGTTCTCAAAAAAATGAATAAGAAAATTATTCAGGATAAATCTTTTAGTGAATTGAATCAAAATATTCAAGCTTTATAAAAAATTTTTTACCAAAAAACGATACGAAAATGAGACTATATTGTAGTATACAGTGTAAAATATATTCATAAATGAACACTGTTCTGTATTTTGTGATTGTTTTTTAGTTAATCAGTTTGATTCAGTGACTCATAATGCATTTATATTGAATTAAATCAAAATATTCAAGCTTTATGAATGAAATTTACCAAAAGGTTATAAGAAAAGGAGAATATATTGTAGCATACAGTGTAAAAGAAAGGGTTTTAGTGAATTTAATCAAAATGAAAATGAAAAACTGAATATAAAGTAGTATACAGTTTAAAAAATCTGTAAATGAACAGTGTTTTGTATTTTGTTATTATTGCTTTTGAGTGAATCAATTTGACTGATTCAGTGACTCATATAATGCTCAAAAAAAGATGGCTTACAAAATGAATCAGAAAATTATTTACAATTAATCTTTTTGTGAATTTAATCAAATTTTAAACTTAAAGATTCAAGCAAGATGGATAAAATATACTAACAAGTGCTAAAAAGGAGAATATAATATTGTATACAGTGTAAATATATATATATATATATATATAAATTAACAGTGTTCTGTATTTTGTTATTGCTTTTTGATTGGTTTAGTGACTCATACTTCTCAAAAAAGGGTTACAAAAATGATCAGAAAATAATTCAAAATGTATCTTTTAGTGAACTGAATCAAAGGTTCGATCATGATGAAGGAAATTTAACAAAAAGTGATATGAAAAGGAGAATATATTGTATTATACAGTGTAAAAAAATGTCCATAAAATAACAGTGTTCTGTATTATGTGTTTCATGTTTTTGAGTGAATCAATTTGATTGATTCAGTGACTCATAATGCATTTATAGTGAATTTAATCAAAAGATTCAAGCGTGATGAATCAATTTGCGAAAATGATGTACCACAAATGACAAAAACATAAAAAATTTGTATTAAACTTATTGCTAATCCCCAAAATTCACAATAAAGAACTTTGGTATTGATTCAAAAACTGAAGATTTGCTTCTCTGAAACTGCAGTGCTGTTCATTTTTAGACTGACTGTTCTTCATTGGTGTTTTTCTTCCATCTCTGTGTACAGTGCTAAGCTCATCACAGAAAGCCGGTGGACTTTGCTGTCTCCAATTTCCATCCTGCTTTATCCCTTTCTCTCCTTCAGTCCCCACACATAAACACAAACACAAAAAAAAGTGCTGCAGATTGAGCCGAGGAACCATATCAAGGTCACATTCTTATCTCCGGGCCACATGACCCACCCCGGACCCTCAGGGCGGCTCGTGTCCCTCTGCGACCCATAATCATGCACTGGGCTGAGCCTTTGAGTCATGATCCCCCCTCTCATTTCACGTATCCCTGAGCTGAAGCAAGCCAGCATCCAAAAGCACTGCTGGTTGAAAGTATACCTTTTTATACCAGAACTAGTGGCTTGGAATTGGAAAATGAGGTCGGTAATGACAAGAGTTCTTCGTAAAAGTGAAATGAAAAGGAGAATGTAATGTAGTGTAAAATAAATGTGTAAATTAACAGTGCTGCTGTATTTCTGTATTTTGTTATTCATTATGGGGCCTTGAACTGTCCTCCAAGAAGTTTTAGGGCTCTATTTTAACGATCTAAGCGCAAAGTCTAAAGCGCATGGCGCAAAAGCATTAAGGGCGTGTCTGAATCCACTTTTGCTAATTTAAAGATGGGAAAAAAATGCTCTGCGTCCCGGCCTATGGTCTAACAGGGTTGTACTTATTCTATTAATGAGTTATAGGTGTGTTTTGAGCATATCACACATTAAACCAATCAGAGTCTCATCTCCCATTCCCTTTAAGAGTCAGCTGCATCGCGCAATGGCGCATTTGCTATTTACATGGCGGACTTTGTAATTGGAAAAGCTGAATGACTCACTAGCGAGAAAACAGAGCATCTGCAGCGCGAGGATAAAGAACGAGCCTCCCTCATCTAGCCTCTTTACTTTTACTAATCACTTTACTCCTTTACTTTTATAGATAAGAAAATGGTGTTGTACGCACTCCACTGAAGACATCCATTAGCCTACATATTTAATTTCGTTAATCCACTTGTTAAGTTTGACGTCACGTGAAGCGGCTTCTGGGTCCCAGCGCTCTATTAAACTGTATGGGGAGATTCAACAAATGGTAATAATAAACGTTTACAAAGCGCTGTAATAGTTCCAAAAATCACGATCGCAATATATATATATATATATATATATATATATATATATATATATATATATATATATATATATATATATATATATATATATATATATATATATATGCCTAATATTCGATGGCCAGAAAGTGATTAATATTTTATAATTTGTTAAAATATTGGTGTTTGTGATGCAGCAAGTTCAGAGACCGATGTGTACACCATGATTTTACACAAAATTCACTTTAATGTGTGATAGAATTAAAAAGGGGTCATATACGAAAATTTTCTCATTTCAAATGAGTAGCGACTTGAACCAGGAAACAGTATTCCAGATGTCACCAATACATTATGACTTAACAACCGGATTGCTAAAATCAATGTGCTGTGTCTTTAATATAACGTAATCACCTCAGGGGTCGCACAAAAATCTTGGAAATGTTGTTTTTTAATGTTTATTATTAACATATTAACAATGTTACTATTAACAACTAGTTTGTTCTTCAGTGGGTTATGGATAAAATATGGTCATTCTAATAGTTTAATAAAATGAATTAGATTTTTGGAAATCGCCAAGCAACCCCTCCTCATTGTCCCACGACCCCCTGGGGGGTCCTGACCCCCACTTCGGGAACCACTGTATTAAGCAATGCGTAAGCGTTTGTACCTGCATAGGCGCTGGACTATAGACCAGCTTTTAGTTGGTCAATGGCGCAGTCTATTACAGTTCCTCAAAATAACAACGCGTCAACAATGCGCCTTAACACACCTCCTTTTTACACCGGCACACCAAGAGTCCACAAAGTGGTGCAAATGGATTCGTTTTTAAACAACGTGGCACAAAACATGAAAATTTGGGTTGCACTGGTCTGAAAATAGCAACAAATCGAGCCATACACGTTTTGCGCCAAGTGTATGACAGGGTCCTTAATGTTGACAAGTTTAAAAACAGTGTCTTTTAATGATATTTTTATTAGTCTAAAGTCTTAAAGATTGTCTGGATTGGTGTTAAAAAAGGTAATAAACTGTCATTTTTTTCAGCTATTTTACATAAAACTCTCTTCATTATTTTTACAATATATATACTGTATATATATATATATATATATATATATATATATATATATATATATATATATATATATATATATATATATATATTATTATTATTATTATTATTATTATTATTATTATTATTATTATTATTATTTATTAAACTACTAAAATGTCAATACAAGGCACTTTTATGTGAAACCGTACAGAATTTTCAATATTAAAAATCAACAGAGCAGAGATAAACGTCCCATAATGCATTTAAAAAGCTCATACAAAAACTGGATTGTTGCTCTGAGCACAACACATATCAGATCAAGTGAATCGTACTGTTTTTATGGACTTTAAACTTTAATATTTGGTACTATATGTCAGCAATTGCAGCAACACAATGACTGTGAAATAGGCCTAGCTTGTTATTTTCCAAGGAGAATGACCTAAATCTCTTCATGGTTTATAGAGTATAATGATGACTGTATTTGTTTTGATTAATTGTATGGGTATATTTTGGCCAATTGTCAAGTGGTTGAATAATTTTGACCACCACTGAATGAGTCAATACAAGCCAACACAACACGAGACCATGAGAAAATGATGAATGGTTTTCTTTAACTAAGAAATATCCAAAAAGTCTCCTTAAAAGTTACATGTGAAGTATTTAAGAGTAATCTAACAGTACAAAACGGACATACAAATGCAAATTGAAGTCTATGCTTTGTGTACTTGATATCTTGATGACTAAAATACAGTCCATTTAATTCAGTTTTGCATCTTTTTCTATTCATTATGAGTATTCTGCTCTATTTACTTTCCCCAAGCCACTATAACAACACAAACAATTGGGGCAGAGAGGTTTAGTGTGAGAGGTCATACTTCGACCTGATGATAAAGATGATTTTAGACTCAATAGCTAAGGGCAGTATGGAAAGGCAAATGTTTGACCAGTAGGTTACTGCAAAAGGGATTTATCGAAAAAAGCAAATGCATTGAGCAATGATTGTGTTATTATGTATTAGATTATATTATGTGTTTATTATGACTTTATTTTCTCTTTTATTCCTTTAAACATGTTTTAACACATTTATTTTGTATTTATTTTATTCTTGATTATGTAAAGCACTTCAAATTGCCATTGTGTATGAGATGTGCTATATAAATAAACTTGTCTTGCCTTGTGAATGACCGTACAATGGAGTTAAACTTCCATGTGCAGCTTTATTAAGAGTGGTCTAGCAGGCAGGGGTCAAAAACAGGAGCATAATGGGAAATACACAAAGTTTGGGGCAGCCAAAAAACAATCACAAGCCAAAATCATTCCAAAGACAAAAAAACAAGGCAAATCACAAGTAAACAACAAATCAAGAGATGCTTAGTATTTTCCACAACAGGAAGCAATACTGAGCAGTGAATGTGTGGCTGCATCCAAAAGCGCATACGTCCATACTATATAGTACACTAAAATCAGTGTGCAAGCCGAGTAGTATATCTGATTTCATAGAATTCAAAAATCAGTATGCAAGAAGAACCTGGATGACCTACTACTTCCGGCGAGATTCTGAAGTGCACATCGGATAGATGCTACACTATCCCATGATACCCCTGTGAGAGAATTCATGAATGGGAGTGAAGCGATGCAACCATTGGATGCAACTCACGTGGGTAGGTCATGTGATCATGACAAAATGACAGATGTAGTACGTCCGAGTTCCATTCATACTGCTCACATTCATACTGTATAAAAACGTACTTTTCTAATGGCCGAGTAGTACATTTAAATTTAAATGCAGTACCTACTGAGTAGTAGGCGGTTTCGGACGCACCCTGTGTGTTTATATGTGTGCCTGTGTGGTCGTGCAGGTGAGTCTAATCAGAGTCTCAGTAATCTGTATCAGGTGTGTGCATGCAATCAGTGCAAATGATTGTGGGAGGTGTAGTCCAGGCTTATTTTTGATGCTTATTTCCTGAAGAGTGTAATAAAAAAATAATAAGTAATATTTTTTTAAAACAATACCATTATCCTTAAGTAGGTTTTTTGCAGTTGATCTGGGCCTGTTATGAGCATTCTATATATGCAAAGTCATAAATGCTATTTGCAAAACAAAATTCACATAACATTATCTTGAAACTTATTCTACATACTAGTTAGGAGTCGCTAGCACTCGTAGCTCTATGATGATTTGCTACACTGTTAACAATTTCCTGTAGAATCTACAATAACTTACTGGCAGCAGTTTGCCAATAACTTACAGTAAATCAATTACAGCAAAAATACTCTATTTACATTTACAGCACCATTTATCTTGCTGTGTGTGTATTTACAGTATTGTATATCTTTACTGTAAAATATATACTAATATTCACAATGCAACTTTAAAATACGGTAACATACCACGTAACTGTCCTAGTAAAATTCAGTTCATATTAAAGTAAAATACTGTGTTATTTACAAACAAATCATTAACAGTGTAAGGAAGTGCTACTTGAAAATGTCAGTAAAAAAATGATATTTTTAATTATATATATATATATATATATATATATATATATATATATATATATATATATAAATAAAGCCATTCCATTGATATGTTGGCGGTGTGCTTTGGTTCTTCTTCCAGCAGGACAATGACCCATCGCCCAAGTCTGAAGTCAATAGCACTCTGAAACAGGTTTTCATTCAGAATGTCTCTGTACATTGCTGCATTCATTTTTCTCTTTATCCTGACTAGTCTTCCAGTTTCTGCTGCTGAAAAACATCCCCGCAGCATGATGCCGTCACCACCATGCTTCACTGTGGGGATGGTATTTGTCTGGTGATGAGCAGTGCCTGATTTCCTCCAAACGTGACGCCTGGCATTCACTCCAAAGAGTTCAATTTTAGTCTCATCGTACCAGAGAATTTTGTTTCTTATGGTCTGAGAGTCCTTCAGATGCCTTTTGGCAAATTCTAATACTAAGAAGTGGCTTCCGTCTGGCCACTCTACCATACAGGCCCGATTGGTGGATTGCTGCACAGATGGTTGTCCTTCTGTAAGGTTCTAATCTCTTCACAGAAGAACGCTGGAGCTCAGACAGAGTGACAATTTTGTTATTGATCACCTCCCTGACTAAGGCCCTTCTCCCCCGATCACTCAGCTTAGATGGCGGACCAGCTCTAGGAAGAATCCTGGTGGTTCCAAGCATCTTTCACTTACAGATGATGGAGGCCACTGTACTCATTTGAACTTTCAGAGCCGCAGAAATTTTTCTGTAACCTTCCCTAGCCTTGTGTCTCGAGACAATCCTGTCCTGGAGGTCTACTGACAATTCCTTTGTCCTCATGCTTGGTTTGTGCTTTGACGTGCACGGTTAACACTGGGACCTTATATAGTCAGGTGTATGCCTTTTCAAATCTTGTCCAATCAACTGATTTTTACAGATTTTTCAACTCAATTTACCTCAGGTGAACTCCAATTAAGCTGCTGAAACATCTCAAGAATGATCAGTGGAAACAGAATGGTTCAGAAAAGTAAATAGTCGCATTGTATTATTTTTATTCAATGCCAGAAACCTGCTATTTTATGTTCATGATAAAGATTTCGACTTATTCTGACTTCAGTGAAAATTTTTATCCTCAAAGTCACGAGTTTATATTACAGCGTTGCAAGTTATGAAATTTGCAATTCTGATAAGCTTCAAATAAGCTCCAATGGTGAACTCAGCAACTTTCCTTACTTATTTAATATTTTCACATGACTCTATTTTCAACTTTCAATCCTCTCAGTGCCATTCCATTCCTCAAAATTCCACAAATTTTCCTCTGAAATCACAGCAAAAAGTCCATCCGTCAGGGCCTGGTGAAGAGTAAATGACCACACATACAGAAAACACACCCTGACTAACCATCTCTTTAGCACCAAGAAAGCGATCGGAGAAAGCGTTCAGGCTATCTCCTTTCATCCGTCCTCCCTTTTTCAGACACGGCAGACACATATTAACTTCCAAATTGAGTTGGGAAACAGCTTAGGCATTATAATGCTTCACAAAAGGGGGCTTTTCAGGCATTCGCACAAAAAGAATCAGTTGGGGGGGTGCTCTGCTTATTTCAATTTAATTCAAGAATTGAACTCTTCATGGACAATTTAACGCAGCCGTGCTCTATTTTTTATGTCTTCGGACCAGAGCTGCGGCTTCATACGAGACACAAGCGTTAGACAGTCTGCTCACTGTTTGGGGAATAAGGCAGCAATATCCAGTCGAAATGTCAGCAACAGGCAACAATATAATACTCCCACATATCAACTTCAATCCCTGCGGGCGTTGTAAAAGGGAAGCGACATTTGCGAAACAATGCCAGCAAATACCATGCGACCAAAGATGGAAAGCAACTCCGAAAGCACCTCATTTTAGTGTCACTAATAAAATTGGTGCATATGCTAACAAGGGTGACTATGCTTTTTTTTTGGTATTTTTTAATTTCACATGATGTCTTGGTTATAAAGAGAATTGCTCTTTGTTGTCTGTTGTGTGGTCTTTGGGGATTGGTTGTTTTTGTGCTCCTGTCTGGTCATAATGAGGCCCATGAAGGCTCTGCGAAGACAGATTAATATTTTTCTTGACGTTGATGAATTGCTTGCATGAAACCATATTTAAAGCTATAGACTTGAAAGAGCATTGCATGTTGTCATAAAGAAATCATAAGCCACAATTACATAATATGAAAATTAATATTGTGTATAATATGTATTTGCTTGTTGATGCAATGTATTAATATTTACACAATAACTTTTGCTAAAATACAAACCTTTTTTTCTCAAGTCCCAAGCATAAAGTCATACTGTGCAAATATTACAACGGTCCTATAAATAATTATATGTATGTTTATAGAAGGGATTTCAGAATAAAAATGCTTGGATGACAGTTATTAAGAGTTATACATTGTGTGTGTGTGCATATGTAAATAAATAAATCTACAATAGTCAAGATTTGAAGTGGATCAAAACATTTCATCAGAGTTATTCTAAAACTATTGAATACAACAATAGTTATTATTAAACCTCTGCGTAAACTTGCAAAAAACCAAAGTTGGCTGTTTGTTCAAACTACTTCTTTAAAATTAGCTGAAACAACTCAAGGGTATTTTGGAGACAACGTAATTGTTTTATGTTTAATCCACTTAAATTTTTTAACGAACACTGTAACTTAATTCCTTCATGTTTTCCCAACACAAATCAACTGCATGGAACACAGCATTTTTTCTACATTGTAACACTGGCTGCCTAAGTTCCGTATTGATTATAAAATATTGCTTCTTACCAATAAAGCTTTAAATAGTCTAGCTCCTGTTTATCTATTTAACCTTCTGTCTCGCAACAATCCAACCCGCTCTTTAAGATCTCTAAACTCAGGTTTTCTGGTAGTACCCAAATTATCAAAGTCTACTAAAGGAGGTTGTGCTTTCACATTTATGGCTACTAAACTCTGGAATAGCCTTCCTGATAATGTCCGAGGCTCAGACACACTCAGTTCAAACGGTATGATGCATGAGTGTGCTCAATGCAGGTGAGTGGGCTTGACAACTACCTGTACGACACACTCCTCCAGCCTAATGCAACAAACATTGTGTTAGAAATACTCATATGCTTTACATGTTTGTTTCTAAGTTTGGTTATAGAACTCCTTTTTTATTTTACAGCACTTCATTTTTTGCATTGATGTTTAATATCTTTTGTTTGAATACATTATGAACAGCAGTTACACTATTTTATTTGTTCCCTATTTCCACCTGGGCATACTCCTCCTGAGGCCTCTAGAGATTGTGCAGCTCAAATGATGTGATCCATGATCTGTAAAGAGATGATGCCAACCATCGAGGACCTTAAGAACAACACATACAAAGAGATGATGCCAACCATAGAGGACTTCAAGGACAACTCGCATAAAGAGATGAAGAGATAATCCCAACCATCGAGGACTCCCAGGTCAATACATACACTTAATACACAAATACACTTCATTAAACATGCACAAATAAACATCACCTATATGCAATAAATTGCAGGTTAACTATGTATATTATAACTTATATTTGATTGTTACTTTAACTTAATCGGATTGTAATGCAATAATCTGCACCTTTTGTAAAGCTGTTTTGAAACAATAATAATTATAAAAAGTGCTATACATATTAACTTGAATTTAATTGAACATATCTTTTTTTATTTCAAAATTCCAAGATAATTCTTGACATTTTTGAGTAAAACTTGTTTGTACATCATCCTTTTCAAAAGACCTACCTTCCTCTTACAAGTTCCAAAATTTTTCCCTATAAATATGAGCTCATTTATCCCATTTTTGACTTCTATGCTATCATAAATTGTGAAAATAACTAATCGAAAAAGGCTTTAAGACCAAGCGAAATATTGTGTTGGATTATTATATGATTATTGTTATTATTATTATTATTATTATTATTATATATGTTTAAAAAACATTATTATTCAAATGGCCAAATTCTGACTGAGGAAATTTGAATGAGCTGGTCATTTTGTTATTTGACTATAGTCTTCAGTTTTTGATTTAAAAAACGGCAGGCACAGGACGTCCCCATGACATCAGATTGATGTTGTCCCACAACGTCGTGGGACATTGCATTTCATTTGAAAATCAAAACCGGGTTGATATCAGAAACCAACGTCAGCATTGGACAGACAATGCACATTGGTTACTTTCCAACGCAATCTAAAAACAACAAAATGTCAACGTCTAATGGTGTTACAGCTTGACAATGTGTGGAGGTTATCAATATGACGTCTATCAGACGGATTTTGGTTGCCATCCCTGATGAATAAATATCAGTATTTGACATCAATATGACGTTGATTAAGACGTTGGCTCAACGTTGGATTTTGGTCACTTTCCAACACAACCTAAAATCAACCAAACATCAACGTCATTTTACGTCGTCAAAATAACATTGTTCTTAGATGCTGGCGACCTAAATCTAACCTATTATTAACATCCTATGATGTTGTGTGTCTGCTGGGTAAGATGATAATAAATGTGTATTTAAAAAATAAGTATTTTTTTCACATTTATTTATTCTAAATGTTCTAATTTAAAATGCTAATCTCATAAAATTACTTATACAACTGTAACATAAAACACAGTTTAAACACACATTTATAAATAAACACTTCATAGCAGTGGCGGTTCTAGGGGGGGGCCAGGGGGGGCCGGTGCCCCCGTGTCAACAAGCTTGGCCCCCCTCTGGCCCCCCTAAATTTGGACCCGTGTGTTTGTTTCAAAACGTCACTGAGAAGTGATATCAGCCATTGGCGGCAAACTGCGGAGACTGGAGCCTCTTTCGCGCGCTCTCGGTGTCGCGCGCACTCGCTCTCGCGTGCACTTTCTCTCTCTCTCTCTCTCTCTCTCTCTCTCTTTCTCGCTCTGTTTTCGCGCGCTTTCTCTGTCAGTGACGGTGCTGCGCGCATTAGTTCCCCGCATTCCTCAGAAGTTAACCCCCAAATTGACACAGGTAATAAAAAGATTCAACTTCAGCCATGTTCATGTTGTGAAACACTATCAAAATGTCCACTGTTGATTATATTAGACTTATGTTTTCAACAGAGATGGGAAGTAACGAAGTACAAATACTTCGTTACTGTACTTAAGTAGTTTTTTCGGGTATCAGTACTTTACTCCACTACTAATTTTTTTGACTACTTTTTACTTTTACTTCTTACATTTTTACACAAATATCTGTACTTTCTACTTCTTACATTTTTTAAACCACGGTCGTTACTTTCGTTTTCACGTGTTTGGTGGCGCGATCTATATTATTTCTTGTCATTGCGCAATAATATGAGCGCATTTTTGATGCAGTCAGTCTCTTTTCCTCATTGCGCGCCTGCGTGCTGCAGCGCGCGCGCTTCTTCAAGGCTGTCGCGCACCGTACATGGCCTAGTTCATGAATACTACTATGAAAAAGGCGAGGATTACTACGCAGTGACAGAGGGATTCGGCGAATTTACTTGACTGATGCTGCCCTGTTTACACGGTAATAAGACAACTTTTGCTCGATCGGATCACAGATAAATGAGACATATTCCAGTCAAAAACATGTTGTTTAAATGTTTAAGCCTTTTGTCCACTTCCGATCATACTGCACGGGCTTTCTCTGATCTTTCAATCTAATACCGCGAAAAATAGGGCTTTTTGTAAAGATTTGTACGTTTAATACTAAAACAATCAAATACTTAATAAAAAAATGTATGCATTGCAGTTTATTTCCTTTATTTCTGATGAGTTCATATTTCCTAATGCAGAATTTATGCTGTTTTTCAGTTTTTATTGACTATATGAGTTTACACAGGCCTATACTGTTGTCTTCAATTAATCATTTTTAACAAATATTTTACAACAACAAAGGTAACTATACTGGGCAGTTTATGTGTATGTTACCTGTCTTACCTGTGTATGTTGCTTTCAGCATAGAATATATGTATTTCAGTTTTTCTCAGTCACTTTGGCACATTTCTCAGATCAAAACTGAAATTTGTAAAAGAGTAGGCCAAAGTGCATTTCTCAAAACAACACGTATAAATAGCAAAACACCATGGATTACCTGCAAAAGCCAGTCTCCTGCTCAAAATCCTTCAGTTCATCTCTCAAGACTAAATTTCTGTGTCAATGAATATGTCAGTGGCGTCAGAATGACGTAATTGTGTAATTGTTTATGAATAAGACTCAAATTACTTAGTAGTCATGTTGTCAATATCAGTGTACGCTGGAGGGCTGTTCTGGTGTAAACTATGGCAATATTTTTGCTGTTTGTAGTGTAATTAGTTGCCAGATCATGTCATTCTGATACAGAAAGGAAAAGAGAGCACCGCATAGCACAAAGAAAAAACTAAAGTAAAAATGTGAACATAGGACAACCTCCTTTTAGACCTTCATTAGAAAAAGTCCAGATTCACCTGGGAGAAATGTAAAAAATGCATTATGTCTAAATATTAAGACAACTTGTTCAGGCATTTGAACGATTAAATGTTGCGGGGGTGAGTCTATTCAACACAGATAAAATAATACATGTTGATCAAAATGACATAAGCAACTGATAATATAGGAAACATCAGAGAATTGCACATAATCATTTGCATGGATGAACAAAAGCATTTGCAACTTGTTCATAAAGAGAAACTGCTTTTCTGATGTGCACAAGCGACACAATGATGATCTGAAGATTGAACAGGGGTTTAGAGAATTTCAATTCTGATCTGAGAAATGGACCAAAGTGACTGAGAAAAACTGTAACAGAATTAATGTTTATTCATTAAATAAAATAACCACAATACCTGAAACAAAGCACTGAAATAGCAGGTTATATATGAGAGCTACTCTCTGAAGAGAATAAGCAGCTTTAGCCTAATGCAAAAAATAGTTTGCAGTCATGTCTGATAAGAATTTATTTTAGCAAAAGAAAAAATCTATATATTTTGGACAGAATTCAGTGTAAAATGTAAGACATTTATAAAGATAGAGTGTATCAACATGAATGGCAGCTGTTGTTTTTGATCTAACAGCTGCAAAAATACACGCTGAACACTGAGTTTGCATCAGGATGATTACCAACCTATAAGTACTCACTCGCTATCCTTCAGCTTCGTCCCTGATTTATCAGGGGTCGCCACAGCAGAATGAACCGCCAATTATTCCAGGATTTGTTTTACGCAGCGAATACCCTTCCAGCTGCATCCCAGTACTGGGAAACACCCATTCACATTCACACACACACACACACACACACACACACACACACACACACACACACACACACACACACACACACACAAACACATATAAACTACTGCAAATTTAGTTGAATTATTATTCGCCTACACCGCATTTCTTTGGGACTGTGGTTGAAATTAGTACTTTTTACTTTTGTACATTTTTCAGGCGGTACTTCTTTACTTTTACTTAAGTACAAAAGTGTAGTCAGTACTTCTACTTTTACCAGAGTCGTTTTAAACATGAGTATCTGTACTTTTACTTAAGTAAAGGATGTGTGTACTTTTGCCATCTCTGGTTTTCAATAGCGATTTTAAACCTTTTAATAGAGGAAGTCCTCGGCTATCCAGAGGCTTAATCAGAAAATAATCAGATTTCACATCATTTTCACATCAGAGTGCACACATATTTACGTTAGGAAATGCAGTCTTGAATTTACAAACAGTCGGCAAGTACCAGAGGTACAGATGTAACACATTGATCAAATTTAATTTTCAGTCACATTGAAAGTAATATTTAACTCGTTTAGTTTTGCCTTCAGTCGTTGATGTCAGTAGTGACATAAAGCACGAGTCTTCAAACATGATTTTTACAGTCTATGATTACAACACGTTTTTAAACATAATAGTTTAACTAACTAATTTCTAATAACTACTTTTTTATCTTTCCCATGGTGACAGTCAGTGCATAATATTTGACTAGTTATTTTGCTAGGTTGTATTGAGATTAAAGTGTTATTTAAAGACTTAACTAGATTATGTTCACTAGAAAAGTTAGAATAATTAGCCAAGTTATTGTAGAACTGAGTTGTTGTGTAGACAATCAAAAATATATAGTAAATAATTCTAAAGAAGGCTAATAATACTGACCTTAACATTGTATTTTTACAAATTAAAACCTGCTTTTATTTAAGAAACAAGACTTATTATGACTTCAGAAGAATTATTTTTGTTTTATAGGAAATACTGTGAAAATTTCCTTGGTTTGTTAAAGTTCACTTGGAAAACATTTTTTTAAATTAATGGGAGGGCAAAAAAAAAAAATACTTCAACTGTATCTGTTAAAGTTTACAGGTGTAAAAATGTGTCTTGATGTACTTGAATGTTAGAAATGTGTTATCCACAATACAAAGTTACTTGTCAAATAAATTAACAAGAAAGATTATTTTGAGTATGAACTGCACGGTGGCACAGTGAGTAGCATGTTCGCCTCACAGCAAGAAGGTCGCTGGTTCGAGCCTCGGCTGGGTCAGTTGGTATTTCTGTGTGGAGTTTGCATGTTCTCCCCGTGTTGGCGTGGGTTTCCTCCGTGTGCTCTGGTTTCCCCACAAGTCCAAAAACATGTGGTATAAGTGAATTAGGTAGGCTAAATAGTGAATGAGTGTGCATGGATGTTTCCCAGGGATGGGTTGCAGCTGGAAGGGCATCCATGTTAAAACATATGCTGGATAAGTTAGCGGTTCATTCCGCTGTGGCGACCCCGGATTAATAATGGGACTAAGCCGAAAAGAAAATGAATGAATGATTATTTTGAGTTTGTCATTTAATTAGCTTGCTTATGAAAACTGCAGTGACGCATGAAAAAAAAAAAAGATATTGAATAATTAAGTAGTTTGGGATGCATGTTAAAGTGTGCCCCCTAAAAGTACAAGTGGCCCCTGCCCGGCCCCCCCAGTTACTCTGGTCTAGAACCGCCACTGCGTCATAGTAAAATAGCATGATTAGCAATTTTAAAAAAATGGTAGGACATTTTTTGGTAGCCTACATTAAAAAAAAAGTGTGGTTATGATTACCAAATGACAAACTAATTCAGCTAAACATTAGTGCTTTAAAAGTCACTGAAATGCAGTATTTAAACCTCATAATTAAATAGAAAATTAGGCAAATAACTGCAAAAAGGTCCAGTTTTTCAGAAAAAAAAGAACAACCCTGTTCAATAAGCTGGTTACTGGTTAGTCATGATTCATTTCACTCAAGTGAAGTTTGTCAGTCGTTCCCGAATGAACTCGCTCGTCTGACAGGCGGATCTGAAATGCGCGCGCTCGCACCTGATGGCGGGAATAGAAGTGTGTGCACACGGCGCTCTTCAACACACACCCATTATTCCAAAGCAAAGCTGTGTGACGCGTCGTGATCGATGGCGGCCATTAATCACGCCAGCGCCGCGGCCAGAGATTGATGTGCACAAATTCAAATCTTCAAGCAGCGTTTGGGAAATTAAAGCAGCGAGGCAAGGTTAGGGTCCTTCCCGGCGACGCTGAATGAGCTCCCGGGGGTAAAGGAATCTCAAGCTGAGGTCAGGAGAGCTTCTTTTAACCTGTGAACCGCCAGCTGTCAGCAGCACACAACGGATGCCCTGTCAAAACGATGAGGAAATGGCCAAATATAACTTCACACTGTACTTAAAAGGTTATATACAAGGCTAAAATGTCTCTATCTGACTCAATGTTGCCACAGTTTGTATGTAACCCTAATAGCAAACATGGTGAAAACATCTATTTGGTGCTTGTGTTTACATTTGGAAGATGTAATTTTGATGTACATTTGTGTCATATTTGTTTAACTAAATGTTAAAAAGACTGTCTGTCTGTCTATCTATCTATCTATCTATCTATCTATCTATCTATCTATCTATCTATCTATCTATCTTTACACACAATATTTTTTTAATAATAATAATAAATTGGTACTTTATACTATGTTTGTGAACTTCCTAAGCTTCAGACTGTGAACTGTCGTCGAGGCTGTGTAATAATTTTGTAAATAATGCTTTATCGATCATGCGTGCCAAGCTCTTTTGTGTTTTTGTTTTTTCCTTTAAATTGTTATTCATGGTTTGCTGAAAGTATTTTTTTTTATTCTAATAAGTTCATTCATTCATTTTCTTTTCGGCTTAGTCCCTTTATTAATCTGGGGTCGCCACAGCAGAATGAACCAGCAAATTACATTACACATACGTTTTACGGGAAACACAAACACTCATACATTACGGTCAATTTTAGCATACCTCATTTACCTGTCCCACAACTGGAGCACCCGGAAGAAACCCATGCGAACTCGGAGAGAACACGCAAATTCCACACAGAAATGCCATCTGACCCAGCCGAGGCTCGAACCAGCGACCTTCTTGCTGTGAGGCGAATGTGCTACCCACTGCACCACTGCGTCACCCCATTCTAATAAGTTACTTTTCAATATTATAATGAAAAATAAATTATAATGATTTCAATAAATGCCACCTCAGTGACCTCACTGTACCCAGTTTTTCCCGATTGCTCATTAATTATTGGAAGTTATTCCCATAAACCATGCAACAAATCAAAGGTTGATATGACTTCAGTCTATCATCGGAAGCCATGTGTTTTAATTTAGATTTGCCTGTATGTATATATATATATATATATATACAGTTGAAGTCAGAATTATTAGCCCCCCTTTGAATTTTTTTTCTTTTTTAAATATTTCCCAAATGATGTTTAACAGAGCAAGGAAATTTTCACAGTACGTCTGATAATATTTTTTCTTCTGAAAAAAAAAGTGTTATTTGTTTTATTTTAGCTAAAATAAAAGCAGTTTTTCATTTAAAAAAAAAACATTTTAAGGTCAATTTTATCAGCCCTTTTAAGCTAATTTTTTTTTTCTATAGTCTACAGAGCAAACCATCGTTATACAATAACTTGCCTAATTACCCTAACCTGCCTAGTTAACCTAATTAACCTAGTTAAGCCTTTAAATGTCACGTTAAGCTGTATAGAAGTGTCTTGAAAAATATCTAGTCAAATATTATTGACTCTCATCATGGCAAAGATAAAATAAATCAGTTATTAGAAATAAGTTATTAAAAATATTATGATTAGAAATGTGTTGAAAAAATCTTCTCTTCGTTAAACAGAAATTGGGAAAAAAAATAAACGGGCCGAATAATTCTGACTTCAACTGTATATATATATATATATATATATATATATATATATATATATATATATATATATATATATATATATATATATATATATAAAATTTCATGAATCACAAAGAATCTTCAGCTAAAAAATACCTTTAATGTTCTACTGTAGAAAATGTCACCTCCATCTCGATCTCTTGAAGGTGAGAAAATTAACACCACGTTTTCATTTTAGATTAATTATCCCTCACTGTAATAATAAAAAAAAAAAATATGTTAATTAACCTTTTCCATATTTTGTAGTTTACAAGTGTTTTCTCTTTATTTACAGTTATGAATTGCATTATGGGACCTTTTTCTCTGCTCGAATTTTGATGTTGAAAATTCATCTCTTTAGTAGTTTTAGTAGTTTGACATAAAATAATGTATAAGAAATAATATAGGGATTTAAGTCTGTACCATAATAATAAAAGGCAACATAGACTTATTTTGAAAACGTAGCCCTATACATTTCTGGAGATTGCGAATTATGTAGCCAGAGCTACGTATGGCTGCACTTCGTCTTTAAAACAAAGTGTACGTGGTGGTATGACACTGTTCTTTTTTGCACTAGAAGCTGACCACTTATCTCCGTATGGAAGGCTTTCCCGCTGTTACCAGTTTGTCCAGTGGCTCGCGGGTATAAATTTGAGACGCAGAGTTGACTGCGACAACGGGGTTCAAGTCCGATGAAGAACGTTTCCAGAAAGCAGGTTAGAAAAAACAAAAGCCAAAAAATAAAATAAACGAGTAAATAACAGGGTGAGAATGTGGTAAAATCTGAAAAAGTGGTAAAAATCAGGGGAGCTTTTCTTTTTCTGGATTGCTTTTCAAAACACTGTCGGTTGTGTTAGGTTGGGCATTTGGCTGTCTCCAGAAATGTACATAGGGCTAAATTTTAGAATGAGCCTGGGTTGCTTCAAACTATTAAAAATGTTAATACAAGTCACTTTTAGATCAAGATCCCATAATGGAATGCAACATAAATCAGAAAATATGGAAAACTGGTCATTTATGGTTATTTTTAAAGAGCTCTAAAATCCAAGGCATCTCAGTGTCATGTTGTGTTTTCTTTTGTTTTGTTTAGTTTATTCAGCAAGCAATTTTGACAGTACAACTTATTTTCTAGAAAAAAATCTGTATGTTGCTGAAAAAGCTTCCAATATAGTCACCTCACACAGTAACACAGTTTCCAGATTTAGCATCAGAGGCAGTCGGGTTATGGCTAAGTTCAGCAAAACAACAACAAACGCGTTTCTGCAGGCGCAATAATTCAGACTCCTGCTTTTCCAGGTCACAGAGACATTTACGGCTATTCGCGCCACCAGTTTACTTCAAAACCTCGGCGTCGAGTGCAATGCTTTACAGTGGACATAAAGCAGGAGATGTTCAACATCATCACCGATAAATCTCTGAATCAAAGCAAACCCAAATGGAAGCAGAAAGAAGTGAGTGAAAATTTCTGGGAGATTTACTGCAGCGGGTCGAAAATCCGTCAAAGAAAAAGGAAATTGATGTTAAAAAAAACATGACATGCTCTTGTGATCTGTGCTCTACAAATGTGTGTTAGTTGTGAATCACTAAAGTAATCAGAGCTGATGATTTCATTTACCGTATGAGTAATTTCAGAAAGTGTCTGTTTCTAAAAGACATAGATTAACTCAATAAAAGTCAATTAAGAGTAAACTTTTGAAATAATCAATACATAATGTTTCACGTATATACAAATGATATAGCATTAGAATATTTTAACTTAAAAAAAGTGAGTAAACCTGTTTTAAGTTGTTAAGTTTCCTTAATTTTTTATTAATTTACTTAATTTACTTTAATAATTTTAAGGCAACATTTTTACATTTTACTCATTTTACTCAAGTCAACTTATCACTTTAATAGCAATAGGTTTACTCACTTTTATTAAGCAAACTCAACTAATCACTTTAAAAGCAACGGGTTTACTTATGTTTATTAAGCCAAATTAACTAATTACTTTAATAGCAACAAGTTTACTCATGTTTATTGTGTAAAGTCAAATAACAGATTTAAAACCAAGGGGTTTACTCACTTTTCTTAAATAAAGTCAACTAATCACTTTAAAGGTAATGGGTTTACTCACGTTTACTTAGCCAAGTTATCGCATTAACAGCAACAGGTTTACTCACTGGTATTTAGTCAAGTCAACTTATCGCTTTAACAGCAACAGGTTTTCTCACTTTTTTTAGTAAAGTCAACTAATTGCTATAAAAGCAATGGATTTACTCTTATTAAGTCAACTAACTACTTTAAAAGCAATGAGTTTACTCTCTTTTATGAAGTAAAGTCAACTAAAGCTTTAAAAGTTATGGGTTTACTCATGTTTATGAGGTAAAGTCAACTAATCGCTCTCAAAACAATGGGTTTACTGACTTTTATTAAGTAAAGTCAACTAATCACTTTAAAAGCAACCGATTTACTAAATTTTATTAGGTAAGGTCAACTAATTGCTTTAAAAGCAACATATTTACTCACTTTTATTAAGTAAAGTCAAGTAATCACCTTAAAAGCAATAGGTTTACTGACTTTTATTAAGTCAACTACACTGAAAAAAATGATGTCTGCAAAACTGTTGCAAACAATTTATTTGTGTTGAAATTAAACAAACATTCATTTCTTTCATTAATTTTCTTGTCGGCTTATTCCCTTTATTAATCTGGGGTCGCCACAGCGGAATGAACCGCCAACTTATCCAGCACGATTTTACGCAGCGGATGCCCTTCCAGCCGCACACTCCACACATCCACACACTCATGCACACACATACACTATGGATTATGAATTTAGCCTACCCAATTCACCTGTACCGCATGTCTTTGGACTGTGGGGGAAACCGGAGCACCCGGAGGAAACCCACGCGAACGCAGGGAGAACATGCAAACTCCACACAGAAACGCCAACTGACCCAGCCCAGCCGAGGTTCGAACCTGCGACCCAGTGACGTTCTTGCTGTGAGGCGACAGCACTACCTACTGGCCACTGCGTCGCCATTAAACAAACAAATTAAGTTTAATAAAATTCTACCTAATTTGCTTGTTTAAATTCAGCCCAAATAAATTGTTTACAGCCACTTAACGTAAAAATATTGAGTAAATCCAAGGAATCATCTCTGAATGATTTTTTTTAGTGTAATAGCTTTACAAGCAATGGGTTTACTCATTTTCATTAAGTAAAGTCAACTAATCACGTTAAAAGTAATGGGTTTACTCTCTTTTATTATGTAACGTCAACTAATCGCTTTAAAAACAATGGGTTTTGCTAACTTTTATTAACTCAACTAATTGCTATTAAACAATGGGTTTTTACTCACTTTTATTAAGTCAGCTAATCACTTTAAAAACAACAGGTTTACTCACTTTTATTAAGCAAAGTCAAGAAATCGCTTCAATAGTAATGGGATTACTTGGTCAACTAATCACTTTAAAAACAATGGGTTTACTCACTTTTGATTAGTAAAGTCAACTAATCCCTTAAAAAACAATGGTTTACTCACGCAAAGTCAAGAAATCATTTCAATAGTAATGGGTTTACTCACTTTCATTAAGTCAACTAATCTCTTTAAAAACAATGGGTTTTTACTCACTTTTATTAAGTCAACTAATCGCTTAAACAATGGGTTTACTTACTTTTATTAAGTAAAGTCAACTAATCACTTTAAAAACAATGGGTTTTTACTCACTTTTATTAAGTAAAGTCAACTAATCGCTTAAACTATGGGTTTACTCACTTTTATTAAGAAAAGTCAACTAATAACTTAAAAAACGATGGGTTTCCTCACTTTTATTTAGTAAAGTCAACTAATCGCTTTAAAAACAGTGGATTCACTCACTTTTATTAAGTAAAGTCAAGCAATGGCTTCAAAAGTAATGGGTTTACTCACGTTTATTAAGTCAGCTCAACTAATTGCTTTAATAGCAACGAATTTACTCATTTTTATTAAGTCAACTAATCACTTTAAAAACAATGGGTTTTTACTCACTTTTATTAGGTAAAGTCAAATAATCAGATTAAAAGCAACGGGTTTACAATTTTTTTAAGTTAACTAATCAGCAAAAGAAACACTTAAAAGTGTACTTTACTGTAGATATCCTGTTTACATTAGACGGAAAATATTTTATGGAGAGCCAAAAAAAAAAAAAAAAAGCACAAAATCTCCAAATTGACAATTGCACGAAAAAGCTGTGTTTAGTGTCTTTAACATTGTTTCTGGGACAATAAGAGCCGCTCGCCACTATAAAACCTTCCGTTCCACCGAGGGTCCCTGTGGAAAACTGGAACCATTAGGAGGTGAAGAAGAGTCAAATAAAAATACAGAAATAAGCTGCAGATGCTCCCAAATATGCTCAGCATGCTCCCCGAACACTCCTCTCAAATGTCAAGCGCTCAGACTATTCAACTCCATGGAGAAGAGATGAATATACAACTATTTCTATGCATATATCGTAGGTGTTGAATGGCAAAAATTGTCAAGATTGCACTGTTGGTTTTTATTTGGTAAGCAAACTAAAATTCAATTGATTTTATTTATTTGATTTTTATTTTATACACATATACATGTTCTTATGATTCAGTGAACTTGATATTAATAAATTACTAAACTATTATGTATTGCTAAATGATAAACATTGTTTTAAGAAATATATGTCATGTTATTTTTATTAAATTAACCTATTTTTATGTCCTTTTTAGGTTCACAGGCGCTGAAATTTGATGTTGTCAACATCAACATCCTGACAAAATCCCAGTTCCTTTGTGATTTTTTTGTTAATCATACATATTTTACATCATAAATACCACCGGGCCTTTGTTTACTGTGAAATCAATTCCCCAGTCGCTTTACATTAGACAATAAACAGCGATTTGATGAAGAGGATGTGAAGCGTCATGCAAACGTTTGGAGATCAGGATCGTCCCCAGAGCCCAATCCTCTACAGGCCGCAGGTTGAGGAGCCCAAGACGAATAAAGACGACTGCCAGCCAAAGCAAGAGCCCACGGGACACACGCTTTATTAAAAATAAGAGAGGCAGCATGAGACACGATGAAGAACAGAGCTGAAGTCTCCACCAGCTGGGATATTATGTCACACGTGCAGAAAAAGACGGCTTTTATCGACACAATCATCGTCTGAATCAAATAGCGATGAGTGGTCAGATTTTTGGTGTTCAGATTGTATGTACACTACTGGTCAAAAGATTGGGGTCAGTAGGATTTTTAAATGTTTTAAAAAAGGCTTCTCCTGCTCACCAAGGCTGCATTTATTTGATCAAAAATACAGTACAAAATATAAAATTGTGAAATATTATTGCACTACAAAATAACTGTTCAAAAGTAGTTTATCATTTAATTTAATCATTTATTCTAGTGATTTTAAAGATGAAATTTCAGCTTTATTACTCCAGTCTTCAGAGTTACATAATCCTTCAGAAATCACTCTAATATTAACTACTATTATTATAATTATTATTAATGGTAATAGTAATAAAAGTAACAATGACTGAAGTCATAATTTCAATGGAAACTACATACAATAAAAAAAGCAGTTTTAATTTTTTTTTTAAATAAATTGTACTTTTTTTTTTTTTTTTTTTTTTTTACATTTAATAAATGCCACTTTGATTAACAGAAAAATTTTCTTTAAAAAAAAAAAAAAAAAAAAGACCCCAAACTTTTGAAAAGTAGTGTATATACAATTTTATTTGGACTTTATGATCAACAGAATGTTTATAGGCCCGCGACTGGATTCCAAAATTGTGAGGATCAAAAAGAAAATAGTAGTCCACACTATTAAAGCAACTAAAAATAACAACAACTGAGACTCTTCTCAGAATAACCACGATTTAGGACTATATTTAGGCTACACTTCGAAATGAGGACAGACTCAGACCATGCAGCGTTAAGCATTTATTGTTTCAAACAGGTTTTAGCGTAAGTGAAGAGCGGGTGGGGTGTAGGCGGAGTGCGCGCGATGTGTGATGAAGAGCAAGGAGGGATGCGGTGGAGAGAGGTGCACAAAGAATTTGAGGAGCGGGAGGAAGACGCGCGATTTCCGGGAGATTATCAATCGTTTGCAGGCATCCGAGAGTCTCTATGCATTTGCGGGAGACTCACAGAACTTCCGGGAGACTTGAGATGTCTGCCTCAGGACAAAAAAAAAAGGAGGAAAAACAATCGGGCACAACATAAAATAGCATGGTAAATAAATAGCCTGGTACCAGAACAAAACAGGTCACAAATAATGTTCGCACATCAAATGAAACGTTAAGTAGGCTTGAATTTAAATCACAATGCTGTAACGGGCTACTCACAGTGCTTAATCAATGGCTAAAGTTACATTTCCCCTTGTTGTTGACTTAGCCTAATTGAGTTGAGGCAAAATATCTATCACTCCTAGTGGTTGACTGTGGTATAGGTGATGGGAGCCTGAATCAAATGCCTTCAGTTTTGTAATGAAATTGAAAAAGTATAAACATTAAACAATGTTAAAATGAGATTTTTATTTGATTTTCTTCTTGGGGGTCTGGCCTTCAAGGAGACTGTCCGGTAAAACTCTGGCCCTCTGACAAATATAGTTGATGACCCCTGGTATAGAGGCTTGACTGTATATACCACATGTGTCAACTCAGTTCATGGAGGCCTGCAGCTCTGCACAGTTTAGTTCCAACCCTGATTAAACGCACCTGATCCAACTAATTGAGTCCTTCAGGCTTGTTAGAGACCTACAGGTAAAGCTGCGGTCACACTAGAGTTTGTGCATGCGAAATTCTGTCGTACGGCGCTGCGAAAAGGGGCGGGATTAAACAAGATGATTAGACATTAAAAAAAGCAAGCGATTGGTCCATATTTTAAATTTCTGTCCAGAAAGGTCATGTTTTGATCCTCGATTGGTCTCACGCAGTCAGGTGATGCGATTTCGCACTTGACGCATGACCTTGCGTTTCCGGTCTGACGCATTCGCGTGCGTATGAATGGAAGTCTATGGGGGAAAAAGTCCAGTGTGACCACAGCTTAAGTGTGTTGAAGCAGGGTTGCACAGTTTGACACCCAGCTGTTTGATTTTTTTTTAAATATATTTCCCAAATGGTGTTTAACAAAGTTAGAAATTTTTCACAGTATTTCCTATAATATGTTTTTTCTTCTGGAGAAAGTCTTATTTGTTTTATTTTGGCTAGAATGTAAGCAGTATTTATTTTTTTAGAAAACATTTTAGGGTATTGTCCCCCTTAGACAATACATTTTTTTTTTCCGATTGTCTACAAAACAAACCACTGTCATTCAATGATTTGCCTAATTACCCTAATTTGCCTAGTTAACCCAATTAAGCCTTTAAATGTCACTTTAATCGAAATACTAGTCTCTTAAAAAATATCTAGAAAAATATTATGTACTCTCATCATGCTGCTAACTAAGCATGCTAACTGAATCAAAGATTCAAGTCCGTCAGTCAATCAAAGTCAAGCGGAAATCATCTCAAAGCAAAGAGCATAAAACATATCCTTCCTGTTATCCGTCATCTGCACTTCCCCATGCACCCACATACAACTTGACATTAAATCTTATCACTGATTCCACACAAAAAAAGCATCTCGGGCGAGGGCATTCTGGAATCCTAATTGATTCGGCCGCCTGCTTTTCCTCCACACTCAGACAAGAGCATCCGCAGTCCCACAACACTGCTATAATTTATGTGGAGAATATTAAACACTCAGCTCTATTGATCCCTGGCGCTCTTTATGTGACGTCTTTCTGCTGGGAATAACGGCCGAGGCCTTGTTAGACACTCGTGAGGAGAAAAAGAGATCCTGTCAAGAGTACTGATTTCTTCTCCCACTGCAACTTAACATGGAGGCGCCATCATTTCTGCTGTGTCAGAGGCTTCTTCCACAGTTTTCATCGTGTGGGAAAAACAATATTTTTATTCCTTGTTTAACTCTGTTCAGTGTGTACTTTTTTAGCACTTGATTTTTACGTGGAGACAGATATTGACTCAAGCGATTCGTTCCAAAATACTGATTCCCCACATCCTCATACATGTCGCTTTCTGTACACTTCGGTTTCATTGAGAAACACTGATGTAATAAGGAAATATGATTTAACGAATGATTTAAAGATGATTTGTGAATGATTTAATCATTCGTTCATACAACCAACAGAGCACAGATATCGCCACAAAGTAAATGTGTTTGTTGGGATGCCATATGCAATAAAGTTTGATTATGATGTATATTATTTTTCTCTACAAAGTTTACACGAGTTAAAAACAGCAATAATAATGAATGAGATACACGCAGAAAAGCCAATATATATAATCAGGCATAACAAAATTGAGTTAAAACATATTTTCATAGTTGCTTAACGTGTCGCAAAAATGCAACCCTCTCATGTCTTACATTTCTACATTGTAACTGTATTGTTATGATAATCATAACAGTAACAATGTAGGGAGAAAGTAGATGGTGATGTTGCCTTTGTAAATATGGAAAGTTTCACAGACATCGCGACAGCGTGAATGTGTTTCTTGGGGGTAGATGTCATCACAGAGTACCCAAGACCGAACCTGGGACACAGTATGGAAAGTGCAGATAAAAAAAAAAAAAGAGTGATTTCTAAATTTACTTTCAAACAGCACTGCATCAAGAATTATCATTAATCTATAAGCAAACCTTTGTCAAGTACCTCAATACGTAGTTCCATTCACAAATGCCAGTTAAAACTGTACTGTGTCAAAGGGAAGCCCTATGTTAACAGTGTCCGGAAGCAACATCAACGTCTATTGGCTCGGAGGCATCTGGGATGAATCATCACACAGTGGACATTTTTTTGGGGGGGGGATGGAAGATGTCGTGTGCTCTAGACCAAAGAAAAAAAGGTTTCATCCAGACTGTTAACAAAAGCCCAAAAGCCAGGCTCTGATCAACACGGGAGCAAACAGGTGTATACGGGCAATGCAGAGTCGTGGTCGATAAATAGGCAGATGGTCAAAAAGGCAGGCAGCAGGCAACGTAAACAAACAAAACAAGGCGAGGGTCTAAAACACGGCAGGACAAGGCAAGGAAAAATGCATTGTAATGTTCACTATACAGTTCAACAAGACTCAGCATTGAAGTGTGTGTGTGTGTGTGCGCTCTATTTAAAGTCCATGTAATCAATTCTTAACAATCCTCCGTCTGTGTGTATGCAATCAGTCCTGATCTAAAACCAGTTGTGAGTGTGTGTGGTGCATGACTGGAACCTGTAGTCCATAATGGTGGATTTGTAGTTTGTTAGCGATCTGCAACCGCTAGATCGCTGATAATCATAACAGTAACAATATAGTGAGAAAGTAGATGGTGATGTTGCCTTTGTAAATATGGAAAGTTTCACAGACATCGTGACAGCGTGAATGTGTTTCTTGTGAGTAGATGTCATCACAGAGTACCCAAGACCGAACCTGGGACACAGTATGGAAAATGCCTTTGTCAAGTACCTCAATACGTAGTTACATTCACAAATGCCAGTTAAAACTGTACTGTGTCAAAGGGAAGCCCTATGTTAACAGTGTCCGGAAGCGACATCAACGTCTATTGGCTCGGAGGCATCTGGGATGAATCATCACACAGTGGAGATTTTTTTTGGGGGGGGATGTCGTATGCTTTAGACCAAAGAAGAAAAGGATCATCCAGACTGTTACCAAAAGCCAGGCTCTGGTCAACACAGGAGCTGTGTGTATGCAATCAGTCCTGATCTGGAACCGGTTGTGAGTGTGTGTGGTGCACGACTCAAGAATCATCATTCATCTATAAGCTAACCTTTGTCAAGTACCTCAATACGTAGTTACATTCACAAATGCCAGTTAAAACTGTACTGTGTCAAAGGGAAGCCCTATGTTAACAGTGTCCGGAAGCGACATCAACGTCTATTGGCTCGGAGGCATCTGGGATGAATCATCACACAGTGGAGATTTTTTTTGGGGGGGGATGTCGTATGCTCTAGACCAAAGAAGAAAAGGATCATCCAGACTGTTACCAAAAGCCAGGCTCTGGTCAACACAGGAGCTGTGTGTATGCAATCAGTCCTGATCTGGAACCGGTTGTGAGTGTGTGTGGTGCACGACTCAAGAATCATCATTCATCTATAAGCTAACCTTTGTCAAGTACCTCAATACGTAGTTACATTCACAAATGCCAGTTAAAACTGTACTGTGTCAAAGGGAAGCCCTATGTTAACAGTGTCCAGAAGCGACATCAACGTCTATTGGCTCGGAGGCAATAGACCAAAGAAGAAAAGGATCATCCAGACTGTTACCAAAAGCCAGGGTCTGTCATGGTCAAGATTCCTTGGCAAAGGTAAATTGATGACACTATTAATGGTGAAAGCACATAGAAGTTTTGAAACACAATATGCTGCTTTCTTTTCCAGGGACACCCATGCATATTTCAACAGGACCATGCAAAACCACATTCTGCACACATTACAAAGAGCTGGCTGCAGAGGAAGAGGATACAGGTACTTGACTGGCCTGCCTGCAGTCCCGACCTGTCTCCAATAGAGAATGCGTTTTGTGGCATATTTCCGAAGACCCCGTACTGTTGCCCACATTAAAACTTGTTTGCAGGAAGAATGGAACAAAATTACACCTGAAACACTTCATCACTTGGTGTCTTAAGTCTCTAAATGTATTATAAGTGTTGTGAAAGAGAATGGCAACGTTACAAAGTGGTAAATGCTTTACTGTGCCAACTTTTTTGAAATGCGTCTCAAGAACCACGTGCTTATTTAAAAATAAAATAAAATTAAATTAAATAAACATCATGAGGAACACATTAAATAATGTTTGTTGTATTGTCCGCAGTAAAATACAAGTCAAAATAAATGTAGAATTTATTATTATTTTTTATTTGCGACATCTAACGAACAGGGTTGCATCGTCAAATCATCGCGCTTATTCTGTCATCGTATTTCACACGGGAGGAAGGTCAAGAAGGTTTGGTTTAGGTAAAAGAAAAGCTGTTAGATAACCAGCGACTGCGTGAAGCACTGCCTGTCCTTTTCTTATTAGTCCTACCTTTCATTCAGCGCAGCAGGAAGCCATTTCTGCCTCACAGAGCTCCAACTCCCCTAAGGACACCCTGCTCTGCAAATTCGCTGTGGAAATGGCTAAAGATTAGAGCATTATTAGTCAAGCTTTTAACTTCATCTTGCGAGCACACACACACGCGTTCGTCCTTTAATAATCTCCACCGCTAGGTAGGAGTGAGAAGTGGCAGGTACGTGGCGATACGATATTAATTATGTTTAGTGATACATCAAGTATTCCAGTTCAGTGTCGTGTTGCAATTATTCATTTTTCTCTCAGGAGACAAACAACAGCCATGAAATATGTTTTGGTGACATGCATCTCCAATAGGCTACATTTCAAGAGTGTGTTAGTGTAGATAAATCAATTTAAAAACAAACTACTTGATATTTATCTTCCAGTTCCTCTCAGAACAGCCTCTGATAAATGGAAAGTGGATTTTAATAAGTGTCAAATTAGTTTCAGAGGTAATCACAAGTAATTTTTTTTTATTTATAAATTGCTAACATCTTGGCTTTTTATTTTAATGAGTATTTCATATTTTTAGTCTAACTCTCACCCCTTTTGCTAATTATGTTTAATGAAATACGATTGTGGTCACAGAAGTCATTAATAGTATTTTCACTTGCAAGGAGTTCTTAACTGATTATAAATAGTTGAATTAAATAGAATAGAGGTATAGCTGGAAAAAAAGTCTGCAAAATTATTTTAACCTAACTTAAAATTTAGAAATAGCATATAGATCTAAGAGTAGTAAATATAAATTCTATATATATATATATATATATATATATATATATATATATATATATATATATATATATATATATATATATATATATATATAATTTAATGTAAAAAAAATTACCTACTTGTAAAGACCATATGAGTGCATTTACATAATTTATGTACTATATTTACACTTGAAACAATGAGTTGTAATGTTTACTAAATTCCTAAATAAAAATCACATACTACGAGTAAATAAATTAACTATTTAATAAAATATAATTAAATATTCCTCCAATTTATATAGTTAAAACATTTTTTGCTAAAGCTATTAGCTATACCAAGCTAACATAAGATTATAAATTTAAATTCAAATAATTCTAAATGGTATTACACAATAGTTTTTTTTAATTAACAT
>LR812543.1:12961838-13244338 GCA_903798195.1 Danio kyathit
GTATCCATTTTTACGGTTCGTTCAGTATGATGTCTGAAATTTCCCGCCACGCTTGGGCTGGTTTGTGCTGCTAATCTAATGGCAGATTTGTCGCTGACCTTGCTAACAATCTCTAAGGTGTTGTAAGTTTACAAACAGTTATGGGAACACCATTTGTGGCGTTTGCACTGATGTCCTGAACACCTTGTAATATTTTTTTCTACAACGTTCAGGGGAAGCCTTGCTGTTTGGATTCATGGTTCAACAGAGAGTAGAATAGATTTATGGAGAGGAAAAATGTGGAATATTGAGGTTGTGGTTGATCCAAAAATACAGTAACTGTAGTGGGTCGCACACTGGATGTGCCACTTGGTGACGCACCGCACCAAGCAGCGCCAATTCTAAACATACATTTATATCAGGGTACGCACACTGGCATCACAAGTCGGCGGCTGTCCGCGACACCAAACTACGACTCAGGACATTGTTCTTATTTTGTCACGTCACAGAGCGCCATCTGAATAGTTTCATTTTAAATAACATGCAAATGTGCGCTTCTGGTGTGCTATACTTCCAACTGTCATGTGCTCACCATGTCGCGGTGCAGAGCGGTGCATCCGGGGTGCGACCCCCTTTAGATTTTAAAGTTTATGAAATAAAAATTTACGAAAAGAAAACAAAAAGATGGAGGTCAATAAATAATTTTGCAATGTATTATTAATGTTATTGTAAACATTGTTGCCAACTAATTTTCAGAGGAAATTGCTAAAAGCTTAACATTTTCTTGCTAAAAGTTGCTAAATGGCCCCGTGAGATCATTGCGTGAAGTTTGGTTTTGTAGTTTAGGCCCCCAAAAAGTGTTTTGGAAAATATTTTGTTGTATTTTTTATAATTTAAGTTCATTCGATTGAATATTTAAAAATCTGTGGATTTTAGCCTCCTCACACTTGAGCCATAGAGCTGTTCATTTTTTTTTTATCATTCCCTCGTAGCAAACTTTTAAGTTTTTTTTTACTTCTGTAAAAAAAACTAAGTCAAAAAACTAGGTCCAAAAAAAAAAACTAAATTTTTTTACAAGCATTATCATACCACAAAGTTGAAGAACCAAAACCCACTCTCAGAAACAATCACAAGCTAAAAGGGATGGTACACCCAACAATCAAAATTTTGCCATCATTTACCCATTACCCATTGTTGTGATTGCCCCTTAGACCACTGAAAGCACCACCTGGATCATCCTCCTGGACTACAATTCCCACGATATCCTGCACTCACACACCAGTTTCAAGTTAATGTTGATTACACACAGGTGAAGGACATTATCACTAATTACACACACTATAAATACTCCACACTTTTTACCCAGTCTTATATAGCTGTTGTGACATTACTGAGCATTTTCCCTTTCGTTTTGGATGGTTTGCCGCCTTTCTTGACAATTTGCCTGTTATACGGATTACGCTCTTGGATTAACTCAGTCATTGTTATTGCTGGTTTTTTCGCCCCCTGCCTGTCTGACTACTCTTAATAAAGCTGCATTTGGATCCCACCTCTGCCTCACATCTCCTGTTTAAAACACCATTCATAGTTCAAAACCTATTTGAATTTCTTTCTTCTGTTGAACACACACATATATATTGAAAAATGCTGGTAGATACCACCTTTTGAATAATAATAAATAATGAATTATTTTGTGTTCAACAGAAGAAAATAAATTAAAGCAGCTAGCTCTCTGCAACTCTCACATGGTCACTGAAGCCAAGCAGGGCTGCGCCTGGTCAGTACCTGGATGGGAGACCACATGGGAATGTTAGGTTGCTGCCGGAAGCGGTGTTAGTGAGACCAGCAGGGGGTGCCCAACCGGTGGTCTGTGTGGGTTCTAAAGCCCCAGTATAGTGAAGGGGACTCTATACTGCTCAGTAAGTGCCGTCTTTCAGATGAGACGTTCAACCGAGGTCCTGACTCTCTGTGGTCATTAAAAATCCAAATTTCCCCTCTGGCCTCTGTCCATCATGGCATTCTAACCATCCCCATACCATAATTGGCTTTATCACTCTGTCTCCTCTCCACCAATCAGCTGGTGTGTGGTGTGCTGTCTGACGCAATATAGCTGCCGTCGCGTCATCCAGGTGGATGCTGCACACTGGTGGTGGATAAGGAGATTCCCCCCAATGTGTAAAGCACTTTAAGTGTCCAGAAAATAGCTATTTAAATGTAAGGAATTATAATTATTATAATTATTATTATTATTATTAAAACCACACGAGGGAGAATAAATGATGAGGTAATTAAAATTTTTGTGTGAACTACCCCTTTAATAGTGAAATAAACACCGATTTGCAATAACAAAACCAATATATAAAGACAGTAGCTTTTATAAATGTACATACATATGACTAAACTATAAGTACCTGATTGAAATAGCATGACCATAAGTCACATTAGATTTACTCATGCATTTACAGTATAGTACAGAACAGTTCAACTTGAATAGTAACTACACTTTACATATCTGTAATTAATCAGGCATCAGTAAACATGAGTTATACACGACTTGTCAAGGCACAATCGTTTATGGTTCAGGAGTTTTAAAGCACACAATGTTTACACTTTCATAAAAGCTCTTCATTCAAATAACAACAGAGGAATGCTTGGTTTGGTCTGAATGTTCAAAAGCAGAAAAAGGATAAGTTTTTTGGGCTCACTTAGCAGAAGTGTAGTCTGACATGAATAATTCCCTCTGAAGGAGAGCAGTTTTCTCATATCTTCGCAGATTTACGCCTTTAACGACTTCCCGTGTAATGTCAATGCATTTCGCTTTGCAGCGTTTTTGTGCTCGCAATAACAACCAACAGTTTGCTTATGAATTCACTTTCATGAAATAAACAAATAATGAATCAAGCCCGCTGCGTCTAAAGAGTGTATTTCTTTTTGAAAACAGGATTTTTTTAGGGTGGGAAAGGCACAGATAGAGTCATCCAGAGTCGTAATTGGCACAGACTCAGTAAACAAATAACAGATATAATTGGACGTGACATAGGGCAATTGCTCTGGTCTAAAAACACGACATATAATCTCTTGTTTGTCAACTTTACTAGTTTCATTTAATTGATGCATTTTGTGCATTCTTAATTATTTCACCGCAGATTTCTTTTTTAAAGAGATAGCTTGGCCAAAAATGAATTTACTCGAGCTCCACTTGCTGTTAAACACACACAAAAAACGATATTTTGAAGAATGTTGGATCCTGGAAGCCATTGTTTATTTTTCTCTTCTACTATGGATGTCAGTGGCTGCAGGTTTTCATTCATTCATTCATTTTTTTTCCGGCTTAGTCCCATTGTTAATCTTGGGTCGCCAAAGCGGAATGAACTGCCAACCTATCCAGCATATGTTTTACGCAGCAGATGCCCTTCCAGCTGCAACCCATCACTGGGAAACATCCACACACACACTCATTCACACACATACACTACGACCAATTTAGCTTACCCAATTCAGCTATACCACATGTCCTTAGACTTGTGGGGGAAACCGGAGCACCCGGTGAAAGCCAGGCCCGGCGCTACGCTAATTTGTGCCTCCCCGGTTTTCATAAAGGATTGTTCACTCAAAACTGAAAATTCTTTCTGTCATTAATTACTAACACTCCCGTCATTCCTACCTTCAGAACACACAATATTTTATAATATGAAATAGCAATTAAATTATGAAAATTGTGAAATTAAAGCTAGGCCTATAGTCCAGACATCTGGTCCCCGCGTCTGGTCAGGGTGCGCCCGTATAGCCTTTACTTGACTTGAAGGCCAGCAGCATAATTAATTTCATGTTTTGGTTAACTAATTCTTTAAATACAATTCTCTTGAGCTCTAAAAGGAAAAAACGCAGAAGAAATGTGCCGTTAAATTAATTTTAGCAAAAACGCAACTGCCTTTTATTTTCACATTAGTTTTTCAGTTAGGGGATATGTAGCCTAATAAAATGTTTAGTTCACTGCACATTCCCACAGTAGTCTACATTATTATTAATATTTTAATTTATTATATTCTATTATTAATATTATTAAAATTAAGCTAAAATAAATGCAGAACCCTTTTAAATGTTTGCTTTCATTTTCAAATCGCTGAAGCTCACTTTAACAGTTGTGAAGAGAAACATCCTATTATGCAGCAGCAAAGTTTGGACACTTAAAAAAATGCCTTTTGAGTTTAAAGATGATCGGCCTGCGAAGTTTACAGTGTTATTATTAAAATAGGTAGCCTATATAGTGCGCGAGTAAGTGGATTTGCCGCAGATCAACCTCTCACATGCGCTGCATGTAAACTGAATGATAATCTTTTAAAAATATGTAAGTTAGCCTACACTGCTATTTGCTCATCAAAATTAAACACCAGAAAAAATATTGCAGGCCTATATTGAAAGTTAAAATACAGTTAGCATATCGATTTTGTTTTTCATGGCCTTAATGAAAATGTAACCTGAAAACATGTTATTAAAATAGACTAAATAAATAAATTAAATGACGAGTAGGCCTAATTATAGACTAATTGTTTATGATGGCATTTTTACAAATGCCAACCGGACAATATTACGAAAAAAAACCTGACTTATGATAGCCTAACATAAATCTTTATTTTTACCTTTAAAATTATGAAAAAAAGTTATATAGCCTATTGAGTTGCGTGTTATCCATGCCAAAATGTAACCAATTTTCACGGTAATAACTGTGAATTTAGATATCTTTTGAGGTATTTTTCTGGCTACACTAATGTAACACTAATTAACACATTTAGCTACTATTTTTTAAATGACACTAGATTGTAGCATTTAACTTTTTCCTAACACTGATATTGGTTGGCTAATAGGCTACGTGATGACTCGGTTATGCTCATTTCACTAAATTTATTTACCGGTTATAGTCTAACCGTGGGTTAGCTTGCATGTGTGGGCATAGTTTAATGTCTTTACCTAAAACTTTAAACATTTATATTATTTGAAATGAAAAGGAAAGAAATAAGAAGAATAAAATAGATGTAAAAGCAGTCGTTTGGCACTGAAGCCATGATCCGTCTGCGTTTATGTAAACGGTAACTTTGCATAACCTTCATTTAAAAAATCAGTAATAGTGAAACTGTGCATATTATTATTACTTTAAAAGGTATATTGCTGCCTTGAGTCAGTAACTTAGGCAGTAATGCAAAGTAAAAATAAGTGAATAAATAGCCTAAATGAAAGGAACAAGAGGGACCAAAATCTAGTGTCAAATCCCCCTGACTCCTGTGATGCTCCAAGGACAGACGAGTCTTCGCTGAGGTCCAGCTTCCTGCGCCTAGACTGCAGCTCTGCACAAGACGTTTGGCCATAGGAGAAATGGTCATGCCCAACTGAGCCAGGTTTCTCTCGAGGTTTTTTAAATCTTCGCTTTCGCCAATTGGTGAAGTTTTTTCCTCGTCGCTGTCGCCACTGGCTTGCATGATTCGGGACCTGTAGAGCTGCGCATCGATGGATTGATATTCAGTGTTTGGACTCTCAGTAGTGATTATTAACCCACACTGAACTGAGCTAAACTGAACTGAACTTAATCTCTGAAAACTGAACTGACTCTGTTTCAATTCACTATAATCTTCCATGTGAAGCTGCTTTGACACAATCTACATTGTATAAGCGCTATACAAATAAAGATGAATTGAATTGATTAAAATGCCCCCTCAGTTATGACATCCTGGCGCCGGGCCTGGAGGAAGCCCACGCAAACTCGGGGAGAGCATGCAAACTCCACACAGAAATGCCAACTGACCTAGACGAGGCTCGAACCAGCAACCCTCTTGCTGTGAGACGATCGTGCTACTCACTACACCAGCAGGTTTTCAACATTCTTCAAAATATTTTCTTTTGTGTTCAATAGAAAAGAAACTCATAAATGTTTGGAAGTTCATTTTATCCCATTCTTCCTGCAAACAAAGGTGGTCAACAGCACGAGGTCTTCGTTGTTGCATTTTGCGCTTCAAAATGCACCACACATTCTCTATTGGAGACCGGTCAGGACTGCAGACAGGCCAGTAAGTTTGGGAGTAAATTTTAATTTCTGGGTGAACTATTTCTTTATACTTCCCTATAGTTGATTACACTAAGAATTGCAAACATTTTTTTTGTACTAAAAGTTTTCTAAAATACAATGTTTAAATATGCAAATTAAGTCATGTTCAGTTAAATACATACTAATTTGCATATATTTCTAGTACAACAAATCTGAACTTTGGATGATGCCAGGTTCAAACTACTTGTTTATTTAATTTTCCTTTATGGAAAAACTATTTAAAGGTTTTTTTTTTTTGTTGTTTTTTTTTTGGGTTTTGGGAATCTTGATTTATCATTTTGAAACTACTGCAAAATTTCAAAACTTTGAATATATATAGTATATAACCAGGCAAATTATGTAAAATTATATTCCTACTTGCCCGAACTACCTCGATCTCATTAAGAAACATAACTATTTTACATATTAATTTATTAATTTTCCTTCAGCTTAGTCCCTTTATTTATCAGAGGTCACCACAGCGAAATGAACCGCCAACTTATCCAGAAAATGTTTTACACAGCAGATGCCCTTCCAGCTGCAACCCAGTAGTGGGAAACACCCATACACTCCCACATTCAAATGCTATGGCCAGTTTAGTTTAATTCACCTTATGTCTGTGGACTGTGGGGGAAACCAAAGCACCCGAAAGAAACCCAAGAAAACACGGGGAGAACATGCAAACTCTACACAGAAATGCCAACTGGCCCAGCCGGGACTCGAACCAGCGACCTTCTTGCTGTGAGGCAACAGTGCTAACCACTGAGCCACCAACTTTACGTTTTACGTATTGTCCAAAGAAAGGGTTAATTCCTATGAATTCGTATGATTTGCTTTGTACAAAAATGTTTGATTATGATAAGAGGTGTGGCCCTAAAGCTCACCCCCAATATCCAACTGTCATTGAGTGATGAGAAAATCCTACTAAAATTCATTCATAAAGTTATACACATTAGCCACTAAATCCAAAGTTACGAATTCAGAATACAGATACTACATGTAAAACAGCCATTAAATAGTATGTTTGAAATCTACAGGCACAAAGACTCTAAAGAAAGACTCAAATGTGTGTTTTGCTTGTTTTCTTTACGGTAGATTGAAAAAACAAAGAAACCTCAAAAATGACAGATGTGTTAAAAAAAGTGTTTTGGTCCGCAGTGTCTTGCCAGGATATTCATGAATTATGATAAAAATCTACTTTTGTAAGCTGTTTGGACAGAACTGTGTGTAGGTATAATGTGTCCACTGTCATATTGGAGTGATAAAAACCCAACAAGTCTCTTTTTGAAACTTCCTGGTGTTAAAATATGATCCAAATCTCAGTGATTTTGAGGCCCACTGCAACATGATGTAGGAATGCTAGAGCTGAAGATCTTTGCCCGAACCCGGCGGGACCCGACGGGTTCGGGTGGGTTCGAGTTTAATTTCTATCATTTTAGACGAGGTCGGGTCGGGCTTGGCTTGCGCAGTAAATTAAAATTCATGTGATGCATTTCGATTAGCGCGAGAAAGTAATCAAATCGTTTGTTACAACATCAAAATCCATCCCTGCAAAGGTAAAACAAATGATGACCGAGAAGTTAAAAAGAGCGAATTTTGACTGTGGTCAGGCCAGCCGCCAGTCCAAAAAGAACGATCATTCTAGCCGCCAAGGTATTTCGGCGGTCACTCATACACTGTGTATTACGGTAGAGCGCTAAACAGCAATGTATGTACAGCAAGCTGACAGGGAAGATGACGAGGCCACTCGCTACATTGAAACTGCTGTCATGGAAAATTAAAGGTTCTTGGCTGGTAAAAGATGAACAAACAATCCTACCCAAAACTTGCAAAATTAGCCAGATCAGAACTATGCATCTTGGCCTGTAGCAGCAGCAGTGAAAGGGTGTTCGGTGCTGCTGGATGCACCATCCTGAGCGCAGGACGGCGCTAAAGCCATTTACAGTGGATTCAACAATGTTCCTCCACAAAAACACGTAGCCTAATCTTGGTGAGTAAAGGATTTTCAAATTATAAATAAATATTAATTAAACCATAAAATCATGTTGGCATTATTCTTTTAATATTCAGCTTCACCGTCGCCTTAAGGCCAGATTGTGAAGAAAAGTGGCGAAACAAATCCCGCAGAGCCTTTATCTTAATTTCGTTATTGCCAAATACCCATCATAATTTAGAATTTATTTCAATTTAATTTGTTAAGAAAGACTTTTTTTCATTGGGGTGTTGGCCAATTTAAAGGCTAAGTGTATGTACCTAGGCCTATTTAGAGTGTTGAGATGTTACGATGTTACAAAAGACTTATTTTATTTCTTTGTTCCAACTTTCAAGTGGCCTGTAGCCTATGTTTGTTACGAATAAATTATGTTAAAACACATAAATGACTCATTCTTGAAAAAAGGCAAAAGAGCTGTGTGCATGTGCACATTTGGATAATGTCAAGTTATAAATGGGTTCAAGCTTTATAAAGCTGTCAATCAAAATGTACCTGTCAGGCTCAGGCCGAATTCTGTCATGCTCGGACCCTATCGGGCCTAATTTTTATGGCCCGATTACAGCTCTAAGGAATGCGGTTTTACTTGCCCACCGGACAGACATCATGTTTTTATGATAACATATGTACACATGTGCCTCAGAAAATGCAAATAAGCTGGGATTTAAATATTTGTCAATACTCTGTCATTTTTATACATTTAAAACGTATTTAAAACAGAGCATGTTTGTAATAAAGACAGTAAAATCACTGTATTCTTAACTGATATAATCACCACAGCCGCATAGTGTCAGTAAACGCTAATATGTGTGTGTTTGTGTACTGCAAAAAGCATGTGTGAGACTCATCATTTCAGAAAGGCTTGAATAAACTTCAAATACATGAAATCAACTTTTTTTATTTTAATTTTTGACTAATGAGCTGTATTTCAGCTTCATTCGTGTCTGTCTCTATCACTGACGACTGTTTATCTCACGTAACCAACACAATCTCGCGGCAATTCGTAACTTTTTGATTGGCTAATTCGTATGAATTCGTACAATCTAATAGATACAATTTCGTACGATTTGCTCATCACCCAATGACGGTTGGGTTTAGGGGCGGGGTTGGGTGCCACGCCTCCTTTTTAAAATCGTACAATTTCGTACGACTGAACTAGCCACTAAATAACAAAACGTAAAATACTTACGTTTTCTCGTGAGATTAGGCTGGACGTAACGCATGATGAGAAGCAGACGCACATGGGAACAGTGGGTGGGGAGAAGCAGCTCATTTGCATTTAAAGCCACAGGCTACAAAAAAAGCTACACTGTACTCAGACACTAAAACTGGAGGATTCTGGAAACTATAATAAATGATCTGATGGGTGTTTTGAGCAGAAACTTCACACATTCTGGAGACACCAAAGGCTTATCTTAAATCTTGTAAATTGGGTAAAATAGGTGCCTTTTAACAGATTTAATTGTATCAAACATAGACAAATTTAATTACAGCTTCAAGAATAATCTCCTCAGTTTCAGTTGCTGCTGCCTCTATACCTTGCTCTCTAACTGTTTCTGTTTCCCCCCCCCTGTTTTTGTTTTGGTATCTCGGAGGTCAGCAGTATTTTGTCCGGGTCACTGACTGCATGAGGTTTGGAGTGAGTCCTATCGATTGAAACCTCTGCCACTTTAGACTGTTTTAAACCATAAACTCACAAACCGAGCGCGGTCTGCAAAGGCCAGAGCCTCTGTCCCTGCACAGATAAAAAAAAAAGCCAGAGAACATGAAAAAAGAACCGTTTGCTATCTGAAGTCAATATATATATACACTTTTTTTCCGTGAGGAAGGCCTCATCATAAAGATAGGCAGTGTCATTTTGGAGAGAGAAAATTTTCAATCTTTCAAGGGCTGTGGTGTGATTTCTTTTCAAGGTGGAAAGCACCGTTTTTTTCCACCGACTATTCAATTATCACCTGAAAGGTCTCTTGGGGACTAGAGAGATGGTTCAAATATTTATTCATTTACGGTTGCATTCATTTCTCTCTTTTTTATTTTGTTTTGTGCCCTAAGCACACAAGAGCAAACTCTCTGATTTGTCTTTGTTTTTAAAGGTTACTTGTATACTTACATTTCTGAATCTCACACTGTAAAACAAAAACACTGACTCAAAGAAAGCTGTGAAGCAAGTTGCTTTACAATTTTAAGTTGAGTTGACTTTGTCACGGTTGTGGATCTATCTGTTCTTCTTGTATGTGTGTGTATGTGTGGGAAGTGGGTGTGTTTGTTTGTTATATCTTCACCGCGTGGTGTGTGTGTTTGCATTCATCAGCTGGGTTATCACGTGTCTTGTTACCACTCATCTCACTCAGCTGCTCGCATTACCGCACGCCTTTATATGTTCAGTGTTTGTAGATAGCATTTGTCAGTCCGTTGTTTGTTCACCTCTGTGTCTGCTGCCTGTTAGGCACTCTCGCTAAATCCGCTGGTGGTGAATCGTCATAAGTCTGTTATATGTGGACCTTATGCACGTCTCCGTTTCATTGATGTTGTTGCAACTGCCTGCACTGATGACAACCATATCAGTGAGAAACTTCACCTAGGATCTGCTGCTCTGATGAACTATTAACACTGGTAAGCGTGTCGATTTCCTTGAGAGTTGCTCCATAGCACTAACCCCCCCTTCCCTCGATATCTGGTAAGATATCAGCGAGAGACTTCACTCCGGATCTGTTTCTCGGATTAACTATTACCGCTGGTAAGCGTGTCGATTTCCTTGAGAGTTGCTCCATAGCACTAACCTCCCCCTTCCCTCGATATCTGGTAAGATATCAGCGAGAGACTTCACTTCGGATCTGTTTCTCGGATGAACTATTACCTCTGTTTAGCGTGTTGGATTCCTTGTGAGGAGCAACCTTGCTCTACACAATTCCTCTATATCTGGTGAGATCAATACCAGTTGTGACTCTTGTTATCTCTATTAATAAATCATCTTGCATTCACTTGCATTTGGGTCTCCTGCGTATATTTGTGACAGACTCAACTTAAATCGAATCAACTACAGTACTTGGGTTAAAAGTTGAGTCGACTCAAAATAAGCTGTTGCTTTACAATTTTAAGTTGAGTCAACATTTTATTTGGGCGACATGGTGGCTCAGTAGTTAGCACTTTTGCCTCATAGCAAGAAGGTCACTGGTTCAAGTCTCAGCTGGGCCAGTTGGCATTTCTGTATGGAGTTTAACATGTATTCCCCTTATTTGCTTGGGTTTCCTCCGGGTGTTCCAGTTTCCCACAGTCCAAATACATTGAGTAAACTAAATTGGCCCTAGTGTATGTGTGTGAATGAGTGTGTATGGATGTTTCCCAGTACTGGGTTGCAGCTGGAAGGGCATCCACTGTGTAAAACATATGCTTGATAAGTTGGCGGTTCATTCTGCTGTGGCGACCTCTGATAAATAAAGGGACTAAGCCGAAGGAAAATTAATGAATTAATGAAAATTAATGAATTTTTGCAGCACAGTTGCAATGCATACACGTGAAATATCAATAAATCAATATACACGTGAAAGTGATTTAATATGTTTTTATGTCTTTTAAAATGCACAAAATATAACAAAATAGTATTATAAATAGTAGTATAAGAATTATTGTTAGTATTATTAATACACAAATAATCAATAACTAGTGTATTACTACTACTACTACTACTACTACTACTACTACTACTACTAATAATAATAATAATAATAATAATAATAACAACAACAACAATAATACTAAATATTGTAATTATTAACAATAATCTATTTACTGATAATTGGTGTATAATTAATAATAACAAAGTAATAAAAGTGTATTATGTTTATTACTAATAATCAGTGTTGGGAGTAATGCGTTACAAAAGTAATATATTACAGTAACGTATTAAATTTTCCTGTAACGCAGTAGTGTAAGGCATTACTAATACATTTTCAGTAATATTTTACTCGGTACATGTTCAGTAACGCGTGCGTTACAACAAACTTTTCGCCCGCAAGACATTAACAAATAAAAATACCGCAGTTCTATTTCCTGTTGGTGGTGAGTGAACATACGTCTGTGTTGTTATTAATCTTCCTCTGGCTATTGGAACTATTTACTTTGAACGCGGAATGATTTCAGCCTCTGAGCTCGAGGTCCGGGGCTATTGGCTCAGCCCTATTCGCAGTAACCTTAAGCCCTAACGCGCAGCGGAAAAGCGGCAAATAGATGAAAATGGCAGAAGACAGTACATTCGCGAGCTGGACGTACGTGCATATACCTTTATTTTACTGACAAATGTAAGCGCAGTTGTACAAGTCGAGAGCGCATTCATGTAATAAGAGCGAGCGAACACGCCTGTGTTACCTCTGTCCGTGGACAAAACTCCTCGCGTGCACTCAATACACTGTCTGCTTACGTGCGAGTGATCTGCTCTCTCTCCGTCAGATGATGCAGACTCACAATTTGTGCCTTGTGTTTTCTCTTCTTTTCGTGCTTTTGCTCTCGAGAGATCCTCCTGTTAAATTGTTTTCCCAAGAGTGTTGATATGGTTTATATATTGCCACACTATTTACCTACAGGTTAAGGTAAATTCTATAATAAACACTAGTGTTTTTGAGTGTTAGGTATACTGCCTATGTTTTAGGCTATTATTATTTACAACTTGTTAATGAATGCTTCAGCATACTGTAGTATTAAGAATAGTGAACTTATAAAATGAAATACAAAGTGAAGTTTTACTACAGTAAAGTGTGGTGAATTGTAGTATAATATACCCTATCTTGTAAAAAAAAACCTACATAATTGGGTCATTTGTTTATATTTCACTTGTTGTGTTACCATAGCAACTATAGTATTACCACAACAGATTAATTGAAGTACTTTACTATAGTACTGCTATATAGTACTATAGCTTTTCCTCAAAATGAAGAGGATGAGACTAGCAGAGACTAGTTCACTTTATTTTAGTTGCCATGATAAAATGAGATTGATAGTGAGATTTATTTGAAGAGTGAATACTCCAGTAGGCTATAATACCATATCAAGTTTTTCCCTATTTTCTATAACAGTTACATTTTTGGGTTCGTTATATTTTAGTTTAAATGTTTTTTATTTGATTAGTATGGTGCACCTTTTAGATGTTTAATAAATGTTTTTAAAATAAAATGTATTCTTTACATCCAACGTCTATTCTCTGTGTCTAAGTGTTTAAAACTGGAAATATCTCATCATATAACACACAGCCAAAAACGTCATGGTTTATTAGATTAAAAATTATAAGTCTATTTTAGCATTTTGGTTATAGTTAATAAATAGTGCACCAATAAAAATCATATCAAAAAGCACGAATAGAAGAGGGAACACAAGACACAAATTGTGAGTCTGCATATAATGTCACTGAGCGAGTGTACTGAGAGCGCGCAAATACATTTGTGCGTGAGCAGTGCATATTTGAGAGAACGTGAGAAAATTTGCACGCGAGCAGCGTATATTTGAGAGCTCGCAAGCAGTTTTGTCCACAAACAGAGGAAATCGGTGCACGAGCATTATATTGAGAAAGCTGTTCATCATGCTCACTTTGTGTATGACAGTTTTGTGTTGTGAGCCACTTGAATTTAAAGTGAATACAATAATGGCAACAATAAGAAGAGAAAAGAAACCTGCATTTTGTCATGGCATTGGAGTTTACATATAGGCCTGTTGTGTCTAATATGAATATAGTCAAGCTATTCACAGATATTGCCAGATAACCACTTTAACTCTACAATACTTTTAACAGATCATTTGTGAATCTGACTGTCGTTCTTTCTTGCATTGTCTTGAGCCTTCACATTGCCAATTATACTATTTTGTTAGTAGCCTGGATAGGTCACAGTCATTATGCTACATCATATCACTTTCTACTGGATGTAAAATGCTCTGCAGTATATTTGGTCATTTTATAATGTAAAGTTCTAATTCTGTAGTAATTTTGATGAAAGTAACTAAAAAGTAATATAAGAGTAATGTAACATATTACATTTTTGAGACAGTAATATTGTAATGTAAGGGATTACTTTTAAATAACAGTAACAAGTAATCTGTAATGTATTACAGTTTGGAAGTAACTTGCACAACACTGCTAATAATACACTAATTGTCAATAATTAGTTAATGGATGGTTGGAAATAATGATTTCTATTGTAGCCACAAAATATAAAATGATTGAAAATTAAGTATAGTAAACATAGTTATAGATGATTATTGTTATTAAACTGTATAGTTGAATTTTAAGCATTAAAAAGTCAACAGAGCAGACATCACATAATGCAATTCACAACCGTAAATAAACAAAAAACACTTAACAGATATATATTTTTTAAAGTGTTGGCTATTAGCTGTGGCCATATTACAAAGTAAATACATTGCAAAAGACCATTTAAACTCTCAGGACTCGAATAATTAAAGACAATTTAAAGACACACATACACACACACACACATCCGATGGGGTCACAGATGTGCTCCTGATCCGTGACAGAGATCTGACCTGAGCACTTTGAGAGCTGACACCAGGATCAAGCCCGTGTTTCAGCATCGTCCTCTTCCTCTATTTATAGTTTACGCAATTAACCAGAGGAGCCCTTCATTACCCGTGATTCAGTCTGCAGGACCTGCCCCGGCTTGCTGAACAGGTGTTCCCTAATAATCATTTTCTCCTTCTCTCTTTCAGTGTGTTCCAGCTCTGCGTGGCATTAAACAAACCGCCAGATTATAACAGATGTACCAAAAAGCAGGTTTTGGTCAAAATTGTGTTGCAGCAGCAGCTTAGACACTTTTGTCAGATAGGGAAATGAATGACAGCGTCCAAATGCATTCAGAACTCAGATACAAAACAGTCTTCTACATAAAACCCGGTAAGTTAAGTTAACTTGAACTGTTTAAGAAAAAAAAATTGCTAAAAACTATTTGTTTTGATTATATATATATAGATTTTGTTCAATTCAATCTCTCGGTGCATTGACGATGCTTTCCATAAACAATTTAATATTTCACTTGACAGCACAAGAAAAATGTGTAAGTATATATATATATATATATATATATATATATGTTATTTGTAATACAATTTTGTCCTTTAATACAAACAGTCAGGACTGTACCTTTAAAAACTCAAGCACATGCACAGAACAACATGAGCATTTATAGCAAATAAACAAATATATATATCCAGCTCACTTTCTGAGCCTTGTCTAGCGAGTTCTTTCTTACACCTCTATGTTTGGTCACACGCGCAACAGAAAGAGCTGTAATTGGCTCTAATGCTTTGCCGCTGTTCACCGATGAATGACAGTGATAAACCGCAGCGGCGATCACACTTGCTCGTGTCTATATCCAGAAGTATTGCTATAATAATGATTAATAATGCGTGTATATAATTGTAATAAATATAAATTATTTAAAAAAAATGGTCATTCTACTAATTGAAAGGTTTTTTTAATTGTTAAAGTTGTTAAATACTGTAGCAGTTTATTACTTCTAAAACTGGATATAGTACATGCAATTAACTGTATACAGTAAATATAATTAAATATATTTAGCAATATATTAAATATATTTTAGATAAAAACTTATAAAATGTATATACAACAAAGAATATTAGGAATATATATATATATATATATTTTTTTTTTTTTATTACATAATTCTAAAATTATATATATTTTATCATACTTAATATTTTAATTGATATAATATGTATAATTTTTTTTCATACATTTATTATATGTATTAATAAAATATTAAATAATTCTAAAATTATATTAGAAAAAAAAATTGTTGTTGTTAAAAATATTTTTCCTATAAAAAGGTATTCCTGTCACGGTTGCAGGTTTTTGCGTCATCCGGAGTGTCTGTTTTGTCACGCGAGTTTGTTTTGTCTTGGTCGTCCATGTGTATTTGTTATGGTCACATGTATTTGTTAAGTCACATGTCATGACGACTCAGCTGTTCTGATTAGCCTACCAGCTGAGACTTATTATCTCGTCTATATATGTTTTATGTTTCCATGTTTCTTTGTCAGTTCGTTGTGTTTGCTTACGCATTTCTGTATGTGCTCAGGACTGAGAGGAGTGGCTGTTGGACCCCGTTTCGTCCTTCTGTTCCCTGCCTTCTCTACCCAGTTTTCCTTGTTTTGTTATATTTTGATCACCTCGTCTCAGTTTATCTTGACTTCGTCAAATAAACATTTTCACTTGCATTATTGGATCCTTATTGAGACTTGACACCGTAACAATTCCAGGAGTGACGCATTTATAACATAGCAACTTAATATTGACAGATTTTTGCTTCAAATTTAATTACGAAATTATATTATACAAAGAATATTATTATTAGTGGTAGCAATTCTACTTTTACTTCTACAGCTAACAGTAGTAGTAGTAATAACAATAATTGCAAAATATATTAATTAATAATTAGTGTATATAATTGTAATAATTATAAATTATTCATAAAAATGGTCATTCTATTAAGTGAAAGGTATTTTAGCTGTTAAAGATGTTAAAATACTGTAGCAGTTTATTACTTCTAAAATTGGGTATAGTAAATGCAGTGAACGCTATACAGTAAATATAATTAAACATATTTAGCAATATATTAAATATATTTTAGGTAAAAATTTATAAAATGTATATACAACAAAGAATATTAGGAATATCTAACAGCTTTATTAGTTATATATATATATATATATATATATATATATATATAACTAATAAAGCTGTTAGAAATATATTGGCTATAGTTATATACATTATTAAGTATAAAGTATATAGAGTATACGTAATAAATATGGTATCAAATGTTGATAATATGATTAAAAATGTTGTTTAAAAATTATGTACAATCAAAAGTTGCATTCCTGTTTATATTATCGCTATTCTCCTTCCTTAGTCTGACTATTTTAAAAGTGAATGTGACCAAATCTAGCGTCACTAAAGAATGAGAATAAATATACAGCAATCTGAGAGTGATAAAAAGTGAGTGTTTCATAGTAGAATCTAAAACGGCTTAAACAGCTATGCAGTTTCCTTAATTCAAGATGTTTTTTCTCATTTTGTAAAATAGCATGCATCGATGAATAATTCACAGCAAGATAAATTCCATTATTGGAAGTAAATAGGCTCACTTTTCATTTCACGTTGACTTTGAGCCCGCATTCATTTCTGTTTCATTGCACTAGAGCTCGGCTCCAACGCTGATGTGTTTTCTGATCATTTTTCATCATAAATCTATCATGACTTATACTCCGAACGTCTTCCTCACCGCTTGGCCCCAAGGAATATGTTTAGCTTCTGATCAAAACGCTTCTCTGAAGATGGAGAAAGTGCTGTTTACAGCAGTCATACCCAAAACATAATCTGAAAATCTCCCTAATAATCAAAGTTTATTAGGGTGTTACTATCAATAAGTTAGCTTTAAGGCTGTCTTTAAGCTAATATGCTCAAAAAATGACAGCATTTGCATTTAGAATAATTTAAAACAAGCAGTTTCTTACTTCCACCATTAACAATCAATGTCTTTTATGACATCACAGAGTACTTTAGCTTTTAATTAGATCTTCTGACCAATCGATCTAAAGTTTCGCGCCCTGCTCATAGTCTAACACATGCTCATTCTGAAAACGTACCCCTATATACTGTACATTTCTGGAGATCACACATTATGTAGCCAGATGTACGTATATGGCTGCATTTCATCTTTAAAACAAATGTTACGGGGCCGGTATGACGTCGTTCCTTTTCGTGCTTATCAGCTGACCGCTTACCTCCATATGGATGGCTTTCCCGCTGTTACCAGTTTGTCCAGTGGCTCGCCATGTATGTATATCAGCGGACTTGCGAACTGGAGCGGCGTTTACGACGACGGGGTTACAGTCTGGTGAAGATTGGTTCCAGAAAGCAGGTAAGACAAAAACAAAAGCCAAAAAATAAAATAAACAAGTAAATAACAGAGTGAGAAGTGGTCAAATCTGAAAATGTGGTAAAAATCAGGCTGCCATGAGGGCTTTTATTTATCTGGACTGCTTTTTAAAACACTGTCGGTTGGGTTTAGAAGTGGGTGAGCGCTGGTCATTCAGTGCTTTTGAAAACACTATTGGTTGGGTTTAGGTAAGAAGGAGGGTGGGTCAGTTGATTGGTCAGTCAGTCAGTCGACAGCGGCCTCTGGTGGATTTACGTGAGAAGAGCAGGCATGGATGGCACTCGCGAGAGAAATTTGAGATCTTAAAAAGTGCACATCGGCCTCCAGTGGATTTGCGAAAAAAAACAATAACGGCAAAAAAACGTAGCTCTTGGGAGCTATTTGGCACTCTCCAGAAATGTAAATAGAGGTACGCAATCAGAATGAGCCTGGGTTGACAGATTCACACGTAATTGAGCATTCAATATGAGGGTTCTCCTAAACCCCTGCATATAGAACAAGTAAATAAACTGTATCCACACAATGGTGATGAGAACTCCCCCATGATTATTAATTGTATCAATGAGGAGAAAAACAGTAATTCAATGCTAAAACACTGTGCACAAGAACACACACCTTTATCCAACCCAGGCTCATTCTGAAAACGTAGTCCCGTGGATGTTCCTGGAGACCGTGAAATACATCCCGGGAGGTACGTATTTTTGCAGTTTTTGTTTTCGTGAATCCACGAGAGGCTGCTGCGTGTGCTTTTTTGTATTTGAAATGTCTCTCGCGAGTGCTGTTCGTGCCCGCGCTGTTCTCGCGTAAAACCTACCAGAGGCTGCTGTCGACCTACCGTCTGTCTGTCTGACTGAATGATTGACTGGGCAACCGGCCAATCGACTGACCCACCCACCTCCTTCTCTAAACCCAACCAATTTTACCAATTGACCCGCCCACCCACATACTTAAACCCAACCAACGGTTTACAAAAGCTGTCCAGAAAAAGAAAAGCCCTCGTCTGATTTTTACCATGTTTTCAGATTTTACCACTCGTTACCACTTGTTGTTCACTCGTTCATTTAAATTTTTTTGGATTCTGTTTTTGTCTGACCTGATTTCTGGAACCACTCTTCCCCGGACTCGAACCCGGTCGTCGTGGTTAACTCCTCTCTGCGTCTCAAGTCCACCAACGTACACGACGAGCTAACGGGACAAACTGGTTGTGGTTGGGGGAATACAACTCCACATCAAAAAAGTTGCCACAGTATGGAAAACATAAAATAAAAATAAAAAGTAGTTATTTCTAAATTTACTTTGACTTGTATTTCATTGCAGACAATACAAATATTTTTTTTATGAGTTCCTCATGATTTTAATTTATTCATTTAGTTTTTATAAAACATTCCATTTTTGGTCAAAAAAAAGTTGGGACAGGAGCCATTTAAGGCTAGTCGACTTCTCTGGGCTTGGAGGCATTTAGGATGGACCATCACACAGTAGAAATGTGTACTGTGGTCAGATGAATCTGTATTTCAGGCATTTTTTTAGGGGGGGGGGGGGTGAACGCTGTGTGCTCTGGACCTAAGAAGAAAAGGGTCATCCAGACTATTACCAGCAACAAGTCCAAAAGCCAGCGTCTGTCATGGGGCTAGATTGTGTCAGTGGTAACTTGCACTTCTGTGTTGGCACCATTAATGCTGAAAAATACATCGAGATTGTGTAGTACAATATGCTGCCTTCTTTTCCAGGGACACCTATGCATATTTCAACAAGACAATGCAAAACTACATCCTGCACAAAGTCCTGGTTGCAGAGGAAGAGGATACAAGTACTTAACTGGCCTGCCTGCAGTCCCGACCTGTTTCCAATAGAGAATGTGTGGCACATTTTGAAGCGCAAAATGTTGTAATTCTGTTGTCCACTTTAAGACTTGTTTGCAGGAAGAATGGGACAAAATTACACCTGACACACTTCATCACTTGGTGTATTCAGTCCCTAAACGTCTTTTAAGGGTTGTGAAAAGGAATGACAACATTACAAAGAGGTAAATGCTTAATTGTCCCAAGTGTTTATTTTGAAAACACACACAAAAAAAAAACCCAATACAAATCATGAGGAACACATTAAATAATGTTTGTTGTATTGTCTCCAATAAAATACAAGTCAAAGTAAATTTAGAAATCACTACTTTCTTAATTTGCTTTATTCATACTGTACCACGTTTCTGATTTTGGGTTGTACATTGAACACACAGATTTACAGTAATCATACAAACAACTACATTTAAAATGATGTCCGTTCTGCTGCATTCACAGCAAACACGAACACGTTTTGTTCATGGAAAAAAATGTGTCCCACAAGGTCAAAAACTGACTGTATAGCTACACTTGGAGACATTTGTTCTGCACAATGAATGCCACGACCACACACACACACACACACACACACACACACACACACACACACACACACACACACACACACACACACACACACACACACACACACACACACACAAGGGCTAAGCAGAGAGATGTGATGGTAATGTGCGACTGAATCTTTCAACTGTCCCACAAATGCAGAATCAGCTCTTTCTGACAGGTTCTGTGATCTGATAGGAGCGTCCGTTCGCCCAGACGCCACTGCCGAGGAAACTCTCTGTTTATCACATTATGTAATTGTAGGAAATCTGTTAGGACAATATATTTGCGAGCATCACATTACGGTGACACTCGACACGGTTGCTGCCAAGAAGCTACCAATTATAGCATGGAAATCTTGTACAGGCACTAGAATTTCTGAATCTCAAAACGGGACAAAAAATTCACTGTACGTTTATTTTGACAGTCAGAAATGTGTTTCTTCATGTTAATAATACAGCCAGGAACTAAAATAAGACCTGAAACGTGGCAGGTGTGTTTGACAGAATTTTATCATTAAAAATAGGGTCAAAACATTTGTTACATTTACAGTAAACTAACATATTTTATTTATTTATTATAGGTTGGGAATCATAATTCTCCAATATACTGTATTATCCAACATAAATTTCCGGAAATCGCGAGTTATGTAGGCAGAGAAATGTATGGCGGACCGCTTACCTCCATATGGACGGCTTCAATTGGTCAATCGGTGCTTTTTAAAATCACTTAGGTTTAGGGAAGGAGGAGGGTGGGTCAGTCGATCAGTCAGTCAGTCGACAGTGGCCTCTGGTGGATTTATGTGAGAACAGCAGGCGCAAATGGCACTTGCGAAAGAAATTTGAGATCTTAAAAAGCTTACACAACAGCCTCTAGTGGACTCGCGAAAACAAAAACGTAGCTCCTGGGACGCATTTGGTGCTCTCCAGCAATGTGTATAGGGGTACGTAATCACAATGAGCCTGGGTTGGTATTATCATGATACTTATATTACAATACACGATTAAATATATTGTGACATTCTGTGATGTAATACCTTTTTCCAACTTCAAATTATGTCTACAATGGATAATTTTAACTAAACATAAACATTTCTCAAATTATCTCACTGTTAAGTTGTATTGCTGGTATGCAAAATGAAATTACCAGCCTGATCTCACGAGGAAACGCAAGTATTTTACGTTTTGTCAGTTTAGTGGCCAATCCGTACGAATTCGTACGTGTTCAGTCATGCGAAAATGTACGATTTTAAAAAGGATGCGTGGCACCTAACCCAACCCCGAACCCCAACCGTGATTGGGTGATGAGCAAATCGTACTAAATTGTACGAATTAAATCGTACAAATTCATACGAATTAACCACTAAATCAAAAAGTTATGAATTCCCTTGAGATTGCGTAGGAATTACGCAAACAAACTGACCAACACTTTAAAAAAAAAAGAAAACCTGTCAAAAATGTTGTTCCGCAATGCTGACGTCTTTATTTCATTAGCTGGCTGCATACTGAAGGTGACACTACTCACAATAAAAAAGTAAAAAAAGTTAAATACTATTTTTCATTACTTTATTTCATACTTTCATTTTTCAAATTATAATATTCAACCAAATGCTACAATAAAATATTGGCAATATATCAAAATGGGCATCAATGTATAGTATTGCTGCGGAAAATGTCAATGTTTTCTTGTATCGATATTTTTATACTGTTATATTTTTGGCAAAGTCAATTTACAGTTATTCACCATATATAATAAGGAAACATCATAACAGATGTCAGTGTTAAAAGATGAATCTCACAATCATACAATCAAATTAAGATTTGTTGTCAAGAACAGCAGCAATTGAACTGGTCAAAACAAACAAGAGACTAAAAAAAACAAACAAAAGTAGACTCGTAGATCATCAGGAAACCACATACAATATTAAAAACAAGGGTATCTAAACTTTTGCAGGAGGTTATTATAATATTTTCTGCTATTTTTTTCTTGTGAACAATATGTAAACACGTTTCATGTTAAATATCATACTCAGCACAGTACTAAAAAAAAAAAACAACAACGCGCATTTTGTACAGTATGATCTCTCTTATATTGTTAATTATTCACTTTTTAACTGATTGTTCAAGGCTATAGAATGTTAAGCACAACTGTTTATACTGTATAATGGTAGATGACTGTTTATCATATACCATTAAATTATGTTGTTAAGTGAAAATAGAACATTAATGTTGTAACTATAATCTGAAAATAATCTATTATACAATGAACATCTAAATGGATCAGGGTTGTAAATTCATAGCTTACAACTTAAACATTGAGGAAAACTGGTGTCAAAATTTCTAGTAAATTTCACAAACACTTATGAAGAAACAGAAAAGCAAAACAACTAATTAAACATGACCTACTGAAGTAGAAAAAAAATGTTACTCCATTAACTGTTGCTGAATTTCCAATTGACTATTTTTACACTATTTTGCTGCTTCTTCAAACTACCTATTTAAAATAAGCTGAAATAACACAATTCTTGAGATTTTTCGGAGACAGCTTGTTTTATGCTCAATTCTCTTAAATTTGTTAAGTTAACTTAATTTGTGTTAGGACAACATGAATGAATTGTGCACTTATTACAGTGTAACAAACCTTCTATTATGTAGATCTCAATAAACCTACATGTGCCGTTAATTCCAGAATTTTTTTTTTGTAAAATTTTTCTTTTTTCCAAATGCTGCAAACACCCCCAATTACTGTTAAAATTGATAAAATTGTATTTAATTATTTACTAATAATTCTTTCCTAAATTCTTCAGGAAATCTCCAAATGATCACTTATTAAAATGCCCTAATCTAAAAAAAAAAAAAAAAAAAAAAAACGTCAATATACTGTACAAATATTAATAGATAGCATTGGTTATAAATATGCAGAATTGGAACATCCAGAAACAACTCGTTTTGTTTTGTTTTTTAATTGCCCTCCTTGCTATACTTTTTTTTTTTAAATAGTTGTTTCGGGATGGTAAAAATTATTCATATTTATAGTTTAAAGAAACTGCATTTTGACCTCGGAACCTTTTTCTACTATAGTAATCCTTGCTGAACTTGCAACATTAAATAATAATAATAATAATAATAATAATAATAATAATAATAACAACAACAATATTAATAATACTAATAACAACAACAACAACAACAACAACAATAATACTAATAACAACAACAATAATAATAATAATAATAATAATAATAATAATAATAATAACAACAACAACAACAACAACAATAATAATAATACTAATAACAACAACAATAATATTAATAATAATAATAATAATAATAATAATAATAATAATAATACACTCATTATTTTTGCTGCTTGTTCAATCTACTTATTTAAAATCAGCTGAAATAACACGATTCTTGAGATTTTGGGGGACAACTTAATTATTTTATGTTCAATCCACTTAACTTAATCAATTTGATGAACCTTGCACTTTTTACCATGTAATAAACCTTTCATTATGTAGATCTCAATAAACTTACATGTGACGTTAATTAAAGAAAATTATTTGTTTCTTTAATTTTTTTACAATAATTTTGCCAGAAAACTGCTGCAAACACCCCAATTAGTGTTAGAACTGAGAAAATTGGATTTAATTATTTACTAATAATTCCTTCCTGAATTCTTCAGAAAATCTCCAAATTATTGCTGTTTAAAAAGCCCTAATCTAAAAAAAAAAAAAAAAAAAAAAACCTGACAATGTACAAATATTAATAGATAGCTTAATTGGAACCATCCAGAAACAAATAGTTTATTATTATTATTGTTATTACTGACGATGTGGTGGCACAGTAGGTAGTGCTGTTGCCTCACAGCAAGAAGGTCGCTGGTTCGAGCCTCGGCTGGGTCAGTTGGCATTTCTGTGTGGAGTTTGCATGTTCTCCCCGTGTTCACATTGTGTTTCCTCCGGGTGCTCCGGTTTCCCCCACAAGTCCAAAGACATGCGGTACAGGTGAATTGGGTAAGCTAAAATTGTCCGTAGTGTATGCGTGTGGATGAGAGTGTATGGGTGTTTCCCAATGATGGGTTGAGGCTAGAAGGGCATCCGCTGTGTAAAAAAAACATATGCTGGAAAAGTTGGCGGTTCATTCCTCTGTGGCGACCCCAAATTAATAAAAGGATTAAGCCGAAAAATAAATGAATGAATGAATAATTATTATTATAATTATTATAACTATTATTATTATTATTATTATTATTATTATTATTAACCCAACCTACCATAAAAAACCTAAAATCACAAGTTCAAAGAAACTTCATTTTGACCTTGGAAAGAATCCTGCATACAGTAAACACTAAATCTCTCTGAACTGATCACAGTTAAAGTGTAAAAAACACATTGTTTGCTCATCAAAGGCCATCAGGGTCAGGAAAAAAAGAGAAAAGCTGCAAACAGTGCAAGACGGAGCGAAAAACACTGGATAAATTTTAATCAGTTCCAATTAGAAGACGTGAAGGCCTTTGAGGACGAGCGAAACTCCCTCCAAAAGAGCCTGTTTTGATGTCATTACTTTAAAAGGCAGATTTGGGAGGCATCAGGGAAGGGAGTTTATGAAGCAGCCTGGAGGCATTTTTATATATATTTATTTATATATAATCTGACCCCCTTGGGCATCTCCAATCACATGGAAAAAACAATTATTTTCATCCCTTCCTGCTGGCTGTGTGGATTTTTGCTTTAATTACGAGCCGTAGCTGTTTATTTTCTAGCTTGTGTTTTTAACTGATTTGTTTGAAAGCTGAGCATACTGAAAAGCCAATGTACGTTGCTAATATTTCATTCTCATTTTCTTTTTGCAGAGCGTGTTGAATAATGGTTGGTTTTAGATTAATGTCAACTTTCGGGGAATGGCGTATGAATCATATTGTGAGTTATGACTCGTGCAGGCTTCAGCCATTCTTCTACAGTTCTTGGCCACGTAAAAGGTATGCAACATTTCTGATTAACAAACCATCAGAAGTAATAAAATCTTAGGAGGAATTACGAAGCGAATGGCTTTGTTGTGGCGATAGGTTCTCCGTGATTGAATAGACTATGAATTTTGCTGAAGAAAACTTTACTCAGATTAAGCAAGATTCTTGGGTTCATATTTTAAAAATGTCTTTTGAATTATAAGGCTCATAAGGATCAATTGTATTAAGTTATTAATATATTAAATGTTATAGATTCATCCTCGTAATGTGGGTGGGCACTGGTCAATCGGTGCTTTTTAAAACACTGTCGGTTGGGTTTAGGGAAGGGGGTGGGTGGGGCATCGGTCGGTTAGTCAGTCAGTCAATCAGTCGACAGCGGCCTCTAGTGAATTTATGCAAGAAGAGCAGATTAAGGTTATTATAGTTAACGAAAATGATCGAAAAAACAAAAACTAAAATTTTAAATAATTGTCATTAACGGAAATAAAAGAGAGTTTAAAAAAAAAAAAAAAAACTAGAACTAACTGAAACTGTATTGTGTACATACAAAACTAACTGAAACTAACTAAAATTATAGCAAAAACCTCCTTCGTTTTTGTCTTTGTGAATGTATTTAATACATAATCTTACTGTAAGCCGTTTAGAAGTAAATCTAATTCGCGCTGCAAGTGTATGACCCTTTCGCACCTCAGAGTCTGTAATCCTGCTGCCATTGGCCAGATCGAGCCGGTTCTCCTTCAGTCAGCCCTCGCTGTTGCTCCCGCAACAAAAACAACGAGTGGACATGACAGCAGCACGGTGACAGCATTACAGGCACTTAAAACTATTACTTTAACACGTTTGTGCCCAATAATGGGTTTTATTTCTGTATCGCGAACGAATCTTTTTAACCGGATCTTCTAAGTGAACTGGTTGAACTAGTTCATCAAAGCGAACTGAATCATTTGAAACGATTCGCGTCTCCAGTAAGCACTTATCCACAAACTACTTTTTAACAAGCCTAATACCCACCTCTGACTCGAAATAATCCAATATATACTCTCATTCAGTTATTAGAACAGTAACGTTACACTGAGATCAAATTTGAGAAGCGGTGAATTAATAATACTGCGCATGTGTGATTCAGTGAACCAAACACAAACAGCACATGACAGCCTGCTGTGACTGAACTAAACTTGAACAACTGCAGCGCGGGTAAACCGAGGGCTTAAATGAGAGGGTCTGGTGAAAAAACATAAGTTTATTTCATAACAGAAAATCGGAATGTAATTTAAATAAGTGAATCATGATTGCAAAACTTTACTGTAAGACATTTTTCAGATCATGGTGATGTTCTAACTGACTGGAATTACTATTGCTGACTACATAATTTTGGCATGTTGAGTCCTAACATCCGCGTTAAATATCTGAGCTTCCCATCACTACTGTGCATCTAACCTCAAAGCAGTCTTGCACACATATTGTACTTAAGGCTGCTATCTTGTGGGCTGTTGTATTTGAATTTGAGGATGGGGATGGTATTGGTAGATGATAGTGTTCTTGTATCCTCTAAATACAGGTTTCAAAAAATGGCTGAGTTTTTATTATACAATATTTATTCTATTGATTTTGAATCTTGCACCTAACAAATATGCTTATTTAGAAAAAAAAAAAAAAACTAAAACTGATATAGAAACTAATAAAAACTAGTAAATCTACCTCTAAAAACTAATTCAAACTAACTGAATTTAAAAACAAAAAGTCAAAAAGAAATAGAAACTAAAACTAATGAAAAATCCAAAACTATTATAACCTTGGAGCAGATGTGAATGGCACTTGTGAAAGAAATTTGAGATCTCAAAAAGTGTACACAGCGGCCTCTGGTGGATTCTCCAAAACAAAAACTGCAAAAAACATAGCTCCTAGGACGTATTTGGCGCTCTCCAGAAATGTATATAGGGGCACATTTTTTAAAATGAGCCTGGGTTAAAAAAAATTGTTTAAAACAGCTGCAATCTTTTATTTCGACCCCTTTGACTTTCCCTTTATTGACAAAAACAACTAAGTATTCACATTTTCCATTTTTAGACAAACTTCTCCTTTAAGAATTCCTAATATATTTGAGCAATAAACTGATCTTCTGGGAAACCACAACATGATTTGAAGCTTGTAAAAGAATATCCTCCAAATGCACCAATGACAGACTCAATCAGCCAATATGGCGACTTTGGAAATAGAGCTGTCACAGTTTGACAGGGATATGGTTACGTTGAGACACTAATAAGACAAGTGTGCATTTCACAGATGGACTCACACACACACACACATTCATACACAAATTCATACACACTCTACAGATGGTCTCAGGTACACACTTTGCCCTAGAAAGGACAAATACAGGCTGAAGATTTATTAAACAGGCTGGTGTGACGGATGTTTTGACTTACTTAAAGAGACAGTTCATGTAAAAATGAATTATTACCCATTTATTTACATGTTGCACTAAACTTTTCGATTTACAGTATATTGTGAGATACCGGTGTTACTTCCAATTGTTTAAATGTGTTTAAAATTGTCTGGTTTTATTTGGATTTTAAAAGCTTATTTTTGTTTTGAAATTTATTAAAAATAGGTTGAATAGAAAAATAAGAATTATATATTTATCTTTACTATGTGCATTTATGAGAATGTTAACTTACTCTTATTCTAATGGAGCTTTTTACATTAACAGTTTCATGCAGCTAATGCTTACTTACACATACTGATCTATATGATAATGGATTAGGTAACATGGCCTAACAATGATCAATAGATTTATTACGCAATACTAAATCAGTGTTAATGTAAATTTAAAATACAGTAATGTGTTAGTTAATGCATTAGAACAAATAATAAACAGTGACTCAGGTTTAGCACTGCACAATCTTCTAGAAAACTAGAAAAATTAAGTTGCAGTAGCTAGAAAAATTATGGTTTGGTAACTAGAAAAAAATAAGTTATAAGAACAAGAAAAAATATGTTGCAATAGAAAAATAATGATATAGAAAAAAGTAAGTTAAGAAAACTTAAAAAAAAAGTTGGGTTAACTACAAAAAGTGGCATGACCTAGAACATTTAAGTTGATGTAGCTAGAAAAATTAAGTTGGGGGAACTAGAAAATGTAGTTACAAGAACTAAAATAATTAAGTTGCCAACTAGAAAAAAAATAAGTTGGGGCAACTAGAAAAATTAAGATATGTTAACTACAAAAGTTAAGATGGGTAACTAGAAAAATAAAGTTGGTAACTAGAAAAAAAAAAAGGTGAGGCAACTAGAAAAATCAAGTTGGTGAAAATAGAGAAATTAAGTTGGGACAACTAGGTAGAATGTAGTTACAAGAACTAAAAAATTAAGTTGGGGCAACTATAAAAAAGTTAGTTATGAGAACTAGAAACATTAAGTGTTGTTAACTAGGAAAAGTAAGTTGGGAAACTAAAAAAAAATAAGTGGCGGGAAGTAGAAAATTTAAGGTAAGATAACTAGAAAATTAAGATGAGTAGCTAGACAAATTAAGTTGGTAACTGGAAAAAAATAAGTTGAAGCAACTAAAAAAAATCAAGTTGTGATAACTAGGGAAAAATAAGTTGGGGAAACTATAAAAAAAATTAGTTACAAGAATTTAAAAATTAAGTTGGGGCAACTAGAAAAAAAAATTGTTATGAGATCTAGAAACATTAAGTGTGGTTAACTAGGAAAAATAAGTTGGGACAACTAGAACAATTAATTTGGGGGAACTAGAACATTTAAGATAAGGTAACTAGAAAATCAAGTTGCTATAACTAGAAAAATTAAGTTGGGGAAACTAGAAAAAACTAAGTTATAGAACTAGAAGTACTAAGTTGGTTTAACTAGGAAAAAATCAAGTTGTGATAACTAGAAAAAAAATAAGTTGGGGAAACTAAAAAAATGTAGTTACAAGAACTAAAAATTAGGTTAGGGCAACTAGAAAACAATGAGTTATGAAATCTAAAAACATTAAGTGTGGTTAACTAGAAAATTTAAGATAAGGTAACTAGAAACATTATTTATGTTTAGAACCAAAAAAATTGATGCAATAACTAAAATTATGTTGTAGAATCTACAAAAAAAAAAAGTTGAAGTAACTAGAAAATTAGGTTCCAGTAACTCGAAAATTTAGGCTTCACTAAATACAAAACTTTAGTAATGCTAACTAGACAAAATGTTGTTATGAGGACTAGAAAAATAAAGTTTCAGTGTCTAGAAAATAAAATAAAGAGTTACATTAGATTTAGACAACAGATTATATAATGCTGAACAAAGTAATTGTTCACATTAGTTCATCACTAATGCATTAACTAACACAATATGTTTTGTTAACATTAACAAAGATATAATAATTACTTATTATTTTAAGAAATGATATGAAGTGATTTCTGAGTTGGTGATCTCTAAAAATAACAAATATCAGAGGGGGGCGGGGGGAGAGAGGGGAATTTAAAACTATTTTAATAAATAGTTCTGAAATATAATAGATATATCAAAGTGTCACGAGTAAACTGCATTTGAAAATGTTCCGGATGCATCAAAGTGCAAAAAAAAACATCACAAAATGAGTTAAAAATTCCATCTCTCTCTGCGATCTACTGCAGACACAGAGGAGCAGGAGTTTACCTCCGCATTCATTTTCATAACAATGTCAGTTATTATGCTGTCAATCTCAGCGGTGTCATGGGTTTTGTGAAACGCTGAGCCGTGCAGCGCGCTGAACATCATAACTCACCCAGAAGCCTGTCACAGCCCTAATTGCATTAAGACGGGATGAGCATTTCTACTAACAACATAATCAAGACAAGCGTCTCCTCGCTCCTCTGAGGACCAGCGCATTTACACACCAGATCAGGAGGCCGTCAAAAGTGCCCTGAAGTACCTTGAAATCCACAACTTTGTTTGGGTGGGGCATATCAAGTAGTTCTTCTCACTTTTAAACAAAATGCTTTGCCTATTTTTTTTTAAAATCACATTAGATTAAATTGCATCTATTATAGCAATGCTGAATCGGTCTAACAGTTTCTTCGCTTTAAAGGAACACTACTCTTTTTGTTGTTGTTTTGGAAATGGGCTCCTTTTGCAACTGCCCTACAGTTAAACTTTTGAGTTTGACTATTTTTGAATCCATTCACTCAATCTCTGGGTCTGGCGTTAACACATTTATCTTAGCTTAGCATATATCATTAAATCAGATTAGACCATTAGCATCTCACTCAAAAATAATGAAAGTTTAGATTTTTTTTTTTTTATAAATTTCACGTACAGTTGTCCGGATTCAGCACTACACAATCTTCTAGAAAACTAGAAAAATTAAGTTGCGGTAACTAGAAAAATTATGGCTTGGTAACTAGAAAAAGTTATATATATATATATATTTATATAGGGGGTGTGACAAGATCTCGTACGACGAGATCTCGCGAGATTAAATCGCGGCGAGATTTCTCGTCGAGGTGAAAAGTTGTCTCATGAGTTGTGATGTTATGATGGAGCGTGAGGGTTAAATTAGCACTGACGATTGGAGGCAGGATTGGATTTGATCTGCAAATAAAGTGCTTTGCACACACCTGGCAACCCAGGCTGGCCTCAGAGTTGCGCTTGTCACTAGGTTGGGGGGGCAGGTGTGACGTAACCGCTGTTTTCACCGTAGTTCAGCAGGTGCCACATCCAACATAGGCTACAACTACAGCCTCACACATTATGGTTCGTATCCATGCAATGAAATAGCACTTCAGATATGCTGAAAGACATAATCGTCGTAAACACAAATGGAATTAAGACGTGGAGTATTCCTATTTCAGTCGCATATTGAAGTGCAGATATGTAAACGCCGTAATCAAACTATTAACACCGTGAAAGACTTTTAGCCGCATTTTGCGACAGGACATACACACCTAGCGAGTTAGTAAAGCACCAAAGACGCACACATATCTAAGCCCACGCAAACACACACACTCACTGAATGAACTCCTGGAGACTCATCATCACATCATCCTCACAGAACACACGTTTATGCTGTCCGGGAAAAGCTGAATTTTTTGTTTTTTCATTCTGCGTGTGGTATCATACTCCATTAAAACAACTCTCCTATCAGTCCTTCATATTCGCATGATCGCATCCAGTAGCTCAGAGTGAGTCACGGGGCCAGAATGAAATCTTGCTAAATGAAAGTGAAACTCATTTATTAAATTAAAAATGAAATACAAAAAATTGCATATATTTGTTTCAGTGTGTGGAAATAAGTTTGATATATCCTGTGAAATTGTACAGGGGAGAAGCCAGTCGGTAGAGTTTATAGCTAAATATTTAGCAGTGTTTGCATGTCCTTTATGACAGAATTCATTTAAATAGAAATAAAATATCCTTCATTACAATGTTTTTAAAAAGCACCTAAATTGTTTTGTATTTTGTGATTTTTTTTTTTCTAGTTGAATAAAAATCTATTTTCCATTCATATATTAGCAAATATTTTGGTAATATTTAAAATTATATATAAAAAAAGATTATTTTCCATTCACATAGGCTATTAACAAAATATTTATCAGTGTTTGCATGTCCGTTGCTGCGTATAATTCCTTAAAATAGAAGTAAAATAACATTCATTACAAGTTGATTTAAAGAAAGCACCCAAGTAGTTTTGTGATTTGGGTTTTTTCCCAGCTGAATAAAAGACTATTTTCCATTCATATATTTCATCATTGAGGATTTCTTAAAAATAGTGTAAAAATTATATATATATATATATATATATATATATATATATATACATATATATATATATATATATATATATATATATATATATATATATATATATATATATACACATATATATATATATACACATACATATATATATATATGTGTGTGTGTGTGTGTGTGTGTGTATGTATGTGTGTGTGTATATATATATATAGTGCTGGAAGAATTATGATCTTGTAAAAAAAAAAGAAGTTATAAGACCAAAAAAAAAAAAGTTGGGTTAACTAGAAAAAGATAAGTTGCATGACCTAGACATTTTAAGTTGATGTAGCTAGAAAAAAAAGTTGGGGCAACTAGAAAAAATAAGTTATGAGAACTGGAAACATTACGTGCTGTTAACTAGGAAAAATAAGTTGAAACAACTAGGAAAATTAAGTTGGGGGAACTAGAAAATTCAAGATAAGGTAACTAGAAAATTAAATTGGTAACAAAAAAAATTGAAGCAAAATCAAGTTGGGATAACTAGAAAAATTAAGTTGGGGAAACTAGAACAAATGTAGTTACAAGAACTAAAAATTTAGTTGGGACAGCTAGAAAAAAAGTTATGAGATCTTGAAACATTAAGTGTGGTTAACTAGGAAAAATAAGCTGGAACAAGATGAAAAATTAATTTGAGGGAACGAAAAAATTTAAGATAAGGCAACTAGAAAATTAAGTTGGGTAACTAGAAAAATTAAGTTGGTAATTAGAAAGAAAATTAGTTGAAGCAACAACAAAAAAATCAAGTTGGGGAAACTAGAAAAATGTAGTTACAAAAACTAAAAAAAAAAATTTAAGTTGAGGCAACTAGAAAAAAAAAGTTTTGAGAAGTAGAAACATCAAGTTGGGTTAACTAGAAAAAAAATAAGTAGGGACAGGTAGAATAATTTATATACAGTAACTAGAAAACTTAGGTTGGAACAAATATAAAAAAAACAAGTCATGAAAACTATAAACAATAAGTTGGGTTAACTAAGAAAAATAAATTGAAAAATAAGTAGAAAAAAAAATAGTTGGGGGAACTAGAAAAAAATAAGCTTTAAAAAGCTTAATTTTTAAAATACAAAAATGAACTTTTGAGTTTGACCATTTTTAAATCCATTTAGCCAATCTCCATGTCACTTAAGCCCGGCGTCACTTAAACACATAAACACTTTTAGCTTAGCTTAGCATAAATCATTGAATCAGATTAAACCATTAGCATCTCATTTAAAAATGATGAAACTTTAGATATTTTTTTCCCCATTTTGAAGCTTGTCCCTTCTGTCATTTTAAACATTTTCTAAATAGAAAACAGTTAGTTAAATAGTAAAAATATTTAAAAATGTTTTTGGATCAAATAAATATTTGTATTAATATTTCATTTATATTAATATTTTATAATATTTATTTTCTTTGGATCAAATAATTGCAGGCTTGGTGTGCACGTCTTGAGACGTGTTAAAAAATAACTTTATAAAATTATGCTGTTCTAAATATTTTGACGGGTGTCAAAACAAGTTTGGTTGGTAAGATCTTATCTAAAATGTATGCATCACGATCACCAGTGATCTAACATTTGCACATTGCTGGAGAACTACAACTCTGTCACTAAACTGAACTACATTTCCCAAAAGTCATTGTTCCAATCACTCCTGCCACAGCTGATAGTCATCTGGACGCACACACGCACACAGCTGAAGTTCATCAACGAATGATTACATGGACTACGCAGTATATACACCCCAGTTTCACACACTCTTTGCTGAGTCTTGTTTCTGTTTAAGGGTATCACGCAAGCGTTGTCCTTGTCTTGCCTTCCCAGGGTTTTGATCTATGCTTTGTTTTATTGTTTTTACCTCGTTTTGCTGCCTGACCTGATCATTTGGATATCTTGCATGCTCCTTTTTGCCCTTGTTTGACCGTTGCCTGCCTGACTATTTCTCAGACCCTTAGGTGGAAGAATGCAAATGAGAAGTATAAAATCTTTAGTAAAGGTAAATAAAAGCAATAAAATAATAGAAAAATAAACAAATATCAAAGAGCTGTCTCACTAGATTTTGAGTGTAAAAGGATGCATTATATAAAATGTTTAATTATAATGAATTATTAGTCATTATGTGTGTGTGTGTTGGGCTGCTCTGGACATTTGCAGTGTGTTTTGATAGGTAAGGCTCGAGAGATTCTCTTCTCTCTGATGTCTGAACATAGTCTTACTTCTGAAGCTGTTAAAACCGCATTTTTGAAATTATATGAATTAATGCCTGGGGCTAATCTGCAAAAGTTTAGAAACTTTGTGAAATGTTTTATTCCCTCTTGACCCTTAAAGCTTACTTTAATAATAAAAAAAGCCATAACCACAAGGTCATTGGTTTGATTTTCAGGAAATGCATTATTGAAACGTATTACCTGAATGTATTACTTTGAATAAAACTGTCTGCATAAATAAATCACTGGTCAGAAAGAAAGTAATCAAGTCAGAAATTTGCAAAGAAACTTTCTAGATTGTTATTGGTATGTCACAACATTGCCAGTGAGAAAAGAAATATAAGACAAACACGTCTAACTAATGCAATACTATCACAGAAATGATGACACTGTTTCAAGACAATTCCATAGTAATTTCGGCCCCACTTTACATTAAGTGGCCTTAACTACTGTGTAATTACATCAAAAAATAAGTTAAAACAAAAATGTACTTATTGGGTTCCCAAATAAATGTACTTATTGGGTTAGGCACAGGTTTGGGGGTGTGGGTGGATTTAAGGGTGACTTAAAGTGTAAGGGATGGGTAAAAAGGCGTACAGAAATTAATTACACATGTAATTATATGCAGATAAGTATAATGTAATAAGTGCATGTACATAATAAGTATATCAAATGATTACTTTAAATGTAAGTACATAGTAATTAAGGCTACTTCGTATAAAGTGGGTGCAAATTTTCTAGTAGAAGTAGCAACACTAAAGTCATGGGTTTACGAACCCCAAAAACAGACATATTGATGAAATGTAGCTTGAATAGTCGGTCAATCACGTACTGATGCAAATGCATTTAATATGTTTCTATTTTAAGAAAACAAATTTAGAAAATAAAATTAAGAAAATAAACATTATTAAAATCAGAAAAATCTAGATTAAATAAAAAGAAAATAAATACATGTCTGGACAAGTTTCCCAACTTCTCAAATCAGCCCCCCCCCCCCAAAAAAAACCAACATATTTTAACATTATATAAAAGTACAAAATTAAGAAAATAAAATTATTAATTATGAAATTGATACTTTATTACAAAATTTGCATTAAAATAATAAAATCAATATTTAAATCAAAAGAAAACAAAATATACGGCTACGAAAGTTTCCCAACTTCCCAAATCAGCCCCCCAAAAATCCAAAATAATTCAAGACTTTAATAATTTAAATCAAAATTTCTTTAAACAAAATAAAAAGAAAAAAATAAGGTAAATAAAATATTGTTAATTATGAAATAAATACTTGAATACAAAATAATAAGATTAATAAAATCAATTTAAATAAAAAGAAAGCAAAATATATGACTGCAAAAGTTTCCAAACTGCTCAAATCAGAGCAAAAAAATCCAAAACAATTAATGCCTTTAATAATTTAACAACATATTTTAAACATAAAATAAAAAAATATTAAGAAAAGAAAATATTTTTAATTATGAAATAATTACTCTAATACAAAATAATATTAGAACGAATGAATAATATAAATGAATGAACTTCTCAAATCAGCTCAAAACCTTCCTAAATAATTCATGACTTTAATATTTTAAATCAAAATGTTTAATCTTAAATTAAAATAAAAAATAAATTGTCAATTATGAAATAAATACTTCAAAGTAAAATAAAAGAATTGAAATTAAAATAATTAAATACTATGAAATAAGAAAACAAAATATACGGCTGCAAAAGTTTCCCAAGTTCTCAAATCAGCTCAAAACAATAATAATAAAAATAATTCACAACTTTAATATTTTAAAATCAACATTTTTAAACATAAATTAATATTGAACTTAAAATAATAAAACCAATACTGTTAAATAAAAAAACAAAATATACATCTGCAAAAGTTTCCCGACTTCTTCTCAAATCAGCCCCAAATAATCCAAAATAATTCATGACTTTAAGCAAAACTTTTAAACAACATAAAATAAAATATTGTTAATTATAAAAGTACTTCAATATAAAATAAAAGAATTGAACTTAAAATAATAAAACCAATACTATTGAAAAAAAAAAAAAAAAAAAAAAAAAATTACGGCTGCAAGGTTCCCAAGTTCACAAATCAGCCCCCCAAAAAATCTAAAATTATTAATGACTTTAATAATTTAAATAAAAAAAATTTCAACATAAAATAAAGAAAATCAGATATTTTTAATTATGTAATAATTACTTCAATACAAAATAAAATAATTGAAATTAAAATAATAAAACCAATCCTATTAAATAAAAGAAAACAAAATATACAGCTGCGAAAGTTTCCCAACTTCTCAAATCAGCCAAATTATGCTAAACAGTTCATGACTTTATCCATTTAAACACAGCAACAAGTATTTTAGAAAGTTACTCACCACTGTTGAGGTCTATAATGACTTGCTGGATTCTGCAGCGGTGGTGGCGCAGCGTTCACAAATAACATAAAATTTGACCTCACAATTTCCTGGAAACATTATCTCAAAATTAGTTTCGCTCCCAAAAAACGCAGCTTCCAAAATCCATCTTTGGTACAAAACAAAAACAAAAAACACCTTTTCATTCAAACCCAGTAGCCTTAAGAGGGCAGAGGTTCAGGGCCGCATCATTTCTGATTCTCCTCTCCTCACCTGTGGAACAAATCACAGATGCCGCATGTTGAGTCTTTCCATAAAGATCTTCACCGCAGGGAATGACACCATACATCCATACACCAGAAATGCCATGTACAGTTGTCCCGTTCTCTCGTTCGCTTTGCAAACATGTGTTAGACTTGCTGGTGTTTCCTCGACTACTAAAGCCTGTTCTGCTGCATCACATTTGGGCTCATCTCTTTCTCTCTCTCTCTCTCTTTACCTCCCTCCTCACTATCATCACTCTCAGCCTCCCTTCCTCGTTCAGTCACACGTGAGGAGGCGCGCGGTACGGCTGGAATACAAATCAGCTGTTTAGTCTGAAAGCCTTAAAGACGCAATTGTCTTCCTTCATCTTGGACACTTTGAGATGCTGCCCTCAGACGTCTTTCTGTTTTTTTTTACCCTCACCTGGTAGTGAATATCTCAAGATTGCGCCGCTGCTCAAGGGGGTTTCAAATGAGGTCAATTCGGACAGCGGAGACTACAGTAGTTGGCAAGACAAATCTTGCTGACCAAATGGGATTTTTGGGTAAAAGTGATCAAACCTGAGAGTCATAATTTTTGTCTATACTCTAAAAAGTGATTAGTTGACTCGGAGTAAACCCATTTCTTTTAGCGTTAGTAAACTCATTGCTTTTAAAGGGATACATTGAATTAACTTAAGTTAGTAAACCTGTGGCTTTTAAAGCAGTTAGTTGAGTTTACTTTAAAAAGTGGGTCAACATGTGGCTTTTAAAGATATTAGTTGAGTTTACTTTAAAAAGTGGGTAAACTTTTTAAAGTGATTAATTGAATTTACCTAATTAAGTGAGTAAAGCTGTGGCTTTTAAAGTGATCAGTTGAATTTACTTACGTGAGTATACCTGTGGCTTTTAAAGTGATTAGTCAAACTTGTTTTAAAAACAGAGTGAATTTGTTGTTTTTAAAGCGATTAGTCAAATTTTCTTAAATAATTGAGCAAATGTGTGGTTTTTAAATCGATTGTTTGAGTTTACATCAAAATATGAGTAAACTCATTGCTGTTGAAGTGATTAGTTTAATTTACTTTAGTTAGTTGATATTACCTTATAACATTAGTAAACCCGTTGATTTTAAAGGGATAAGTTGAATTAACTTAAATTAGTAAACCAGTAGCTTTTAGAGCGAATAATTGAGTTTACTTTAAAAAGTGAGTAAACCTGTGGCTTTTAAAGCAATTAGTTGATTTTTTTTTTAATTGAGTAAACTTGTGGCTTTTAAAGCGATTCATTGAATTTACCTAATTAAGTGAGTAAACCTGTGGTTTTTAAAGTTATTAGTCAAATTTGTTTTAAAAACAGAGTGAACTTGTTGCTTTTAAAGCGATTAGTCAAATTTTCTTAAATACTGTAATTGAGCAAACGTCTGGTTTTTAAATCGATTGGTTGTTTACGTCAAAATATGAGTAAACTCATTGCTGTTGAAGTGATTAGTTTAATTTACTTAAGTTAGTTGATATTACCTTATAAAGTTAGTAAACATGTTGCTTTTAAAGCGATAAGTTGAATTAATTTAAATTAGTAAACCAGTAGCTTTTAGAGTGATTAATTGAGTTTACTTTAAAAAGTGAGTAAGCCTGTGGCTTTTAAAGCAGTTAGTTGTATTTACTTAAATAAGTGAGTAAACCTGTGGCTTTTAAAGATATTAGTTGAATTTATGTAAGTGAGTAAACCTGTGTTTTTTAAAGTGATTAGTTGACTTTACTTTAAAAATTGAGTAAATTTGTGGCTTTTAAAGTGATTAGTTGAATTTACTTTAAAAATTGAGTAAATTTGTGGCTTTTAAAGGGATTAGTTGAATTTACTTAAGTGAGTAAACCTGTGGCTTTAAATCAATTAGCTGAGTTTACCTCAAAATATTAGTAAACTCATTGCTGTTAAAGTGATTAGTTTAACTTACTTAAAAAAGTTAGTAAACCCATTGCTTTTAAAGGGATACGTTGGATTAACTTAAATTAGTAAACCAGTAGCTTTTAGAGCGATTATTTGAGTTTATTTTAAAAAGTGAGTAAACCTGTGGCTTTTAAAGCAATTAGTTGATTTTTTTTTTTATGGAGTAAACTTGTGGCTTTTAAAGCGATTCATTGAATTTACCTAATTAAGTGAGTAAACCTGTGGTTTTTAAAGTGATTAGTTGAATTTACTTACGTGAGTAAACCTGTGGTTTTTAAAGTGATTAGTTGAATTTAAAAAAATGAGTCAACTTGTGGCTTTTAAAGTGATCAGTTGAATTTACTTAAGTGAGTATACATGTGGCTTTTAAAGCAATTAGTCAAATTTGTTTTAAAAACAGAGTGAACTTGTTGCTTTTAAAGCGATTAGTCGAATTTTCTTAAATAATTGAGCAAACGTGTGGTTTTTAAATCGATTGGTTTTCGTCAAAATATCAGTAAACTCATTGCTGTTGAAGTGATTAGTTTAATTTACTTAAGTTAGTTGATAATACCTTATAAAGTTAGTAAACATGTTGCTTTTAAAGCGATAAGTTGAATTAACTTAAATTAGTAAACCAGTAGCTTTTAGAGTGATTAATTGAGTTTACTTTAAAAATTGAGTAAATCTGTGGCTTTTAAAAATTGATTAGTTGAATTTACTTAAGAGAGTAAACCTGTGGCTTTAAATGAATTAGCTGAATTTACCTCAAAATATTAGTAAACTCATTGCTGTTAAAGGGATTAGTTGAACTTACTTTAAAAAGTTAGTAAACCCATTGCTTTTAAAGGGATACTTTGAATTAACTTAAATTAGTAAACCAGTGGCTTTTAGAGCGATTAATTGAGTTTACTTTAAAAAGTGAGTAAACCTGTGGCTTTTAAAGCAATTAGTTGGATTTTTTTTTTATTGAGTAAACTTGTGGCTTTTTAAAGTGATTAGTTGAATTTACTTAAGTGAGTAAACCTGTGGTTTTTAAAGTGATTAGTTGACTTTAAAAGTTGAGTCAACTTGTTGATTTTGAAGCCACAATTAACAATTAAATTACAGAAATTGTTTGTTTTGTTTTCAGTGGCTATGAAGTTGTAGTAACAATATTGGCCAGCAGGGAGTTAGTGCCATTCAAACATAAACAAAAATAACTACCTACAGTGCGATGTGGCGCCGCAACATGATAAAAGATATCCTTTCCATGTTAAAAAGAGTTTTTGTTCCAACCATCTGCAAAGGTGATGGGCCAAATTTCTATTTTAAAATTGCTTTTTATTTCTGCGACGTCGCAGCAGAATAACAGCATAAACTACTATAACAATGATCACCTCAGGTACTGATTATGGGCGTTATTCAGTGTTAAATGCTACCAATGTGAATTTAAATACTATTTTACATGACATGTATTGCCATACTACTGAACGCAGCAGCATAGTTCACCCTCAGATCTTGAAAATAAAATAATGGCATAAAATAAATGGCAGACGGTTTGAAAATACCAGTCAGAACTGTGCAAACCAACAACACTAGTCCCTCGGTAGCCTACTTGCAAGGGTAAAGAGGTTTAATATGCATTTATCAATATTAAACCATTTCTTTGGCTGGTATTTAAATGTTTCTGCCATTTCGTGATTGGTGCAGACAGCCAAATTGCTTGTCGCTGGAATGTTAGGACACGGTGTCAAAAGAAACAACAACAAAAATCATCGGTATAAAGCACAAAGGCACAGGTTTCATGCCCTGGCTACAAAAATAACACCCACATTTGCTTTCTAATCGCAAAAGTAGCATCTTGACTGCACGAGAGAGACGAGAATTAAGGAGATTGTGGATTACATAGTTCGCAACCCATAGGCAAGGTCAAGAAACCCACCACTGACCTTGTTTTCAACCGTATTTAATTTCAGATATCCTCAAGGCTCAGATGAATCAGCCATCAGCAGCCCTTCCTTCAGAGATTGTCTTATCGCGTAAGCATGACGGCCAGGCTGGCCCTCTTATCGCCGGGATTTCACATGTTGTCATCCTGAAAATGTTACCCCAAAAAAATAACAAAATAAAGGAACTCGCTCTCTCACTCTCAGCCTCCCTATGTCTCTCTCTCACTCATTCTCGCCGCCTGTCTCTTTTCAAGCAGAAAATCTTTAAGCCGACATGGACTGCTAAGTTCTTGATAAGGTTATCGGTATCCGAGTCATGATAAAACGCGTCGAGTCTTCTTTACTTGATAGGTCATCCGACTCAATTTGTTTTCTCCTCTGAACATTCAGCTGCCATGTTCCTCAACAATCCCTATTAACTAGATGACCAAATGTGTCAGACCATTACATTGTGTCGTTATGAAGCCTTTCTTCTAATTTGTTTGATGTCTTTGTAGGGTTTGTCACACAACTGGCATTGAAGGCAACATGAAACGACATTTGAAACGCACTGAACATTCATAATAAGATGCATTTATGAGTAAAGCAGAGGATGTTTAGTGGGAAATAATAAAGAGCTTAAGTTTTTTTTTTCACCAGGATTTGGAGGATTCATATGATGGTGTACTTATGTATCGGTTATTTAATCAATAATGTTAATTGATTCATTATTTATATATATATATATATATATATATATATATATATATATATATATATATATATATATATATATATATATTAGTGATGCCACAATTCTCAATATAATATTGAACCGTTCGGTACAACATCCACGGTTCAATACCCGCTTGTGAATTGCGGTTTTCTCGGTTTTACGTTTAAATAATTTATGTGCGTTTTATTTCTCTCCGAATTGACTGTTTGTGTGTGCCTGTAAGTCCACGAGCTGAGTTGAGGAAACTCCTCCCCGCGAGTATATATTCAATAACTATGCTCTAAAGTTAGGGGCCGCTTAACCATCATTCCACGGCCATGGTGAGTGGAGGAGAAGAGGAAACACTACGAGGAAGCTTCTTCACCGGTGTCTTTCAAATCTCCGATGTGGGGACATTTCGGTTTTGCCGTTGAGTATAATGCAGAGGAAAAAACAGTAAGCTAAAAAATGACTGTGTGCACTGCAAGCATTGTTTTACACGTATAGCCAGGGTTTAATTTGTGCCGGAACACGCCGGTTACGGCTCCACATTTTACCGCTCCCCATCCTCAACCACCCTCCTCCCCGTCCGCTGTTCACTTTAATTTTCTTCCACGATTTCCCAACACTCTTCACGTTTGTCCCCAACACCCCCACGCTCTTCACTTTCATCCTTAGTCCGCAACACCCCTCCGCCATCCAACGCCCTCTCCCGCTCTCCACTTTTGTGCGCGACACCTCTCCATCCGCGGGTAACATGCCGGATCTGTTCCGGGACCTCACACTTCACAAATTAAGCACTGCGTATAGCCTACTCAAACGGAAACACTTCGAACATGACTGCACATCTACAGTGCCATCACCCAGTAATATCACTCTCTGAAGGCAGAATAGCAAAAAAGGTAATAAAGTCAACAATCCCTCACTGAATCTTCCCAGCAAACATACCCAACTGTTTTCGAGAGACACAAATAAATGTTTATTTAAAACGGTCAATTTATGTTTATTAACTTCACATTCATGTTTATTTTCAAAATGCAAGAATGTATGTGTTCCCCAGTTTGAACATGGGCTACCAGCAGCTGTGAGATTTCAGTGTTCATTTTTTTATTATACAATACATCAGGAACTAGTGTACGTTTCTTGGCTTTTAAGTAAAATAAAGGAGTATTGCAATAAATTGTTTTTATGTTTTTCTCCTATTGCCTATTGCATTAAGCATAAAATAACAAAAAACAAACAAAACAAAAAAAACACGTGTCAAGCCATCAGAACCGAACCGAAAACTGTTAAAAAACCGAGGTATGTATTGAACCGTAGGCTAACTGTATTGTTGCATCCCTAATATATATATATATATATATATATATATATATATATATATATATATATATACACATCAAATCACGAGTAGCAGTGTGAAATGGCTGAATATTGGCACTGACAAAATACAGCCATATCTCACTGTTACGAGTGTGATATTGCGTTTATACAACATTTCAACAGTATATAAACAAGAAAATCAAACACGGAGAGTCTAAAAATCCTTTTGAATGAAGAACTACTTTCTTCCGCCATTCTTTCACATCTACAGCTGACCGCCATAACAGCAGAAACCGTTGCTACTCCACCAACGTCACTTTAGAGCTAGTATTTGAATGATTCTCTAGCGTAATGTCTAAAGTGATGACAAAACAGGTGATTTTGCTCACATTTTAAGATTATTAGCCTGAACGACATGAAATGCCATCAGTCTACAAAGATTTCCCAGTATTTCTCTGCTGCAATCAGGAGATCACAATAATTAAACCCGAAAAAGCCAAAGCAAAGCAAACACTACCAGATTATTATGATATAAATACAGCACTGCAACATTCAAGAAAGAGATTGACTTAGAATGTCACTTTCCTCTTTTATAATGATTTGATCAGCTGTAGTCTGAAATTATGCTGAATTTTTCGCCTCTTAGGGCTTATTATGCAGTTTCTGTCGCCATCCTGTAGCGGAACGTCAAACTTTGCTCTGCTCAGTATGACAGGCTGATGGATGCCGGCACGCTGTATCTCCAAAATTATAAATATTTAAAATAGGCACTATCCTTATAAATAAACTGCATACAGTAGTTGCAATCTAAACAGCTACATTCTCACCTAAAAAAAGGCCTCAAAAGTACATTATGTTGTCCAACAGCTGCAATATAAATGTAGTGAGTCTACTGATCTGATGTGAGCGGAGAAATACAGGGTGAGGAGGTTTTATATACTGTATGCACGCACACGCACACACACACACACACACACACACACACAAAACTAAGGAGTATAAATACACTGGACATGATTAACTAATAACAAACAGGGGTGTGAACGCAGATGAAACTAATTATTGCTGAAAAAGTGGCGGGAAAACAGAACAAAGGAATCACATGACCAAACACAAGCACATGGCAGGGAAAAATACTAAATAATGACATTCTAAATGTCAACTTATTTAATTTTTACACTATTCTTTGACTACAAAGAAATCATTACAGTATTAAGATGTATAATGACAAAAAATAGCAAACATATAAACATAAACAGAGAAGATTCAAGAACAAATGACAGTGTTGACCCCCGTCAAGGGTGGAGTTTCTTTCTAAAAACTTATTGTACAAGTGAACAATTCCCTTGTGCCTCTCCCTGGGTCTTTGGTCTACCTACCTTTCAATGTGGGTGTGTATTGTTTTCACCTCCTTCTGCAGTTTGTTGTTTTTCTTCTTCCATATATTCTATTACAATTAACATAGGCTCATTCTGAAAATGTAGCCCTATGTACATTTCTGGAGATGGCAAATTATGTAGCCAGAAGTACGTATGGCTGCATTTCATCATTAAACGAACGATTTGGGGCGGTATGACGGTGTTCATTTTTGTGCTAGCAGCTGACTGCTTATCTCCGTATGGACGGCTTTCCTGCTGTTACCATTTGGTCCAGTGGCTCGCAGCGTATGTCGGCAGACTTGCGATGCAAAGAGGAGTTGACTGCAACAATGGGGTTTGAGTCCAGTGAAGAACAGTTCCAAAATGCAGTTAAGACAAAAACAAAAGGCAAAAAATAAAATGAAAAAGTAAATAACAGGGTGAGAATGTAGTAAAATTTGTAAACTTGGTAAAATTCAGGGAGTTTTTCTTTTTCTGGATTTTTTTTTCAAAACATTGTTGGTTGGGTTTAGGAAAGTGGGTGGGCACTGGGTACTTTTTTAACACTATCGGTTGGGTAGGGAACGGGGTGGGTGGGGCTATCTATCGGTTGGTCAGTCAGTCAGTCGACAGCGGCCTCTGGTGCATTTATGTGAGAAGAGCAGGTGCGAATGGCACTCGTGAGAGAAATTTGAGATCTCAAAAAGCATATACAGCGGCCTCTGATGGATTCGCGATAATAAAAACTGCAAAAAACGTACCTCCTGGGACATATTTGGAGCTCTCCAGAAAGGTATGTAGCGGTACGTTTTCAGAATGAGCTTTAGTTGATTCCAGTTGTGAAACAGAGGGATCAGTGTTGACACCTTGTGGTAAAACTTAATAAACAATTAGTAAACATTTGTAATATATTTCATATATGCAAGTTAAGGGGCTAGCACTGCCACCTTGCATCTGCTGCCTAAAACATATGCCGGAATAGTTGGTTGTTCGTTCCACTGTGGCACTTAGTCCCTGAAAAATTAGTCCCTGATAAATAAAGGACTAAGATGAAGGAAAATGAATGAATAAATGAATTTCAAACTGTGTATAAAATGACTTAAAGCCAACATAGCTGCCTTGGCAATTGTCATTTTTTGGTGCACCTTCGAAAGCCACTTGCATCATAAATTTAGTATGAAGCTTTATCACAAATCAGGGGTATATTTTTGAGAGTTCCCTTTTCTGACAGGTACGCAGTTGCTGCATTTAAAAGTCTTAAATGGAATGCATGCGAATGCGAGCCAAAGCAAATCCCGCCACCTGCCAAGGACGCATGTTCAGGATCCTGGACCGTTGGATTTTTGGCATTGCCACACAACAACTGATGCGCACAGAACTTTTTTTTTTGTCTGTCAAAAACAAGCTGGCGAGCGACCAAATGCATTGCGTGTCTTTCCAAAAGTCCTGCAAGATTGATTTTACCATAATTCTCCTTCTTAGTTTTCTTCGTTTAATCACTCGGTATTGATCCCATTTATTTAGTCAGTCGTTTGTGTGTTTAGTAGAGAATTGTGGATTTTGTTATAGACTATGCTAACAGATTTATCTTCAGGATTATAAAGAGGCATTTTAGCTTGTGTCAAGTCCACTCAGAGGATGAGTTGTGCTTAGCGTGGCTCAGGAGAGGACATAATCCAAACTCCCTAATTTCCCAGCATTTTCACATAGAAATCCACTTATCTGTCGTGCATTAGCCTTCGCCGCCACTACAGTTTCTTAGCAACGGTCATGCTAGTCTGCTAAGGGTAATCAGAAGTGCCAAGGTGTGAATATACTGTAGATATTGTCTAGAACAGCGCTTCGGAGAGTTAAGAAGCATGGTTTTATTCTTCTATCTTGTGCGGAGGAAAGCACATCTGTTTCAATAGTTGTTCAGTCGAGATAAAGAGGCTTAATGAAAAACAATCGCAGATTTAAGCGAAGCGCGCCAAGATCGTGCTGGTTTACGAGTGCTGTAGATACTAGTTGCAGAAGTGTGTTATCAAATATTGATCAAAGTGGGGGGAGAAAAAAAAGGCCTGCAGGGACAATATCACACTTGTTGGAAAGATCTTTTTTTACTCAATAGCTGGAAAGTTTTGTAAGATAACTAGGGGAGAAAGGCATCATATTAGATGCTGCTGTCCTGCTACTGGGGTTGTTTTAATTTAAACCAATGAATAAAGGTATCATTATTTGTTTGCACAGCAATATTTTAGGAACTGTTAACTTTTGCTTTAACGCTATTATTTAGGAACTATACTACACTGTATAAAGTGTTGGGGAGGTTACTCTGGAAATGTAATAGATTACAGATCACAAATTACCCCACTTAAAATGTAATAAGTAGTGTACCTTTTCAATTCTTTTATAAAAGTAAAGTAACTGATTACATCTGATTACTTTTTGATTACTTTTAAGTTTCTAATGGATGTTTTCAACTAAATCATTTTCAAGCAGTTGTGACCTTACAGTAGCTCTCTGTTTACTGTTAGAATTTCAAAATCTTTCATCACTTGAATTAAGATTATATTGATTTAATAAGTACAGCCACCACAAAACCAAACAAAAATGTTTACTATTGTTACAAAATCAAAAATTTTGCATATTATATATATATATATATATATATAATATATATATATATATATATATATATATATATATATATATATATACTTTACAACTCTTCATTAATAAATTACACTACATACATACATACATCATTAGTATCTATTGTGAACTAATAGTAATTACCATAGTATACTTTAGCCTTTACAGTATACTGTAAAGGCTAAGACTTTAGCCTTTAGACTGTGTCTGTATATATATATATATATATATATATATATATATATATATATATATATATATATATATATATATATATACAGACACAGTCATTCTTCCATCAAGCAAATTTCTTGTGTTAGCCTAACTGGTTGGCAACACGTCACAGACCAGAGCGAGAGGTGGCAGTAATGCTCTACAAAGTTTGTTGTCGACCACTGTAAAACAGGAAGAAGAAAAAATTGTCATTCTCGCCATCATATGGATTTACATTCATCGACTAGACACTGCCCTTACAGCTCCATGAATGTCGGTGCCGTCACTTATTGATCTGCGATCTGTAAATGTAGCCTTTGTGGACGCTACTGCACTACTTGACTAAAATAATAGCTTCGCTACTGAAAAGCTATTTGATTTAGAAAGTAGCGACGCTACCACCACGCTACTGAGAAATGTAGTTAAGCTAGTAGTGTCACTACTTGTAGCGATGCTACTGCCCAACACTGTTAATGTGATAAAATCGCTTTGGCCAGAGGAGTCTGTTGCACTGAATTTCACAAATCGATAACTTTGTGAGTCATAATACATCATTCAAAATGAAAGGGTCTGTTTTTATTTTTGTACACTCACGATAATGACAAAAACCATTTGCTTTTATAAAATAAAGAAAGGTTACATACCTGCAGATGCTTCCTCAGGTTCGACATAAGCCTTTGATGTCGAACGTACAGTATTTTAACAGCTGGCAAATAAATTTTGCACTGAACTGTTATATATGTGCCCTTCTCAGATTTCATGGTGATTTTTTTTTTATTTCCTGCAATGAAATGCATTTTTATCACTCACCATGATGGCAGCTCTCATGCTGCGTTCACACCAGACGTGGAAGAACCATCAAGCACGAGTGATTTACATGTTAAGTCAATGCAAAGGCACGAATAGACATCCTGTGGCGCGTTACTCACGAATTGAGCGTTTCGCTCGCTTAACGCGCAAATCGCTTGAGTTTGAAAATCTGAACTTCAGCGGACATTTGCGCCATGTTAACCAATCAGGAGCTTGCTCTTGTGGGGGCGTGATTATGACATAGCGCCTGTTGTTGGTGTCCCGGGGGAAATCCTCCTGCCTACACCGACAACAGTTCATCAAACTGGGCTCGGCTCAGTCAGAAACACCGCTGAATGCTTCCATCATTCAGGTTAAGTTTCTGGAGGGGTTTATGAGCTCACAGAGCTGGGTGCACCTCTGAAAGGGTCTAGTGGACTCAGACACTGCTCCAAACGAATAGCACTACTTTAATAAACAGCCTTAGCAGAAGCCATTGTGCATATCAAAAACAGGCAAATCAACAGATTAATATTATTCAACATATCCCAGATTTTTAAAGATTTTAAAGACTTTAAAGTTTTTAGATTTAACCCCATTTGTAATCTTTAACATTTTCCCAGTAACTGTAACGAATTACTGTTACATTTATTTTGTATTTAAATTACGGAATGCCGTTACATGTTACTAGTTACTCCCCAACACTGACTGTATATATATATTATGCAATTATGTATTATAGCATAATCGTGCATATAAAAAAGAAAATCAAACACGGAGAGTCTAAAAATCCTTTTGTATGAGGAACTACTTTCCTCCACCATTCTTTCACATCTGCAGCTGACCGTCATAACAGCAGAAACCGTTGCTACGTCACTTTAGAGCTAGTATTTGAATGATTCTCTAGCATAATATCTAAAGTGATTACAAAACAGGTGTTTTTGCTCACATTTTAAGATTATAAGGCTGAACGGCATGAAATGCCATCAGTCTACAAAGATTTCCCAGTATTTTTCTGTTCCAATCAGGATTTCACAATAATTAACCCTGAAAAAGCCAAAGCAAAGCAAACACTACCAGATTTCTATGGTATAGATACAGCACTACAACATACAAAAGAGAGAGATCGACTTAGAATGTCACTTACCTGTTTTATAACGATTTGATCAGCTGTAGTTTGAAATTAACGCTGAATTTTTCTCCCCTAAGGACCTTTTATGCGGTCTCTGTCGCCATCTTGTGGCGCAACATCAATCTTCTTTCCTCTGCTTAGTGACAGGCTAATAGCCGCCGAAGGGTTGAATCTAGGGATGCTCCAATCGATCGGCTGGAGATCAGTGTTGGCCAATAATCACATTTAATGACTCGATCAGTACTCGCCAATCTGGCTGATCTTATGAACCAATCGCAAGTGTTTGTTTATGAGTTTGCAAGCATCCCCAGTTAAATCTCCAAAATTATAAATATTTTAAATAGGCACTATCCTTATAAATAAACTGCATAGTTGCAATCTAAACAACTACATTCTCGCCTAAAAAAAAAAAATCCTCAAAAGTAATATGATGCGCAATGCGCGATTTACAGTATATTACATGTATTTTCATTTATATGTAATTTAAAAAAATTAAAAACAATTTAATATATATTATAATATAAATTATATATCACTGTAATAACTGTTCAAAAGCAGCTGCAACATATATTAATAATTACCACTGAAATGTGTTGTCAAAAATATTAATATAACCAGTCTAAGGGGAGTATATTTACAGTGAGTCTCTGCTACTGTTAATGAAAAAAAAACTAATTATTATTAATTATATTTGCCAAAAGTGAAAATTGATTTGTATTTTTCATCATTATTATTATTTTTACTAATTAGCAAAAGCAGACATAGGAAAAAACCCAAACACGCCTTCATCCCTACGGGGGCCCTAAAAAAATCATACCCTAACCACGGATTCTCTCAAATCATTCATCTTAATTCATTCGTTTTATTCCAGTCCCTCTCGTCGTTTGACTTTAAAAACACTTAAACGGATGCGCATGAGGAAACAACTGCCTAAAGGCGATGCATTGGAAATATTTTTACTCCGAGGCCTCAATCAGAAGTCGCAGTGGGCTTGCGGTGCCAAATGCTGCAGGAGTGTCTGGGTGGAGGAAGTAATTAAACCGTGTCTCTGTGTGATTGCAGCGTCTCTGTTCGGCACCCAGCGGCCTCAATCTCTACATCTGTTCTGCTTTTCGATCTCTCCAACCTCTCGAAGTGGGTGTGATGGTTGGTTATCCTGTAGAGATATGGGCTTTAATCTATATTACGGTATTTTGCAGTAATTATTGCGTTAAATATATACAAATGATTCACACACTGCTGTTTGTTCAGACTACTTATTTAAAATGGGGCAAAACGACACAATTAGCGAGTTATTTTTCTGGACAACTTAATTGTTTTGTGTTCAATAAACTTAAATTTGTAGAAACTAATAAGATAACTTAATTCGTTCATGTTGTCCCAACACAAATCGATTGTTTACAAGTTTACAATGAGGGAGACAAAACAAATATCCTGCATGCTGTAAAACCATTTGTTTGTTTAAATTAAGAGATTTAAGTTCGCTGAATTAAACATGAGTAGATTCAACTTGAAGGTGATCTTTGTTTCAACACAAAACAGTCAAAACCACACATTAATTTAGGTTTCATTTTTGAAAATGTATATTTAGGTTAAAAATCTAAAAATTATATTAAATAATAAAGTTTGTGTAACATCAAATTACAATGTTTGTTTTGCTAGCTCACGGTATTGTAATATGTAGGTGAACAATTAATCTGTGCAAGTTAATCCACTGATAAAAAGTTTGTTTTGGTAATCTTCAATCAAAGTCTGATCATTTGCTTCTGCATTTGGAGTGGTAGGCACTGATGTCAGCCACAATATTCTTAACCATGCCACACTTACTGTTGTAATGACGCGGGTGTGGCAACAGCGTTGAGATTCCAAATGCAGCTATTTATTAGAAGAGTGTTCAAAGAGGCAGAGGTCAAAATACCAAAAAACAACAATATGAAGGGTTAATCCACCCAAGTAAAGTGTAAAACCGGCAAAAAGGTCAAGGCAGGCAGCAAACAATCAAATCTCCCAAAACAGAACAGACAAGGCCAGGCAAAAACAAGAAACTAGTGAGTAGTGATCATTACAATGAAACATGACCAAGCAGAGAATGTGTGTGAAACTGGTGCTTAAATAATCTGGATTATTGTTGCCTCACAGCAAGAAGGTCGGTGGTTCGAGTCCCAGCTGGGTCAGTTTTCATTTCTGTGTGGTGTTTGCATGGGTTTCCTCCGAGTGCTTCGGTTTCCCCCCCACAGTCCAAAGACGTGTAAGTGAATTGGATAACCTAAATTGGCCATAATGTATGTATGTGTGTGTGTGTGTGTGTGTGTGTGTGTGTGTGTGTGTGTGTGTGTGTGTGTGTGTGTGTGTGTGTGTGTGTGTGAATGATTATTTATGGGTGTTTCCCAGTACTGGGTTGCGGCTGGAATGGCATCCGGTATAGAGACTAAGACAAAGGAAAATATGTCTATGAAAGAAAGAATGAATAAATAAATTGATCATACAAATGAATGAATTAATGAATAAATTGGCCATATGAATGAATGAATGAATGAATTGGACATATGAATGAATGAATGAATTGGCCATGAGAATGAATGAATGAATAAATTGGCCGTGAGAATGAATGAATGAATAAATAGGCCATGAGAATGAATGTATGAATGAATAAATTGGCCATGAGAATGAATGAATGAATAAATAAATTGGCCATGAGAATGAATGAATGAATGAATGAATGAATAAATTGGCCATGAGAATGAATGAATGAATGAATTAATTAATTAATTGGCCATAAGAATGAATGGGCCATTTGAATGAATGAATACGGGTGCAATGGAAATCACTGAATTAGTCCAGGAAAGTGTATTCGGGTGTGAAGTGCAAAAGATTATGGGCAGTGTAGTCTGAGTGAGTGGCAGGGCATCCGGTGCGTAAAACATATGCTACAATAGTTGGCGATTCATTCCACTGTGGCGACCTCTGAATAGAGACTAAGACAAAGGAAAATGAATGAAAGATAGAATGATTGAATAAATTGGCAATAAGAATGAATGAATATGGGTGCAATGGAAATCACTGAATTAGTCCAGAAAAGTGTATTTGGGTGTGAAGTGCAAAAGATTATGGGCAGTGTAGTCTTAGTGAGTGGCAGGGCATCCGGTGCGTAAAACATATGCTGGAATAGTTGGCGATTCATTCCACTGTGGCCACCTCTGAATAGAAACTAAGACAAAGGAAAATTAATGAAAGAATGAATGAATGAATGAATGAATGTTTGTATGTAAACGGGTGCAATGGAAATCACTGAATTAGTCCAGGAAAGTGCATTCAGGTGTGAAGTGCAAAAGATTATGTGCAGTGTAGTCTGAGTGAGTGGCAGAGGCTATGTGTGGAGTGCCATTTTGTGGAGATTGTGAGCACTCCAGCTGGTGATCATAACACTGATAGATTGTTATGAGGGAATAATGCACAAAAAGAAAGCTCTTCAGTTGGAAGTACAATAACCTATGTATTATTCACTAACAAGATGGCGCCAGGCGACGCAGTGGCACAGTAGGTAGTGGTGTTGCCTCACAGCAAGAACGTCGCTGGGTTGCTGGGTTCGAACCTCGGCTGGGTCAGGTTCGAACCTTGGCTGGGTCAGTTGACATTTCTGTGTGGAGTTTGCATGTTCTCCCTTCGTTCACGTGGGTTTCCTCCGGGTGCTCCGGTTTCCCCCACAGTCCAAAGACATGCGGTACAGGTGAATTGGGTAGGCTAAATTGTCCGTAGTGTATGAGTGTGAATGAGTGTGTGGATGTTTCCCAGAGATGGGTTGCGGCTGGAAGGGCATCCGCTGCGTAAAAATGTGCTGGATAAGTTGGCGGTTCATTCCGCTGTGGCAACCCCAGATTAATAAAGGGACTAAGCCGACAAGAAAATGAATGAAGATGGCGCCAAACAGTCAAAAACTGTGGGGTGATAGAAACGTATATAAATAAGGATGTGAACGCATTCACTGATGTTCAAGATGATTTGAAGTACCCAGACGAGCATGTGTTATAAGTTTCAGCAATTGTTATCTAGAAATAACATACCTAGGAATGTAGCCACTGACCAATCAAAATCAAGTATTCCAGAGAGCAGTGCAATAGCATTAGTTAATGCACTGTGAGTTAACCGGAACTAATGCATTTGTATTAGCTATCGTCACAAAAGATGAATACATCTAATAAATATATTGTCAATTTTTTGGTCATGTTAGTAACTACATTAACATTAACTAATGGAAGCTTACTGTAAAGTCTTACATGTATATTCATATATTAAAAACTGTGAGGGTATTTTATAAGAATAAAGTATATTTATAGTGCAATGCTAATTAGCATAGTCTTTATAACTGTACATAATACTACTTCCTCATTCTGTGTTAGGAAATCACGTCTGGTAACAAAAAGAATTAATTTCAAACACCAGACTGTATGTAAATAATAATTGCACAATGAATTCCAGATAGTTGGTTTCATTGTTGTTATTGTGGAAACAATATTTGTTGCAGTAAGAAGAACTCGTATAAATATATGCTGTAAGATATACAGTATGGCCCATACTAAGGTATAATTCAGCGTTGGGATCTCCTGCTCAGCTCATCCGAGTCCTGCGTCCTCCACGGTCACCGGTGCTCACAGGTGGGTTTCCGGGAAGGCCCAGGTTGAGAGGTTATCCAAACAGCAGATGGTACTGCTGGCCACTAAGGGACTGTGCAGTGGTTGGACACCGGTGGCATTCAAAATCACTTTCTCTGCCATTCCATTTGCATTTAATTCATTCCTTAACTGTGGAGGAAAAAGAAGGAGGACAGGATGAAAATGGACTTCTGATAGGAATTGCAAAAATAGTGTTCAATGCCTATTAAAATCATGCTGTAAACTATATATATATATATATATCTTTTTCAAATATTTCCCAAATGATGTTTAACAGAGCCTAGAATAAAACCTAGAATAAAATCAGTTTGTATTTTTAAGGTATATAGTATTAGACCCCTTAAGCAATATTTTTTTCGTATTGTCTACAGAAAAAAACATCATTATACAATGATTTGCCTAATTACCACAACTTGCCTAATTAATCTAGGTTAGCCTAGTACACTTTAAGCTTCTTGAAAAATATCTAGTTAAATATTATGTATTGTCATCATGGCAAAGATAAAATAAATCTGTTATTAGAAATGAGTTATTAAAACTTATGTTTAGAAATGTATCGAAAAAAAAAAAACTTCTTTTCAATAAACAGAAATTGGGGGGAAAATATACAGGGGGGCTAATAATTCAGGAGAGCTGCAATATATATATATACACAGTTGAAGTCAGTATTATTAGCCCCCCCCTGAATTATTAGCACCCCTGTTTATTTTTTTCCCCAATTTCTGTTTAACAGAGAAGATTTTCTTAACACATTTCTAATCATATTAGTTTTAATAACTCATCTCTAATAACTGATTTATTTTATCTTTGCCATGATGACAGTAAATAATATTTGACTAGATATTTTTCAAGACACTTCTATACAGCTTAAAGTGACATTAAAAGGCTTAACTAGGTTAATTAGGTTAACTAGGCAGGTTAGGGTAATTAGACAAGTTATTGTATAACGATGGTTTGTTCTGTAGATTATCGAGAAATAAAAATTAGCTTAAGTCTGTAAAATAACAGAAAATGTACTGGCTGTTTATGACGTTTTTTGTACTATAATATACAACACCAACCCAGACAATATAGCATTTTAAACTATTAAAAATGTTAATAAAAGTCACTTTTTTGTAGCTGGAGTAACTGGAAGTAGCTGGAAGAAACATTAAGCTCCCATAATGCAATTCAAAAGCTTAAATAAACGTAGAAAAATAAAAACATGAATCATAAAATATAAAAAAACTGCTAATATACAGATATCTTTTACAGTCTATATGGATTATTTGTAATGCAATTTATTATATGAAAAGATTTGTTTAGATTCTTTTGAATGGACATTTGCCAAACAGGCAGTGAAACCCATAGTTTGCAAATGCTACATGCGGAAAAATGTGGATCGACTAAAACAAACATCAACATTTTCCTCCAACCCAATGAATCCAGAGAAACTAAGATTTTTTTCAACATAGGCTCATTCTGAAAACATAGCCCTATATACATTTCTGAAGATCGCGAATTATGTAGCCAGAAGTACGTATGGCTGCATTTCGTCTTTAAAACGAACGCTTCGGGTTGGTATGATGTCGTTCCTTGTCGCGCTTACCAGCTGACCGCTTACCTCCGTATGGACTGCTTTCATGTTGTTACCAGTTTGTCCAGTAGCTCGCCATGTGCGTCAGAGGAGTTGACCACGACAACGAGGTTCGAGTACGTTAAAGAATGGTTCGAGAAAAGACAAAAGCAGAAGCCAAAAAATTAAATAAACGAGTAAAAAACTGGGTGAGAATGTGGTAAAATCTGAAAACATGGTAAAAATCAGGCGAGGGCTTTTTAAAAAAAGTCGGCTGGGTTTAGGGAAGTGGGGGGACAGGACAGTTGGTGCATTTGAAAACATTATTGGTTGGGTTAGGAGGAGGGTGGGTCAGTTGATTGGTCAGTTGGTCAGTCAGTCGACAGAGGCCTCTGGTGGATTTACGCGAGAAGAGCAGGCGCGAATACAGTACCACTCGCGAGATAAATTTGAGATCTTAAAAACCATACACAGCGGCCTCTGGTGGATTCGCAAAAACAAAAGCTGCAAAAAACATACTTCCTGGGACAAAGTTGGCGCTCTCCAGATATGTATATAGTGGTACTTTTTCAGAATGAGCCTTGGTAAATTTTTTACTTCCTCTTCCCCATCCTGCAATGCTCATGTTTAATAGATGAGTGAGGCATTTTCACTTTTTTTCTCTCTCTCTAGTAGTAAAGGACTGAGGTGGAGCTGGCTCTGTCTATCAGTGTCGTCCCACCGGAAAGAGAAGGCCAGCATATGGGCGTGTATAATCTTGGATTGGACATCCCGTCGTGGATGTTATCGGTGTTGCCAACAATCTGTTCGGGGCTATACAGCAATGAATGCTGCTGCTAAAACTCCCCGCTGAACCTTTATGCATTACAGGAGGATTACGGGTACTTTTGAATAAATGAGGAAAATATGGTGCTCCAGGGTTTTGGGTAACATTAATATGGTGGTGTTTGAAAGTTTCGAGAGGGATGTTCGAGGAAGTTTGTATACAGGTACCTGTGGTGCATTAGAAAATGGAAGGATGTGTGTTTAAAGCTGATATATTATAGAAAAGAGGTCTTTCTCTTTGTATTTGACTTATTATATAAAGTTTTAAAACAAATAAAAGTTTATCAATAGTTGTTTTAAAATAATAATTTTAATACGTACTTGTAGATTATCCTTTTTTGTAAATGATAATAAACTATTAAACTATTACTTTGTTTGCAAAAAAAATATTTAATTTAAATATATTTTGGGAATATATTTAAATTGGAATAATTAAAATAAAATTTACATTTAAATGCCATTCCATCTGCGAATTGAAATTTGGTATTTCTGATACAAAATGTGCATTAATATAGTGTGATGGAAACCCAGCTAATGACGTCATGCATTCATTGTGAAAGGTGAGCAATAATTGGCTGTGAAGCAACAGTAGTCTGGTGTGTTTCTTGTACATGACATAACAATCGCATAATCTGACAAGGTGCCTACCATAACCCATTTTTGCTCATTTGGTGGAACTCACCAAGATAAATTATGGAATTCAAGTTGATTATTCCAACCAATCTTGACGAAAGTGTGAACAAATTTAACAATGACCACACCAAAGTGCTATTATGTCACAATCACCAACGATCTAATCCTTGCAGATCGCTGAAGAACTACACTTCTATCGACTACAAATTCCATCATGCACTTCACACACACCAGTTGCTGATTCCCCCTGATTACACACCTACAGCTTGTAACTCATCATGGACTGATTTCCTGGACTTTTTATACTCCACACTTGTGCACACAGTAGTTCTCCAGCTATCTGCAATGATTAGATCACTGGTGATCATTACATTGTAGATTACCTTTTTATGTTAATAATAATAATAATAATAATAATAAAACTATTACTTTGTTTTTAATATATATATATATATATATATATATATATATATATATATATATATATATATATATATATATATTTATATATATATATATATACATACACATACATACATACATACATACATACATACAGTATGTATATATATATATATGTATACACATACATACATACATACATACATACATACATACAGTATGTATATATATTGAGATTATTATTTTCGAAAGTATTACATTGCTTTGTAAATGTTTATTATTACCATTTGTTGAGCCTCCCCGTACGTTTATAGAGCGCTTGAATCCGGCAGCTGCTTTGTGTGACGTCACACTTAACAAGCGGATAGTGTGATGGAAACCCAGCTAATTACATAATTTATTCATCCATTGTGAAATATAAGCAGTAATTGGTTGTGAAGCAACAGTAGTCTGAGGTGTTTCTTGTACATGACATAACAACAATAGACAAGTAAAAATCGCATGTCTGTCAAGGTGCCTTCTGTAACACATTTTTGTTCATTTTGAACTCACCAAGATAAATTCTCAAAATCAAATTGATTATAATAAAGAGCGAACTAATTTGACAAATGACCACACCAAAGTGCTATGTCACAATCACCAGTGATCTAATCCTTGCAGATCGCTGAAGAACTAGACTTCTATCACTGAACTGGACTACAAATACCATGATGCACCTCACACACACCAGTCCCTGATTTCCCCTGATTACATACACACAGCTGGTAACTCATCATGGACTGATTTCCTGGACTACTTAAACCCCACATTTGCACACACAGTAGTTCTGCCAGGATTAGATCGCTGGTGATCATAACATATTATTTTAACGTTTGATAGCTTTGCCGTATAATTGGTAATTATGCTAAAACTGGCCTGAACCTCCTGTCCAAAAATTAATTTAATTTTGGTTACAGCGCCACCTATATGTCAAAAGTGATACACTATAATTACTAGTCCATTTGACTGTTTTTAAATTGTCTAATTTGGTAACTTTGTTGAAATAAAACCTTTTTAAGTATCCTGACTTTTTCTAAATGTTCGAATGGCAATTGCGGTCATGTTGACCACATGCATTTCAACATCCATTACTGTAGTAACTCTAGTCTAGTAACTTATACACAGTTATAGGCTACAAAATAATTGCATTTTTAGGGCAATGACTTCATAAAATTTGTTGTTTCTTAGTGTATTTAGCCAACACAATCTCACAGCAATTCGTAACTTTTTAATTTAGTGGCTACTTCGTATGAATTCGTACGATCGAATTCGTACAATTTAGTACGATTTGCTCATCGTCCAATGACTGGTGGGGTTAGGTGCCACACCTCCTTTTTAAAATCGTACATTTTCCTACGACTGAACTCATACGAATTCGTACGAATTAGCCACTAAACTGACAAAATGTAAAATACTTGCGTTTCCTCGTGAGATCAGGCTGATTTAGCTTATTCTGAACTGTTTGTGCTTGGAAAAGCAGTTTTTTTATAACCCCATGTTAGCATATATGTTTGAAATGTTCTGCTCTATAGGCTTCCATATGAGCATTAGCGTGAACACTATGTTCCTGTTTTCACAAAGCGAGGGATGAGGTGAAATAATTTTCCACAGTAATTGATGGCATACTGCGGATGCTGTTGATTGATCTTAACTTGTGTTGAACTCATAACATTCCTTTAATTTAAAAATGATTTGCATGTTCATGCAGCATGCCGCACCTCAATTAACAATCTATCTTTAAAATCTTCACTCCAACGATAATGGGATAACACATTAATGTTTCTGTACATCAAAAAGTCCCACCTGACATTAACAAAAAACCCTACTTGGATCAACTGCTTATTAATTTGAGAGCAAATTAATTGCATTTTAATCTTTTAACATTCAATTGAGCGCCTCTGTAGTTGAGAATGACAGAAACTAATTTGGTTCTGCCGCTCATGGAGTCAAACGTTCCTGATAGTTCACCTGTTTTCAGCGACCATGTAGGTGGAGATGCCATAAAAAAAAACATGTGCTTACACGAATATCCTCTGAAGAGGAAAAACACTGTTCTGTACGCACTCAAATGCGCAACCAGCTAGAAATCATTATTTCTCTCTCTGCAGATAATTGATGTGGCGGCTTTGGCGGAACGCTCAAACCTATTCCATAAGTGAATGAGAAAAAAGGGGGGAGAAAAAAAAAAAAAATCACACATATTGTGAATTAGATCTTTCTAGTTTTGTGGCAGTGCGTTAAAATAAGCATACATTTGCCACAGGAGGATTGCATTCTGTGCACTTGGCAGAGTAAATTTATGATTCAGGAAATGTATGCAAATTCGCGGAGCAAAGTTTCAGGAAGGAAGTTTGAGCTGCAGTTTCTTCTGATACTGAATCATGGTAGAAACCTACAGGAAAAAAAAAAACCTGACATTTGTAACTTTTTTTTTGGATCTTTTGCAAATGCGTATGAAAGAAAAACACACACACACACATACTTGTATACACTCACTGGTCACTTTATTAAGTACACTTGTCCAACTGCTTCATTCATTCATTCATTTTCTTGTCGGCTTTGTCCCTTGCGGGGTCGCCACAGCGGAATGAACCGCCAACTTATCCAGCACGATTTTACGCAGCGGATGCCCTTCCAGCCGCAACCCATCTCTGGGAACTTCCACACACACACACATTCACACTCATACACTATGGACAATTTTAGCTTACCCAATTCACCTGTACTGCATGTCTTTGGACTGTGGGGGAAACCGGAGCACCCGGAGGAAACCCACGCGAACGCAGGGAGAACATGCAAACTCCACACAGAAACGCCAACTGACCCAGCCCAGCCGAGGTTCGAACCTGCGACCCAGCGACGTTCTTGCTGTGAGGCAACAGCACCTACCTACTGCGCCACTGCGTTGCCCGTCCAACTGCTTGTTAACACAAATTTCTAATCATGGCAGCAACTCAATGCATTTACAGTAGGCATGTAGACATAGGCCCCGTTTCCACTAGTACGTTTTAGTTTTAAAACAGCGTTTTAGAATGAAAACGATCCGCGTCCACACTAGCGTTTCACCCAGCATTTCTGAACAGCTCTCTGTCTACATTAAAATGGTGAAAACGCACATCACGTGACCACACACACACTCTCTGGCATGCACTGCAGCGTGCTTTGAGCGCATACCCACACGAGAGCTGTGCTCGTCGGACTGTTTATCACGGATTTCCCGCTGGATCTAATCTCACTACATTTGTTAAACGTGATATTTAGTTCATCTTGTTGTCTATATCTAACTACATATTCCCGACTTTGGTCTTTTGAATCTATTACTTGTTCTCTGGTAACGTGCTTTGGCTGAGCGCAAAGATAAGGTTAATATCTTAATTAATGTAACCGCGGACACCGATTCTGCACATCTGACTGATTGTTTGCCTTTATTTTCTCTATTTTATAAACTTATTGCACGTTATACTTTTATAATGGCCATTAATTGATCATTAAAACGGATATTCAGAGAGAGAGGATATGTTTCGTATTTTCAATTAAATGAAAGGAGGCAGTAGCCTAATGTTATAGGCTCCGTTTTGTTATAAATGATATGTATGAAGATGACGGTCATATTATGAAGCTACATGACGCCTTAATATTTTTGATGTCTGTTAAGTTAATATCAAAATAAAAATAGGCAGTTCCTCACATCATGTTTTCATTTTATTGTTAAGATAGTGAAATAGCATAGTGAAACAGCGTAGCCAGGGTGATGTGAATGAGGTTATAAAGTACACACTCTCGGGAGTTTTCCATAAACTTGCAAGGTCTGAACTTACACGGAGAGGATGCAGGACTGAACTGTGTGAAGGCTACTTAATATTAAGGGAAAAGCCCCAATCAGAGGCGAATGTCTGCAGCCCCGCCTCCGTTTTCAGATGTCTCCGTTTTCCCCTATCTATACTGAGACGGAGCAGCAGTGTTTTAGAATGAAAACGGCCTCTCCAGCGTTTCCAAAACGCTCCGTTTTTGGGGCTCGAAAACTCCGGCGTAGTGTGGACGGATGGCGTAACCGTAGCAAAACTTATGCGTTTTAAAACTAAAACGTATTAGTGCAAACGGGGCCATCGTCAAGGTGGTCTGCTTCACTTCGTACCGAGCATCAGAATGGGGAAAGAAGGGTGATTGAAATGACTTTGGACGGGGCATGGTTGTTGGTGCCAGACAGGCTGGTCTGAGTATTTCAGAAACTGCTGATCTACTAGGAGTTTCACGCACAACCATCTCTGAGTTTACAGAGAATGGTCTGAAAAAGGGAGAATATCTAGTGAGCGGCAGTTCTGTGGGTGCAAAAGCCTTGTTGGTGCAAAAGCCTTGTTGATGCCGGAGGTCAGAGGAGAATGGCCAGACTGGTTGGAGCCAGGGCCGGAGTGGGACTCCTTTTCAGCCCTGGAGTTTTAAGCCTTAGACCGGCCCACCTCAGTTCACGACTGACTATATTAAAATAAGGTAATTTCCAATTCAGTTTCATATGACACTATCACGTCTTTTTTAAGGAAACAGCTGCTTTAGAACTTCAAATGTTTTTCATAAATATGAGAACATTAAAGGGTAGCTAAATCTCCAACACTATTCTTTAAAACATCACAATGTCCTTTCCTGCAATATCTGAATATATATTCTGTGCCAAAATTCTTTATAGATATCCAGTCCTTTGTAACAGTGGTCACACAAAAAATAAAAAGTGTACACCTACATAAGTAACCCAAACAGTATTAAATGTCTTAACACTAAAAATGAAAAACAAAAAAAAAGAATCAGGTGAGGTTTGAATACTGGTTGGTGGCATCGTAACACAACGTGCTGACCACTGGACCACAATGGCGCTGAAATATCAGCCTGATCTCACGAGGAAACAAGTATTTTACGTTTTGTCAGTTTAGTGGCTAATTCGTACGAGTTCAGTCGTACAAAAATGTATGATTTAAAAAAAGATTTGTGGCACCTAACCCCACTCCAACCGTCATTGGGTGATGAGCAAATCATACTAATTTGTACGAATTAGATTGTACGAATTCATACGAATTAGCCACTAAATCAAAAAGTTATGAAATTTAAGTTTGAAAACTTTACACGAAATACACTAAAGGCTCATTTTAGAAGTCTTCTAGAGTTAAACAGTTGAGTTGCACCATTTTAGAATCCATTCAGCCGACCTCCTGATGAGGCGGGAACATTTTTAGCTTAGCTTAGCTTAGCATAAGTCTTTCAATCGGATTAGACCATTAGCATCTCACTCAAAAATCCGAAGCTGCAGCCAATGTACAGCAGTAAAGTTTCTTGATCATTACACTGGAATGCGTGTTGTGGTTCCTTTAATTAATCAAACTCAGTCTGGAGGTTATGAATATCAGAAGAATAGACTATATTAAAAATATTTTACAATAAAGCTGAGATGTCCATAGCACACTTATCTGCAGTCTCTCCCAGGACAAATCTCATGTCCCTTAAATTTGTTGTACCCTTGCTTCCTTCCACCTTTGTGTTTTCACAGCTGGTTCCTGGTTCACCAGCCCTTTCCAAGTTCCTACTTCTTTATGACCTCAATTTAAAGCCACCTCTTCTTTTTGGCCCTTATAGTATACAGATCTAATATATTCCTAACTGTTTTTCCACATACAGTTCAGATTTCGCAATCATGACTAGTGTTTATATTTCAAACATCTAAATTGGACTCTTCCTTCCCATACAGTATAAGGTGCGTCCCAAAAAGCCATTTTGTAGTATAAATAGTTTAAGTAGTGCGTTCACACTGAAAACTCTAAAAATAATAAGTGCACTTTAAAGGGCCATGAAACCCCCCTGTCTCAGAAGGGTGTTTTCACACCTCTAGTTTGGAAAAAGTCAGTAAAGTGGGCGTGTCCAGCTCCGTTTAGGTGGGCGTGTCGGGGGAGGGAAAGAGGGAAGGATTTGCAAATATGGGAGTTTCCGTTTGGGCATGCAGACGCAGGGGAGAAAGACAATGACTGTTTACATGGACATCAGTAATCGAATTACTTGCCAAATTATTAATTTGTCGACTTTAACTTCAGTTTGGCACTTTCACTTTTTATTCAGGAATATTTCCAACATGTCGCCCGTGACAAAGGAGATATTGAAAGTGAGGAACTGCTGGAGAGTGGAGTTTTAATGTAATGTTTGATACCGCACGGCGAATGGGAGAAAAAAAATCCTCTGCATTTCTCGGTAACTTAGATGCACTCGGTAGGTAACTTCAGTAACTTCTAGACTATCCCGTCACAAAATACGGCGAAAATTCTACACAATGATCAATATTTGATTGCTGTGTTTACATTCGGAGAGCAGCATTTACAGCGGATCTTTCAGTCTATAATATTGTACTATAATATTGCAGTGATATTAACATACTGTAAACTTAGTAACTAAATCATTTTGACTATGGCATGTCTTTAAAAACTGAAAGAGCACTACTGACGATACTAACTAACTTTGCCATCTGAATGAACAAACAAAGGGCACTGATCGCACACGCACTTACCAAATCTGTAAAGACAGGACAATCAAACTGGAACTGTGTCTTTTTTTAAAGAGAGACGAGCGGCAAATCCGAATTTCCTCATTTTCAGATGCGAAAAGCTCTCGGATAAAAAAAATGTTCCTTACAAACACATTCTGTCACGTGCACTGTATTCCACATGTGAGTCCAGCAGCGCTCTCACAGCGAGAAAATGAAAACAAAACCTTCGTTGCAGCACATTAATAAACGCAGAACACTAATCAATGCAACACTGACGACCCATGTCTCTAAATTCTTGTTCTTTCACTTGTTTTGGCAACACAGCGTGGCATCTCTCTGTCGTCTGAACACTGTAACAGGTAAAACAGTCTCCGAAGCTATCATGCATATTAATGAAGTTGCGCGGCATAAACAATAGAGCGCGCTGATTGGTTTGAACAAAGTCTTTCTCATGAATTAATGCCGCACCCTCAAAGATGTCACAATGTTCTCGCAGGGACAGACAGCCACTCTCCACACTGGATTTACACACAAGTATCTCATGGCCGTGACGCAGCTTCAAAAATTCGTTTCAAACCGGAAGAACGAATTTGCTCAAAATAACGCAAAAACAACCAATTTTCACTTTTTAGTGACATATATGTGTCCTAATAGTGTTTATAGCAGCGCGGGACACATATAAGTGGAAGGGGCGGAGCTGTCGGGTGCACATGTTGGTTAACTTTATTTATTGTGGACTTGTGAAAGCAAAATTCTCCTATGAGAGTGATTATAGCGCCTCCCGATGGTGAATGCGGTTATACTCATGCAGGTAATATTTGGTACTTTGATAATTTATTTCACTGATTTGGCAACTGTAAAACGTCATCAGGGAAACGGTTTGAATTTCCACTTAGTAAAAAAAAACAGTGTTCCATTTGGGACGACACTACATACATATGCTATGCTGTTGAGTGTGTAAGTGCATAAGTGCATAGTGTGCTGTTTGGGACGCAGTTTATGTGTCTTTTTTTAAAGATACATGACAGTTTTAACATATGTTGTATACATTTCATGCTTTTCTGACTGTTTACACATGGTTCGGCATTATATCCCCAAGTACTCTCTAGTCAGTCTTAGTACACGATTTAACTACAGAAGAATCAAGCTTTAAATAGGAAAATTATTATAAATTATACTTATTTAAACTATACTAATAATATGTTTGCATTATTTTTATTACGTATTATTATTATTTGAGCAAAATGCTAATGGTCTAATCCGATTCAATGACCTATGCTAAGCTAAGCTCAAAGCTCTCCGTCCAGACAGGGAGATCGGCTGAATGGATTGAAAAATGCTAGAAGTCAACTGCTTAACTCTATGGTAACTTGTAAAATGAGCCTATTTTAAAGTAGTTGAGTGTTCTTTGAACATTTTTATTTATAAATTTAAAATAAATGTTATCGGAAGTTTACAGAATAAAACAAAACTAGCATTTTTACTCAAACCCACACAACTATAAATCTGCGGAAGTGAGGGAAGCGGCCGTGAGGAGAGATATTGAGAGGTGCGAATGGAGGCTCGGCTGCTCTGTGACAGCACTGATGGATGATGTGTTCAGGATGGCCTTTTCAAACTAAAGCTACAGGGCTTCTCTCTCTGAAGACACTGGTCTAAATCATCCAGCACTTCCTGCTAGTCTCACCTGCGCGCACTCACATGGGGACGTCGGTGTGTGAGTGTGTGTGTGTGCTTGGCCCATACAGCCGACAAAATTGAATTCACTAATAATCCTTTGCAGATATTGGTATTGCTGATTATGAATGGAAAGGACTTGGAATGGAAATTGGCCCAAATTTCTCATTTCTGAAATATTTCCAGACGGTTCCAAGTATGTTGTAATTTCCATTTTTAAAAAAGGTGACTAAAAAGACGTGACGGTTCTCTGGCTGTGTCCGAACGCTTTAAAATGCAGAGGAATCGTAAGGCAAGAAGGCATTTTTTAAACCTAAATTCTACTTCATTTCTCGAGAGGTACCTCCAACTTATCGAATTTTGAAGGCACAATCCTGTTCGTTTCATTTCTGACAGTTGAGGTGAAAAAAAAAAAAATGTAATCTTGCAGTGCCATTTGTGTGTAAATGTACATTTTTGACCAACGTTGTCCACTTTTGAAAGTATTTCTAGAGAGAGATCTATATTTTAAACCTGATCGATGAGGAAACGTAATTTTTTTTAAATGTATTGTCAGAAAAGTGGCTAATTTGTACAAATTCAGACGATTTCATTTGTCTGAAAACCTACGATTTTTAAAGGCAGGCGTGACCCCAAACCTACCCCTCATTCAGCTAGCCACTAAATAAAAAAGTTACGAATTACCGTGAGATTGCATTGGTGATTTAGTTGGTGTTTTAGTAGGCAAATATTTGCCAAAGCTTTCGTGTACATCAGTGGTCCTCAACCACCAGGCCGTGGACTGGTACCAGTCCGTGGATCAATTGCTACCGGGCCGCACAAAAAATCATTAATTATTTCCGTTTTATTTATTATCCGAGTCTGAACAATCTTTTATTTTGAAAAGCCTTTTATTTAGAAAAATTACCATATGTTCTCACTTACATCTCAGTCACTTGAGCGCCTAAATTTAACCCACAAGCAGTAAAATGAGAAAAAAAAAAGACGGCTTTGAAAAGGTTCTTTGCTAAGGGGAAAAGGCCAAGTGAAGCACTGCCAAGGAATACAGTAGATCCACAACCCATTTGTCAACAAATCAGGTGAATCCACCATATCAGTGCAAGAAGATCAACTGCTGGAGATCACAAATAATGGTGGCCTTTTAGGGCCCATTTGCATATTGCATATTTTCTAGAGGTCGCACAAGTTTGTTGTTTCCAATGGAGTTGCGCGGCTTGTGCGCACAAGTGGCGTGCACCGCAAGTCACATGACAATAATTGTATTGTAATAATGTAATAATTGTATTGTAATAATTAATTAACTCCTTCGGCTTGTATGGAACATACCCATTTTGGTAGACTAATTATTTCAGACAAACACAGAACACCCAAACACTGCAGTGCTTTGTAATTTTTCCATAAATAAAACTTGTATCAGAGCTGCAGCAATGAGAGAAAAAAAAAAAAGAAAAAAAAAAAAAAATCGGTTGATGGTCGACTACCAAACTAAAACGCATGAATCTCTAGTTTACTCATGGGATGTTTTTCCTCAATTGTTTTGCTTGGGTTCATTCATTTTAAGGTGACACGGTGGCTCAGTGGTTAGCACTGTTGCCACACCCCAAACCTAAGCTTTTTTAAGATGCAGACTCTGTAAACCAATCAGCATTCTGCAATGAGTCTAGCTCCACCTTTTTGGTACTATACTAGGTACGCTTATGCTTGGTTTACACCAAACGCCATGTCATTCTCTCTAGATTGTGTTGGTGTTTCAGTAAGCAAATATTCGCCAAAGCTTTCTCTTATCGTGCACATGATTGAATTGTTATGTGGTCTCAGAAGTCTGTCTGAAATCAGTTGAGTTGCCGTCATGCACAAATCCTGCCTGATTGGGCAGCAAGGCAACAAGTCAGCTGCCTAAGCTTTCAGATGCAGACTCTGTAAACCAATCAGCATTCTGCAATGAGTCTAGCTCCACCTCTTTGGTACTATACTGTTGTGCTAGGTACTCTTATGCTGGGTTTACACCAATCGCCATGTCACTCTCTCTAGTTTACTCATGGGATGTTTCACCGCAAATGTTTTGCTTTAGTTCAGTTGTGTCACAAGTACGCAGGAGACCCAAATGCAAGTGAATGCAAGTAGATTTATTAAACAGGGATAACAGGAATAACAGCTGGTAAAGATCATACCAGATAACGAGAGTTAGGATAGAGCCATGATGCATCTTTCAAGGAATTCGTCAACGCTTAACAGCGGTAACAGTCTTTCAATGAGACAGATCCAGGGAGACCTCTCATAGAATTCCACAACGCCAAACAGCGGTCACAGTACTTCGGTGAAATCAAACAGTGCTGAAAAGTCCAAAAGCAACAGTCTCTACGATCAACTCACCACCAGCGGATACAGCGGAAGAGCTAAACAGGAACAGACACAGACGTGAAACAATAACGAACTGACAACAAGAGACGCGAACGCTGAACAGAAATAGATGCAGTAATGCGCTGCACCTGTGGTGTGCTGATTGACAGCTGAGCACGACTGCCCAGCTGACAACATGTAAACACAGACAGCCACGCGGTGAAAGATACCCAACAAACACACCCACAAAAACACACATACTTACGCACACACAAGAGGAACAGACAGATCCCCAACCGTGACAAATTGTTTTAAGGTGACACGGTGGCTCAGTGGTTAGCACTGTTGCCACACCCCAAACCTACCCCTCACTGAGGATGCGTATATCGTACTAAAATGTACCGATATAATTTCCGTTTAACGGAAAGAAGATTTTTTTTTAACACATTTCTAAACATATGGACATTGAAATTGTGGTAACACTTTATTTTGATGGTCCATTTGAGTATTAGTAGACTGTCTGCTTAATATCTGTTGATACTGACATTTAACAGTCCTTCAACAGACATTAAACTGACTATAAGAAACTTTGCAAGTACATGTCAACTTACACTAACCCCAACCCTAACCCCAACCTAACAGTCTACTTATAATCTAATGAGAATTAGTTGACATGTAGATGCAATGTAACTTATATTCAACAAACGGACCATCGAAATAAAGTGTGACCGAAATTGTTGACACATAAATATAGGGGTCGTTATTGACAATATGTTGGCATTCCAACCTAACACCCAGGCTTTGTATAAAAAGATCAACAAAACTTAGATCGTTTTAAATTTGTACCTCTATGATGACACTGTTTTATAAACAATTTATTGAATCAATTTTATCTTTCTGCATTGAAGCTTGGTACGGTGATCTGAGTGTGTCCAATAAGAACAGGTTGAGTAGCGTGGTGAAGGTGGCAGGCAAGATCATCAGTTTTAACCAAACTGGTCCAATGGTAATTTACCATAATCATGTTTTAAAGGGAGCTCAGGGTATCCTATGCACCCCGGATCGCCCATTGTACTCTGTGTTTCAGCTGCGGCCATCAGGACGTCGTTTTAGAGTTCCTATTTGCAGGACAAATAAAACTAGAAATTATTTTATAATGGCGCCATTAAATGAGTCCAGCGGGAAGGGAGATGCACCTACAAAATGATGTATTGTATGTTGTTGTGGTAATATTTTGTTAATGTGTACATGGAACTTCATCTGTGTTACGGCACCTTGCTGCAATTTTAGTTTCCCTAAACGAGATATAAAATTTGAGTCTGATAATAGTTTTAATAAGTCATTTCTAATTGATTTCTTTTATCTTTGCCGTGATGACAGTACATCATATTTTACTAGATATTTTTCAAGATATTCAGCTTAAAGTGACATTTAAAGGCTTAACTAGGATAATTAGGCAAGTAAGGGTAATTAGGAAAGTCATTGGATAGCAATGGTTTGTTCTGTAGACAATCAAAAAAAAAAAAATACTGCTTAAGGGGGCTAATATTATTGACCTTAAAATAGTTTTAAAAAATTAAAAACTGCTTTTATTCTAGCCAAAATAAAACAAATAAGAGTTTCTCCAGAAGAAAAAATATTATAGGACATACTGTGAAATATTCCTCCCTCCGTTAAACATCATTTGGGAAATATTTGAAAAATAAATAAATAAATAAATCACAGGAGGGCTAATAATTCTGACTTCGACTGTATATATAAAGTGAAACATTTCTGAGAGTGACATGTCTTGACAGGCTTTTGCCCTCCTTTCACTGCATAAAAAAAGAAAAAAACAGCTTATGATCAGACGAATGACCCTTTAATATTGCACTGAACAAGTGTGCTTATGAAGCAGAAGGAAATGTTAAGTTGAAGAGGAAGGATTGGCTGCTTTTTTTGCAGTGAGGTGCTCTTTCCTGTGAAAAGCTTACAGGACATTACATCGCTATTGAGCCCAAGTGTGAGGAATCCTTGCTGAGGTGGCTTTTCTGAAGCGTTAGAAGCAGCGCTGGTGCCACTTTTTTTTGTGTCCAAAGGCGACAAACCTCCCAGTGTGAAATCATTTCACAGGACTGTACATAAGTGCTGGCACTGAAGTGAACATCAAGCTTTTTTTTTTTTTTTTTTTTTTTTTTTTTTTTTTTTTTTTTTAAAGCTGGTGGAATCAGAAATGTGTCTTGAAACTTGTGACCCTACCTCTTATGACCTGGGTCACTACATAACCGCCTGGTAAACCCCCCAAATAACCGTAGCAAACACACAGTGCCACATTAAAACACCCAAAACACATTAGAAACTTATTAATAATACACTGAAAACACTCTGAACACATTAACGACTGTATAGCAACACACCAAAAACCCAACAAACACCTTGTGATTGCCCAGCAACACATTTAAAACATATCAAACAGCTTAGCAATTGCATGACAACACACTAAAGCACCTTTACAACTGAATAGCAACACACAAAAACATTAAACATCTTAGTAACTGCACTACAATGCTCCAAAACACTCCAAACACCTTAGCTACTGCATAGCAACACATTAAAATAATCTGAACATCTTAACAAGTGCTTAACAACACAACAAAAACAGCTTAGTGACTGCATAGCAATGCATTAATACACTCCGAACACCTTAGCAATTGCAAAACAACACACTTAAAATACTGCAACAACTTAGCAACTGCATAGCAACACAGTAAAACACTCTGAACATCAAAGAAACTCATAAAACAATAAACTGCATAGCAACTGAATGTCAACACATTGAACATAATCGGGGGACCTTACCAACTGCATAGCAACACATTAAATCAAACCGAACATCTTATGCTTAAAAACAACCAGCACAGCTTAGAGGCTGCATAGCAATGCATTAATACACTCCAAACACCTTAGCAACTGCATAGCAACACACTTAAAATACTGAAACAGCTTAGCAACTGCACTACAATGCACTAAAACACTCCAAACATCTTAGCAACTGCACTACAATGCGCTAAAACACTCCAATAATCTTAGCAACTGCACTACAATTCACTATAACACTCCGAACATATTAGCAACTGCACTACAATGCACTAAAACACTCCAAACACCTTAGCAACTGCACTTCAATGCACTAAAAAACTCCAAACATCTTAGCAACTGCACTACAATGCACTACAAAACTACAAACATCTTAGCAACTGCACTACAATGCACTAAAACACTCCAAACATCTTAGCAGCTGCACTACAATAAACTGAAACACTCCAAACATCTTAGCAACTGCACTACAATACACTAAAACACTCCAAACATCTTAGCAACTGCACTACAATAAACTGAAACACTCCAAACATCTTAGCAACTGCACTACAATAGACTAAAACACTCCAAACATCTTAGCAACTGCACTACAATGCACTAAAACACTCCAAACATCTTAGCAACTGCACTCCAATGCACTAAAACACTCCAAACATCTTAGCAACTGCACTACAATGCACTACAAAACTACAAACATCTTAGCAACTGCACTACAATGCACTAAAACACTCCAAACATCTTAGCAACTGCACTACAATACACTAAAACACTCCAAACATCTTAGCAACTGCACCACAATGCACTAAAACACTCCAAACATCTTAGCAACTGCACTACAATACACTAAAACACTTCAAACATCTTAGCAACTGCACCACAATGCACTAAAACACTCCAAACATCTTAGCAACTGCACTACAATGCACTAAAACACTCCAAACATCTTAGCAACTGCACCACAATGCACTAAAACATCCAAACATCTTAGCAACTGCACTACAATGCACTAAAACACTCCAAACATCTTAGCAACTGCACCACAATGCACTAAAACACTCCAAACATCTTAGCAACTGCACTACAATACACTAAAACACTCCAAACATCTTAGCAACTGCACTACAATGCGCTAAAGCACTCCAAACATCTTAGCAACTGCACTACAATACACAAAAAACATTCCAAACACCTTAGCAACTGCACTACAATGCACTAAAACACCTCAAACATCTTAGCAACTGCACTACAATACACAAAAACATTCCAAACACCTTAGCAACTGCACTACAATGCACTAAAACACCTCAAACATCTTAGCAACTGCACTACAATACACAAAAACATTCCAAACACCTTAGCAACTGCACTACAATGCACTAAAACACCTCAAACATCTTAGCAACTTCACTACAATACACGGAAACATTCCAAACACCTTAGCAACTGCATAGCAGCACATTAAATTAATCTGAACATTTTAACAAGTGCTTAGCAACACAACAAAACACACTCAGAACAGCGTAGAGACTGCATAGCAATTCATTAATACGCTTCAAACACCTTAGCAACTGCATAGCAACACGTTAAAACAATCTGAACATCTTAACAAGTGCTTAGCAACACAACAAAACAATCAGAACAGCTTAGAGACTGCATAGCAATATATTAGAACACTTCAAACATCTTAGCAACTGCATAGCAACACGTTAAAACAATCTGAACATCTTATCAAGTGCTTAGCAACACAACAAAAACACCCAGGACAGCTTAGAGACTGCATAGCAATACACTGATACACTCCAAACACCTACAACTGTGTAGCAACACATTAAAACAATCTGAACATCTTATCAAGTGCTTAGCAACACAACAAAAAACACTCAGAACAGCTTAGTGACTGTATAGCAATGCATTAATACACTCTAAATGCATTAGTAACTGCATAGCAACGCATTGACACAATCTGTATATCTTATCAACTTCATAGCAACACAATAAGACCACTCAGAACAGTTTAAAGACTGCATAGCAATGTAATAAATGACTTCAAACACATTAGCAACTGCAAATCAACACACTTAAAATACTGAAACAGCTTAGCAACTGCATAGCAACACCGTAAAACACTCAGAACATAAAAGAAACTGCATAGACACGCTAAACTGCTTAGTAACTGCATGTCAACACACTGAAAATATTCTGAACACCCTTACAACTGAATAGCAACACACTAAAACACTCCAAACATCTAAACAACTGCACTACAATACAACACAACACCCCAAACGCCTTGGCAAAGGCCTAGCAACACATTAAAACACTCTTAACATCTTATCAAGTGCTTAGCAACACAACAAAACACACTCAGAACAGCGTAGAGACTGCATAGCAATGCATTAATACACTTCAAACACCTTAGCAACTGTGTAGCTAGACGTTAAAACAATCTGAACATCTTAACAAGTGCTTAGCAACACAACAAAACAATCAGAAAAGCTTAGAGACTGCATAGCAATATATTAAAACACTTCAAACATCTTAGCAAATGCATAGCAATACGTTAAAACAATCCGAAAACATCAAGTGTTTGGCAACACAACAAAACACACTAAGAACAACGTAGAGACTGCATAGCAATGCATTAATACATTCCAAACATCTTAGCAACTGCATAGCAATATGTTAAAACAATCCGAAAACATCAAGTGCTCAGCAACACAACAAAACACACTTAGAACAGTGTAGAGACTGCATAGCAATGCATTAATACATTCCAAACACCATAGCAACTGCATAGCAACACGTTAAAACAATCTGAACATCTTATCAGGTGCTTAGCAACACAACAAAACACTCAAAACAGCTTAGAGACTGCATAGCAATGCATTAATACACTTCAAACACCTTAGCAACTGTGTAGCAACACGTTAAAGCAATCTGAACATCTTAACAAGTGCTTAGCAACACAACAAAACAATCAGAACAGCTTAGAGACTGCATAGTAATGTATTAATACACTCCAAACACCTTAGCAACTGCATAGCAACACGTTAAAACGATCTGAACATCTTAACAAGTGCTTAGCAACACAACAAAACAATCAGAACAGCTTAGAGACTGCATAGTAATGTATTAATACACTCCAAACACCTTAGCAACTGCATAGCAACACGTTAAAACGATCTGAACATCTTAACAAGTGCTTAGCAACACAAAAAAACACTCAGAACAGCTTAGAGACTGCATAGTAATGTTATAAGTAACTCTAAACACATTAACAACTGCATAGCAACACACGTAAAATACTGAAACAGCCTAGCAACTGCATAGCAACACAATAAAACACTCTCAACATCAACGAAACTGCATAGAAACATTAAACTGCTTAGCAACTGCATGTCAACACACTGAAAATATTCTGAACACCCTTACAACTGGATAGCAACACACAAAAACACTCCAAACATCTTAGCAACTGCATAGCAACACTAAAACAATCTGAACATCTTATAAAGTGCTTAACAACATAACAAAACACACTCAGAACAGCGTAGAGACAGCATAGCAATGCATTGATACACTCCAAACACCTTAGCAACAGCATAGCAAGCCATTAACACAATCTGAACATCTTATCAACTTTATAGCAACACAATAAAAGTACTCAGGACAGTTTAGAGACTGCAAAGCAAAGAAGTAAAACTGCAAACACATTACCAACTGCATACTGTAGCAACACACTTAAACAACTGTAACTGCTTAGCAACTACATAGCAACAAAATAAACATTCTGAACATCTGCATAGAAACACTAAAAACCCTGAACAACTTAGCAACTCCATGACCACACACTAGAAAAACTCCAAACATCTCAGAAACTGCATAGCAATAAAGTAAAAAGGCCAACCTGTTCTGCCACCATTAACAAACACTCTGAACACCTTAGCAACTGTATCACAACATATTATAAACCACTATAAACACCTTAGCAACTGCACAGGATTTGTGGGTGCGATTTCTTTGACCAATGTAGAAGTCCTTAGCAACCAAACCGCACTTGTATCAGTAATCTGTTATCCAGAACACCCTAGCAACCGCATAGTAACAATATATATGACAGCTTTCACCCATTTTCTTTAGCAAATACAAAAACCCAGTTGTTTGTATGCCATGATTTTGTTTTAATCTTTTGGAAAATAGATAAATACATACTCGAATGTTTATGGGCATGAATGTGTGGAGTGTGTGTGTGTGTACTTCATCCAGTGAGCTTATCAACATTCCAGTGTGACCGAGGTTTAACAGGGTATGAACGTCTGTGTAATTGGCATGCCTCGCTGATGTGTAATTTCGCTTGTCAAGGAGACTGACATTTATTAAATTTAGCAAACACTCCAACCGTTCCTCTTTTCTTGGGGAATTCAAGAGTGGCTGGCCGAAGATGAGCGAATAAGCAAAGCTCCAACATAACAGTTATTGACCAGATAAACAAACCAGGATTTTAATTTAAAACCAATATTCAGAAGGCAGTGGTTCACGAATGCCCTACGACGGAAAACAAAACCTTTGAGCTACGTTTGAATAAACAACAAACCCAATTTAATTATCATCCAAAGGTGAAATACTACAGATTACTGCAACTTTGAGATTTTTGGCTTTTATAAAATGTTTTTTGTCACATGATATCAGTCTGTGTCTGTAGATTTCAATTACAATACATAATATGTCAGGCCAGTAGTAGAGCTGCACGATTCTGGCTAAAATGAGAATCGCGATTGTAATGCTACATTTTGAATAGACCTTGAATGGAGGACTTGAATAGACTTTAAATATGTCCTGGTCATTAATGCACAGTAACGTGATGACATCAGAATACAACTATTCATTATTCTGAAGTTGAATTATTATGTTTGAGACACACGCTTGTCATTTGTCATGGACAACATTATTAAACAATATTAGAACATTTTTTTCTACTGGTAAAATCAGACATCTGTCATTATCAGATTCTATCTTGCATTATATTCAACATTATATGGGCTACAGTAGTTATACTGACACTGGTAAACATTTATTATCATGCACAACCCTTTAGGTTCGCTGTGACAGAAAAACATTAAACGCTTGTCCTAATCATTACTCTAAAATGCGATATGATTGTTTAAATGATGTGCACGCTTTCGGTCAGCAGCTCACGTCACGTGTGAGTTCGCGGTCGCGAATAAATCATTACATGAAGACAGAAATGACATTTTTGGGTGAATTATGCCTTATTAATACAGTATGTGACTCTTTCAATGCCATTTAGAGGTGTCCACGTTGCAATGAGCAATGATTGGCAGAATCGTAGAAATGCTGGATTAAGATCGTCTAGGGGGTCAAATCGAGATCGTGATCTTTTTTTGATTTCTAAAAAAAGGTTCTAACACCATCATCATATTTGCAGATGACACCACAGTGATTGGTCTAATCAGCAACGATGATGAGACTGCCTACAGGGAGGAGATACAGCATCTGGCCACCTGGTGCACCGACAATAATCTGCTCCTTAACACCGACAAGACCAAGGAGCTCATTGTGGACTTCAGGAAGGGACGAACAGGCTCACATGATCCCATCCACATCAATGGGATGGCCGTCGAGCCTGTCTCATCCTTTAAGTTCCTGGGGACCCACATCTCAAAGGACTTTTCCTGGACCACCAACACCTCCAGCCTGGTCAAGAAGGCTCACCAGCGCCTATTTTTCTTAAGGCAACTTAAGAAGAACCAGCTGTCATCAGCCGTCTTGATGAACTTCTACCGCTGCACAATAGAAAGCATCCTGACGAACTGCGTCACAGTCTGGTATGGAAGCTGCTCTGTTGCGGAGCGTAAGGCACTGCAGCGGGTGGTGAAAACTGCCCAACGCATCACAGGGACCACACTGCCAACCATAGAGGACATCCAGAGGAAACACTGTCTGCGCCGAGCACGCAGTATTCTTAAGGATTCCTCTCATCCTGCTCACAGACTGTTTTCTCTCCTGCCTTCTGGCAGGCGCTTCAGGCTCCCCCGGACAAAAACCAGTAGACTAAGGAACAGCTTTTTTTCCCAGAGCTGTCTCCCTTTTGAACTCTGCCCCCCACTGACTCTTTGCCCCCCTGATACACCCCCACTATCCTCATAACTCCTCATAATCACTGCACTATTTAACATTTGCACATTTAAAAATTGCACATATTCATTGCACTGATTCATTTATTCTAACTGTACATACCCATGTACATTTGTAATTATGTACACACCCACTGTACATATACATTTGTAATTATGTACACACCCATTGTACATATACATTTGTAATTATGTTTATATATCTGCACACTTCTGATTATTAATAGCAACCTGTACATATTTCCATCTATTGTAAATCTCTGTTCATAGCTAACACAACCTGTATATAATGTTCATAGTACATCCATTTGTAAATATCACCATAGTTTTTCTATAACTGCACTTTATAACTTAAACCTGTATCCTGCACTTGCTGCTATTGCACTCCTGGTTAGACCTAAACTGCATTTCGTTTCCTTGTACTTGTACATGTGTAATGACAATAAAGTTGAATCTAATCTAATCTAATCTAATTAATCGTGCAGCTCTAGCCAGTAGACAGTGTGGATTCAGGTTGTTCGAAAGACCCACCCCTCAACAACAAAGGTCCAAAATTTGTCCAATACATGAGCTCATTTGTCCTATTTTGACTGCTACACCATCATAAATTGTGAAAATAACCCATCGAAAAAGGTTTTAAGACCAACCCGAATCCTCTGTTGACCATCACACCGGTGTGACAGCTAATCAGTTTTGGCTGCAAACTATTATTTTTCATGAGTCCAACATCCAGCTGTTCAAGAAAACATACAATTGGATGCAAGTGAATTCATTTTTCGCTACTGTTTTTAAACAGGGAAAACATTTTACAAGTAACTTTTATTCTAAATATTGGACCTTATTCTTGAAACAAAAAAACGACAAAAGGTGTGAAGCACCAAAAGCGGACCATATTAAAATTAATTTAAATACTAATTTGGCTATTGTTGTTATCCATGAACTCTCAATCAAATGTACTTTTTACAAGAGAGAAAAAAAATCATGAAGCTCTTTTATTATTATTATGTTGTTGTTGTTTTATTATTCAAATAATAATAATTCTGACTAAGGAAAGTTGAATGTGCTGGCCAGTTTGTTATTTTTAATTTAAAACTTTAGCAGATTCCTATTTTTTCTAATGATATATGATGTAATAAAAGTTGTATTTTAAAAATAAGTATTTATTAATATTTCTATATTCTAAATCTTTAGGAAATATTTTGGTACATTAAAAAGTGTGGTTATGATAACCATCCGACAAGCTAATCCAGCTAAATATAGTGCTCAAAATGTCACAAAAAATGGGGTTTAATATAATTAAATAGAAAATGGAGTGAATAACTGCAAAAAAATAAAAATAAATAAAAAATAAATAAATTTTTGAGAAAAATGAACCACCCCTTTCACCAGGCTGGCTACGAGACTATATACATAAAGGCATTTTTAAAACTACTCTGTTTTTTCCATTTCTGTATTATGAAGGTGTTTACAAACTAATATGTTCATACATACACCTAAAAATTTATATTTGATATTCATTCAAACTACTTATTTTAAATGAGCTGAAACAACACAATTCTCGCCGTTTTTTGGGGGACAACTTAAATGTTTTACGCTCAATCCACTTAAATTTTTTAAAAAGTAGTAAGCTAACTTAATTCCTTCATGTTGTCTCAACACAAATTAATTGCGTGGAACCCAACATTGTTTTACCAACAAAGGCTCATTCTGTAAACATCCCCCTATATTTATACAGTCATTCGGTCAGTCAGTCGACAGCGGCCTCTGGTGGATTTACGCAAGAACAGCAGGAGCAAATGGCACTCTCGCGCCAAATTTGAGATCTCAAAAAGCATCCACAGCGACCTCTGGTGGTTTGTGAAAACAAACTCCTAAAAAAAAAAAAAAAAAAAAAAAAGTAGCTCCTGGGACGTATTTGGACCTCTCCAAACATGTACATAGGGGTACATAATCAGAATGAGCCTTGGTTGTTTTCATACAGTGTAATATGCCTATATACACTGTAAAAAGAAAATACAGGTTTCGACACAATTCATTCATATTGTCCAAACAAAAATCAATGAAGTTAACACAAAAAATTAAGTTGTTCCAACAAAATCTCAAAAAAATGTGGTTTCAGTGCATTGTAAATAAGCAGTTTGAATAAGCAGCCATAAATAAAAATATACATTTTATAAAAGCCTCTCTGTACAGTATTTTCTAAATTATGCAGTGATAAAAAAGTGATTTCCAAAAATCTATTTAAAACATGACAAAAAATCAATTGAATCTGACTGATTTTGTACTAGAAATCTGTCACAGATACACAGGAGACCCAAATGCAAGTTAATGCAAGTTGATTTAATAACAGGGATAACAGGAAATAACAACTGGTATAGAACTCACCAGATCTCGAGGGATAGGGTAGAGCAATGATGCATCTCTCAAGGAAATCAACACGCTAACAGCGGTAATAGTTCTTCAGAGCAACAGATCCAGAGTGAAGTCTCTCACTGATATCTCACCAGATATCGAGGGAAGGGGTAGAGCAATGGTGCATCTCTCAAGGAAGTCGACAACACTTAACAGCGGTAATAGTTCTGCAGAGCAGCCAAACCAAGTGAATTTCTTGTGGGTGTCATCAGTGCAAACAGCGGTAAACATCAATGAAACAAAGCCGTGCTTGACAAGTCCAAAGGCAACAGACTCTATGATGACTCACCACCAGCGGATTCAGAGAGAGCTGCCTAACAGGAAACAGACGTGAACCACAACGAACTGACAACGTAAAACAGGAATGCTGAACAGATATAGGTGCAGTAATGCGCTGCACCTGTGGAGTGCTAACAGCTGAGGTTACTGATAGCAGCAAAGCATGTGACCACCCAACTGATGACATGTAAACACAACAGACAGCCACACGGTGAAGACACACCCACACAAATAAACACACACATACAAGAGAAACAGACAGATCCACAACCGTGACAGAAATCTAATACAAAGAAAATTTCACTAAATAATGCATAATTAGCATATTTAAACAACATTTTTTGATATCTTGTAATACAAAACATGTTTGCAAATTCTAAAATCAATCAGCTAATTAATTATTAGATATTTTATATCTTATAGTTTAAGTGTATATAACATAAAACTCAGTTTGATGAGAAAATGTACTAACTAAAAAAAATTATATAATACTTACTCATGCCAAAAACGGCAGGAGTTCCAGGAGAAATGGAAGAAAGTATAAATTATGCATCTTGTGAATGGTATTGAGCGTGAAGCGAGTCAGATTATCTCTCTAGCAGTGACGCCAGTTATTTCAGAATTCTGCAAAAGAAGCTGAGAGGAAATGTGAGGGAAAAAATTATAATCTCAGAACTGCTTATAGAGAGAAGAAATGAACAGTAAGAGAAAAAACATCTTATAAACCCTTCAAATTGTATTAAAGTTTTATATAAAATCGTTACTTTACCTGTTTGCAGGACTTCTGTGTCTGTTTATACACTACCTGACAAAAGTCTTGTCTCCTATACAGGTTTTAGGAACAACAAATAATAACTTGACTTCTAGTTGATCACTTGGTGTCAGAAGTGGCTTATATAAAGGAAAAGGCCTCTAGATTATGCTTATTTTCCCAAAATAATATATGACCATGCCTTAATTAGTTAATTACAGTAAGGTCTGACTTTGCTCAGACAAAAGTCTTGTCACTGAACAGAAATAATGCACAGTATAGAATATAAAGTCATGGCGCAGTGAAAAAAAAAAAAGAGTTAATATTGTGTATGACTTCCATGAGCTTGAAGGACTGCATCCATACATCTCTGCAATGACTCAAATATCTGGTATGTCAAAGAAAGCATTCTTGCAAGACTCCCAGAGTTCATCAAGATTCTTTGGATTCATCTTCAATGCCTCCTTCATCTTACCCTAGACAATCCTGGAGCACCTTGACTTTTTTTTGCTTTCAGGAACTTTAATGTGGAGGCTGAAGGATGAGAAGGAGCGCTATCCTGCTGAAGAATTTGCCCTCTCCTGTGGTTTGTAATGTAATGGGCAGCAGGAATGTCCTGATACCTCAGGCTGTTGATGTTGCCATCCACTCTGCAGATCTCTCAAATGCCCCCATACTAAATGTAACCCCAAACCATGATTTTTCCTTCACCAAACTTGACTGATTTCTGTGAGAATCTTGGGTCCATGCGGGTTCCAATAGGTCTTCTGCAGTATTTGTGATGATTGAGATGCAGTTCAACAGATGATTCACTGGAAAAATCTACCTTCTGCCACTTTACCAAATGATCAACTAGAAGTCAAGTTATTATTTGTTGCTCTTACAACTGGGATCAACAGGACTTTTGTCAGGTAGTGTAGAATCATACTGTAGCATTTATGTTTACATCAATTTGTTTAACTTTACATTTAATTGTACAATTAACTTTTAAAGTTAATTACATTTTACTCTAATACTATACATTTATATAAACCTTTAAAATGAGAATTCTAAAGTGATCTCTGTATTTTAAACATAGTTGTATATGAATGATTTAAAGATACAGTAGCAGAAAAAAAATAGCAAATTTAAAGTCACGTTGTGAGATTAATTATGACCCAATCAAGAGATCATTAAATTAACTTACAGTTATGGTATATAACTTACATTAATGGTTCAGAAATTAGTAGCTCAAATGTATATGTTAGGGAAAAATATTAAATAAAATTTGCAAAAATAGCAAAAATCAAGAGAAACAGAAAATATATACAATTTTGTTGAAATGTAGTTTGTTTTAGTGCTGTCGCCTCACAGCAATAAGGTCGCTGGTTCGAGCCTCAGCTGGGTCAGTTGGCATTTCTGTGTGGAGTTTGCATGTTCTCCCTGCGTTCGCGTGGGTTTCTTCCGGGTGCTCCAGTTTCCCCCACAGTCCAAAGACATGCGGTACAGGTGAATTGGGTAGGCTAAACTGTCCGTAGTGTATGAACGTGAATGAGTGTGTGTGGATGTTTCCCAGAGATGGATTGCAGCTGGAAGGGCATCCGCTGCGTAGAACATGTGCTGGATAAGTTGGCGGTTCATTCCACTGTGGTGACCCCGAAATAGTAAAGAGCTTTAAATACCTTTTTGGGACAATGGACACTATGGGCCCTATTTTAACGTTCTAAGTCCAAAGCGCATGACGCAAAAGCATTAAGGGCGTGTCAGTTTTATCAGTGAATCCACTTTTGCTATTTTAACAACGGAAAATTCCGCTTTGCGCTGCATGGTCTAACAGGGTTGAGCTTATTCTCTTAATGAGTTATAGGTGTATTTTAAGAATAAACCAATCAGAGTCTCATCTCACATTCCCTTTAAGAGTAAGTTGCATCACACCATAGCACATTTGCTATTTACATGGCGGACTTTGTAAGTGGAAAAACTGAACGCTTCCCTAGCGAGAAAACAGTTAAACAGAGCATCTACAGCGCAAGAATGAGAGAATGAGCCTCCTCATTCTTCACTTTCACTTTCACTCTCGTGGATAAGGAAACGTGGTGTACGCACAGACATCCATTAGCCTATACATAATTTATTTCGTTTGTTAAAAAGATTTGTTTCAAAACTATTTCTAAATTCAGTTCTAATTTCCAGCAAACCAATAAATGAACAATAATAACAAAGTGTGGTCAAAAAACTGAGTTATATCCAAATACACATGCTATGCCCCTAATGGTCTAAAAGCTGACAGGTGAGCAAATCTAAGCTTGTTTTTAATAAAACAAATATGCTACTAATAATAACATTATACAAAAGCAATTTGTCATGAATAAACTGAAAAAGCCCCCCGAGATGAAGGCAGTAGTTTTTATATTTATGTAGGCTAGAAAGTAATAATTTTTGTAAAATTTTAATCCTTAAATTTTTTTATTTATTTGTAAAGATATTTGCGTATTGCTCTACATCCTGTGTGTATTAAGCAATGTTTAAGCGAGGCGCACAACTAACACGCTCTGCGCTGGACTTTAGACCTTCTCTTAGCTTGTCTATTAAACAGTCTATTCTAGTTTGTAAAAATAGCAACGCGCCAGCATTGCACCTTAACACACCTCCTTTATTAGACCAGAACGCCTATGGGCGCACATATGAGCGCAAATGCATTTGCTATTTAAACAGTGTGGTGCAAAACGTCAAAATGACTCTTGCGTCCAGCTGAAACTAGCAAACAACAATTGTGTCGCGCCTTGCGCCGGTTGTATGTTTGGACCCTATATATTTGACAATATTTTTCCGTCCTTGTGAATAAATAACACCATTTTAACACTTCCGGGAAAGGCCATCGTTTTTTTGGATTGTTTGTTTTTGGTTTATTTGTGGTGTCAGGCCTCTCACGCCTTGTAGTGGACCCACTCTGGGTTCACTACATTGAAAGCACAATCTCATTTGAATTTAAAGCGACAGTCACCAAAATGGCACAATTTGGATCAAAGACTAAAAGGGGCAGTTTCAAAGACTCCTAAAAAATTATAAGTGTGATATTTTGAGCTGACACTTCACATAAACACTCTAGGGACGTCAGAGACTTATTTTACATCTTGTAAAAAGGAGCATAATAGGTCCCCTTTAAAACAAAGACAGCTCAAACCATTTAATAACGTCAGCATTTTCATATTTCCCTGAACTCTCTCATGTAAATGAACACACCCACAAAATCCACAAAAAATTGCACAATAAACACAAAGCAAGGTAACAGTCTGAGCTTCACTGAAGACCTAAGCGCGCACACACACACACACAGGTGATTCACCTCGACTCTTCTGAATTATACATGAATCACCTGAGGAATCCATTCACTTGTGTCTCATTGCAGCATGAATAAGCATGACTGTGATACAACAGACAAAAACGCGCGTTCATTCATTATGCAGACTCCTGGGGAAGCTGCGTGTCTCCAGTTCCCGTTTTGTCAAAGTTGCTGATGAACTTTAATGGATCCGGAGCAGAACCACAGGGGTTTTGCAGGCTCACTTTGTTTTCTTTTGTTTGCTCTACCTGTTTAATTAAATATGCAGTGGATTGAAACTTCAGAGAAGGGAAAATACTGGACAAATTCCTTTTTTTTTTTTTTTTTGTAAAGCATTTTGTATTTATATGTTGTAAGATTCTATTCTATTGGCCCAACGACGGAGTTGGATGAATAGTTGAAGGTTTGCAAGCCTTTTCTAGCTATATGAAAAGAATTGTGTTATTTATATGAATTAGAATTCATTTAAATTTGTTTTTACCTCAGAATTTAATCTAACTCCAATTTTAGGTGACCGTTAGATTTAGACTGTATTTCTCAATAGAAACGGAATATTTGTCACTCATGAATCAATTTAGATTTTATGATTTATATCTGATCCTGTACTCTCTATTATACATTTATTAGGGGCCTAACGCCGGCAGCTAGCTCTCTGCAACTCTCACATGGTCTCTCAATAAGGCGAAACAGGGCTATGCCTGGTCAGTACCTGGTTGGGAGACCACATGGGACAACTAGGTTGCTGCTGGAAGTGGTGTTAGTGAAACCAGCAGTGGGCGCTCATCCTGCGGTCTGTGTGGGACATAATGCCTCAGTGAGCACCGTCTTTCGGATAAGACACTCTGTGGTCATAAAAATCCCTGGATGTCCTTTAACCCTGGCATCCAAATTTGTCCATCATGGCCATCCCCATATCATAATTGGCTTCAACACTCGGTCTCTGTCTCCTCCACCAATCAGCTGGTGTGTGGTATGTGGTCTGGAGCAATATGGCTGCTGTCACATCATCCAGGTGAATTAATCCGGTTGCTTCCTGCTCACCCATACTAAAAGTGTAGTTGATTTAGTCATTTCCATGCTACTTGCTAAATCAGCGATAAACAGATATCGAATTGTCTCCGAGCTGAAGTGCGACTGCTCCAAAGTCTTGTGCGATTCGTTTGGATATTATCTACATAGATCAAGGTAGCACCAGCCTCCACATACAGTAATCATAAATTCAGAATGCATCAAAACTTAACACTTTATTTTCCAGATCAAAGTGTATCATGCCAATTACAGAATCAAACAATAAAAGCCAATTCAGTAGTAAATGCAAAACTCCAGTTAAATTGCAAATAAATTGCACTATTCGTGCTGAAATAGATGTGTAAACATTTTGAGTTTACTCGCTTAATTCTTGCATCAAATTCACTTCACAATAGACGTGGATTCGCGTCATGGGCAGGTCTTCTGTCTGCCTGGTGACTCTAGCTTCATTGCTAAATGGCTAACGTATTATATTGAGAAAGTAGCTGTGCTTTATGTGCTTTAAGAAGGCTGAAAAACAGCGTATATTCGTTCGGTGCCGTCTCTGAGACACTAGATCCTTTCAGAGGTGCACCCAGCTCTGTGAGCTCATAAACTCCTCCAGAAACTGTACCTGGATGATGAAGGTTTTCAGCGGGGCTTCCGGCTGAGCCGAGCCCAGTTTGATGAACTATTGTCTGGTGTCAGCAAGAGGATTTTCCCTCGGGACACCAACAACTGGTTAACATGGCACGAATGTCCGCTAAAGCTCAGATTTTCCAACTCGATTCCATCTATACTCTAATGTTGCGTTCACCTCACCTAATTTGCACCGCCTCATTCGCGTGTATCGCACAGCAGGATGTCTATTTGCATCTTTGCATTGATTTAACATGCAAATCACTTGCGCTTAATGCTTCATCCACATCTGGTGTGAATGCAGCATAGGAGTATAGATGGAAGTCCAAATTATACATAGTGTTGAGCTTGAGAACTCTGCACTACGGGCCAGTCTGAATTCAGACTTGTGACCCTGAGCCATTTCATTCTTCTCTTTAAATACCCTTGGAGAACAATGAATGGTTCTTTTGTTAAAAAGTTAATCAGTGACTTTACTCATCTGTTGGGTGACAAAAAAAAAAAAAAAAAAAACTGTACAAAACCATATTACCAGTCACACTTATGTATTTATTAATAAAAGAGGGGAATGAAAGTTTAGGAAAGAGGGCAAGAATGTGTCAGAATCTATCCTGGGCGTTTTTCTTCAGTTTAACCCTAAACCCTAGTGATGGTTGTGCGTGAAATTCCAAGTAGATCAGCAGTTTCTGAAATACTCAGACCAACCCGTCTGGCACCTTTCTTCGCCATTCTGATGCTCAATTTGAACTGCAGCAGATCGTCTTGTCTGCATGTTTAAGCATTGAGTTGCTGCCATATGATTGGCTGATAAGAAATTTGCGTTAATGAGCATTTTGACAGCCATACCTAATAAAGTGGCCGGTGAATGTATATATAATTACATTTAATTTTTAAAAAGCTAAACCTGGATGAAGAAACTATATTTGCATGATGGAGGCTTTCAGTGGTGCTTCTGACTGAGTTGAGCCCAGTTTGGTGAACTGTTGTCTGCAAGAGGATTTCCCCTCAGGACACCAACAACTGGCGCTTCGTGCAAATCACGCCCCTACAAGAGAAAACTTCTGATTGGTTAACGCAGCGAGGATGTTCGCTGAGTTCAGTTTTTCCAACTCCAGCGATTACAAGTATACTTTAATGCTGCATTCACACCAGACGTGGGAAAGGTTCAACTCGCGCCATTTTATTTGCGCGAATTGCGTCATTCGCTCCACCTCATTCGCGTGTAGCGCACCACAGGATGTCTATTTGCGTTTTTGCATTGACTTAGCATGTAAATCACTCACGCTTGATGCTTCATCTACATCTGGTGTGAACGTGATTTGAGTATAAATGGAAGTCCAAATTATACATGGTGTTGAGCTTGAGAACTCTGCACGACGGGCCGATCTGGATACAGACTTGCGACCCTGAGACATTTCATCCTTCTCTTTAAATACCCTTGGAGAACAATGAATGTTTTTTTTGTTAAAGTTAACCAGTGAAGATTTACTCATCTGTTGGGATTTAATCAAAAGTTATCAAAAATATTGAACAAAACCGTATTTCCAGTCACACTTGAGTATTTATCAATACCAGGGGGGAAGGAAAGTTCAGGAAAGAAGGCAAGATTGTGTATCCTGGGCGTTTTTCTTCTCTGTAAACCCTAGAGATGGTTGTGTGTGAAAATCCCAGTAGATCAGCAGTTTCTGAAATACTCAGACCAGCCCGTCTGGCACCAACAACCATGCCACGCTCAAAGTCACTTAAATGACCTTTCGTCGCCATTCTGATGCTCAGTTTGAACTGTCTTGACCATGTCTACATGCCTAAATGCATTGAGTAGCTGCCATTTGATTGGCTGATTAGAAATTTGCGTTAACAAGCAGTTGGACAGGCGTACCTAATAAAGTGGCCGGTGAGTGTATATACAGTTGAAACCAGAAGTTTACATACACTCTAAAAAAAGGAACATAACCATTTTTTTTATATTTTCTGATGGTAAATCATACTAAACGCTTACTATTTTAGGTCTGTTAGGATTACCTAAATCATTTACATTTGCTAAATGCCAGAATAATGAGAGAATTGTTTTTTTGAGAATTTTCTATTAATTTGTAGACAGTCAAAAGTTTACAATGTTTTGGATATCCTTCCACAAGCTTCTCACAATAGTTTGAAGGAATTTTGGCCCATTTCTCTTGACAGAATTGGTGTAACGGAGTCAGATTTGTAGGCTGTCTTGCTCGCACAAGCTTTTTCAACTCAGCCCAAAGATTTTCTATAGGATTGAGTTCAGGGCTTTGTGATGGCCACTCCAAAACATTCACCCTGTTGTCCTTAAAGCACTTTTGAACTAATTTGGCAGTATGCTTAGAGTCATGGTCTGTTTGGAAGACCCATTTGTGGCCAAGTTTTAATTTCCTGGCTGATGTCTTGAGATGTTCTTTCTTCATGATGCCATCTATACTGTGAAGTGGACCAGTCCCCCCTGCAGCAAAACAGCCCCACAACATGATGCTGCCGCCCCCATACTTCACAGTTGGGATGGTGTTTCTAAGCTTGTAAGCTTTCCCCTTTGTCCTCCAAATGTAACACTGGTCATTATGGCCAAACAGTTCAATCTTAGTTCCATCAGACCACAGGACATGTCTCCAAAAAATATTCTTTTTCCCGGTGTAATTTAGCAAATTGTAATCTGGCTGTTTTGTTGATTCTGGCTTGTTGATTTTCCCATGTTGTCACACAAGGAAGCAGCGTGTTTGAAGTTTTCCTTAAATACTATTTTACAGTTGTGCCTTCAATTAATTCAAATGTTGTCAATTAGCCAATCAGAAACTTCCAAAACCTTGACACCATCATCTGAGCTTTTTCAGAGGCATAATAATCTTATTGTATGTAAACTTGAATTCAAGAAAAGTTATAACAATGTCTCAAAAAATATCTCTCTTATTATTCTGCTATTAAGCATAACAGAAACAAAGTTGATAATCCTAACTTACCTAAAAGAGAAAAAGTTTAACATCTGACTTTTTTTTAAATGGTTATGTGCCTTTTTTTACAGTGTATGTAAACTTCTGGTTTCAACTGTATAATTACATTTAATAAAACATAACTAATCCACACTAATTTAATATTTAAAAAAAAAAACTATTAAATTTAAATGTGACATTTCTAATTATTAAGTCAAGTTATATTTAAATACTGTGCACAAATACATTATGTAACTATTTATTCTTAAGAAAAAAATGTTGAAGATCCCTAACTCATTTCACCACCAACCACTGTACACAAAAAACTAAATGCTACACACTTGGTTTATGCCTACAGCTATAAAAAAATATATATATAGATAGATAGTGATTTATTAAATTAAGTGATAAAATGCATTCAAAATGCAATCAGTTTTATTGTGCCTCGCTGACATGCGACTTCATTGCATCTGTAAAGATAAATGAACTTTAATGTCATACTCCAGTGCTGCACATCACTGCGCACACATTCCTTCTTTACCTCTGCAAATTATAACACTCCACAATGTGACTCTACATATTTCAAATCAGTGCATTTATGTGCTTTGCATTCTGGACATTTTAATTACCATAGCAACAAATCCTGGAGGAAGAAAAAAAGTGCAGCAATGAAATGAGTGATGGTGGGCTGATTGTCTTTATATTTCCGTGTACGTGTTATTTATGAGGAGCAGTCTAGCTAAAAATGCAGCTTATAAATGACCCAATTTTATATCTGTATATTCATCTGAATATACAATCACTGGCCACTTTATTAGGTACGCCTTACTAGTACCGGGTTTGACCCCCTTATGCCTTCAGAACTGCCTTAATCCTTCATGGCATAGATTCAACAAGGTACTGGAAATATTCCTCAGAGATTTTGGTCCATATTGACATGATAGCATCAAAGCAGATCTGATGCGAATCTCTCATTCCACCACATCCCAAAAGCTGCTCTATTGGATTGAGACTGGTGGCTGTGGAGGCCATTTGACTACTTTGAATTCTCATGTTCAAGAAACCAGTCTTAGATTATTCGTGCTTTATAACATGGTGCGTTATCCTTCTGGAAGTAGCCATCAGAAGATGGGTACACTGTGGTCCATGCTTTCATGTTGTTGATGCCAAATTCTGACCCTACCATTCGAATGTCGCAGCAGAAATCAAGACTCATCAGACCAGGCAACGTTTTTCCAATCTTCTATTGTCCAATTTTGGTGAGCCTGTGTGAATTGTCGCCTCAGTTTCCTGTTCTTAGCTGACAGGAGTGGCACCTGGTGCAGTCTTCTGCTGCTGTAGCCCATCTGCCTCAAGGTTCAATGTGTTGTGCATTCAGAGATGCTTTTCTGCATTCCTCGGTTGTAACAAGTTGTTATTATGAGTTACTGTTGCCTTTCTATCAGCTCGAACCAGCATTTGCGCCCACAGAACTGCCGCTCACTGGATATTTTCTCTTTTTCAGACCATTCTCTGTAAACCCTAGAGATGGTTGTGCGTGAAAATCACAGTAGATCAGCAGTTTCTGAAACACTCAGACCAGCCTGTCTGGCACCAACAACCATGCCACATTCAAAGTCACTTAAATCATCTTTCTTCCTTTTGCTGATGCTCGGTTTAAACTGCAGCAGATCGTCTTGACCATGGCTGCGTCCGAAACCGCCTACTACTCAGTAGGTACTGCATTTGAATTTAAATGTACTACTCAGCTGTTAGAAAAGTACGTTCTGTACAGTATGAATGTAAGAAGTATGAATGGAATTCGGACATACTACATCCCCCATTTTGTCATGATCACGTGACCTACCTGCGTCAGTTGCGTCGCTTCACTTCCATTCATGAATTCTCTTGCAGGGCATCATGGGATAGCACAGCATGCATGGGATGCGCACTTCAGAATCGCGCCGGAAATAGTAAGTCATCCAGGTACTTCTCGCATACTGATTTTCGAATTCTATGAATTCGGACATATTACTCAGCTCGCATACTGATTTTAGCGTACTGTATAGTATGGAAGAATGCGGTTTCGAACGCAGCCCTTGTCTACATGCCTAAATGCATTGAGTTGCTGCCATGTGATTGGCTGATTAGAAATTTGTGTTAACGAGCAGTTGGACAGGTGTACATAATAAAGTGGTCAGCGAGTGTATGTTGTTTAAACTGTTAACAAATGCTCATATTTTTCAGAGGTGTGTAATCCTCATCAAGAATAATGTAAAATTCTGAAATATATAAAGTTTTTCTATTTTAATATATTTTAAAGAGTACTATATTTATGTGAAGCAAAGCAAAATTTTCAGTACTGTAGTGTCATGATTCATCATTCTAAGATACTGATTTGATGTTCAAGAAATGTTGTGTTACCAAAACAGTCTTAAATTTTGTGAGGAAAGCAAGAAACTTTATCTTTACATTTATCAAGCATTTCACTCACTTAACATAAAACCAAAAATATGTCTTAACATAAAACCAAAACATGTCTTGAATTAAGTCTAAAAGCAATAGCTGTTTGATAAAGCTATTAGAATTCAGTTTTAAGTTATGAAAGCCAAAAGCATCCTACAGGTTTCATAATTATAATATATGATATACTGTAGTGAAGTAAAATCAGAAAAGTGTGCAGTCTCTCAAATATCGGCTTGTGCGCACTATTGTGGTAATGTTATACAACAGCGTGATACTGTTATACAACAGTTTTATGTGCGTGTGTTACTTGTGTCCTCTGGGTATGTGTTAGTTGCTAATGATGTAAATGGTCTGTTACTGAATCATTCATTGATTAAACACATGTGTGTTGAAGTGATGAACTGAATATAAAAATCAGCTTGTCTCAATGGCATGTGGACGCTGAGAATTCTGTGACTGAAATGTCTTTTGATTTTTAACATGCACTGAGCACCTTTTTGCATTGCGTACACTTGAAATTAAATAAGATTTCTAGTATCCTTTTAGGATAAATGCATTTTATGAGCTGCTTTTTTTGATTCTGATGGATTATATGTAACGGTTTACAAACAGAATTTTGTTTTTTGTCTTTTTTTGCCAATGAAACCAGTTACAAACCATGCCAGAGCAGAGCATTTGTAGTGTTTTGTTTTCATAATATTTTTTTTTTTTTATTGAGTCAATGATTCATTTGAATTAAGTAATTTGTGATTTATTCACAGTCATCTTAATCCAAAAGGAATCAGCTTTGAATGGAACATTTGAATTAAAGATGTAATGAATCACTAATAAAGGGACTTGTTTCAACCTACTGACAGCTATCAGTTTATATTTATGTATCTATGACAAGCCTAAACTAGCCTAAACTTTTTTTTTTTATATATAAATGCATTTTATGAGCTGCTTTTTTTGATTCTGATGGATTATATGTAACAGTTTACACACAGAATTTTGTTTTTAGTCTTTTTTTGCCAATGAAACCAGTTACAAACCCTGCCAGAGCAGAACATTTGTGCAACACTGTAGTGTTTTCAAGAGTTCACACTTAGCTGATGATTGGTAATAAAGCGTGTTTGGCATGCTGTCCCGGGAGAGAGCCCTGAGCTCAGAATATCCTTGAGCCCGCGGCTTCCTCCCGTTTGTAAGGTGACAGGAGAGTCTGAGCTCAGGTGGTCTCGAGAACTCCCCTGCTGTGAACTACTGTATATATCTGGCTAAGAGTTGCCTTAGGATGCTATTTTGGTTAGTCAATTTTTCTATGGTGCCTGTCTTTGAACGGTGGAAGGAAACCGGAGAACCCGGGGAAAACCCACGCGAACACGGGGAGAACATGCAAACTCCGCACAGAAACGCCAACCGGCCCGGAGAGAACGGACCAGCGGCGTTCTTGCTGTGAGGCAACAGTGCTACCCACTGGCCACCGTGCCGCCCTATCGGAGAAGGGGAGGAGTAGGGGTGGAAGGGGGGATTCTTCAAACAAAGATGACTGGAGCAAAGCGCTCTGGTAATTTATAGTGTGTCAGTGTTCATCTGATTGGCGCAATATGCGGAGTTATGTGATACCAGCTGTGTTCAATCATAAGCACGTGATCCTCTCGAAATTAGTTTGTAAACAAACCACACTTGTTTTCACAATCTTTTTTTTTTTTTTTTTTTTAATTGAGTCAATGATTCATTTGAATTAAGTAATTTGTGATTTATTCACAGTCATCTTAATCCAAAAGGAATCAGCTTTGAATGGATCATTTGAATTAAAGATGTAATGAATCACTAATAAAGGGACTTGTTTCAACCTACTGACAGCTATCAGTTTATATTTATGTATCCATGACAAGCCTAAAAAAACCGAGGTAATATGTTTTTAGTTTTTTTTATGAATCAATGATTCATTTGAATTGATTCATTTGTAATTAATTCACAGACATTCTTTCACAGCTTTCATTCCAAAAAGAATCAGCTTTTCTGAATGGATTGTGTAAATTAAAGATTTAATGAATCACTAATAAAGGGACTTGTTTCCACCTTCTGACGGCTCATATTTATTTATCCATGAAAGCCCGAACTAGCGGAGGTAATCTGTTTTTTTTTTTTTAACTAAATCAATGATCCATTTGATTTGAGTCATTTGTAATAATTCACAGATGTTTTTAATTCATTATTCCTTTTCAAAAGGAATCAGCTATTCTGAATGGATCATTTGAATTAATTATTTAATGAATCACTAATAGGGATATGTTTCCACCTACTGACAGCTATACGTTCATATTTATTTATCCATGAAAAGCCTAAACTAGCAGAGGTAATCTGTTTTTTTTTTTTTAACTGAGTCAATGATTTATTTGAATCGAGTTATTTGTAATTAATTCACATATGTTTTTAAATCATGCTTCCTTTCTAAAAGGAATCAGCTATTTTGAATGGATCATTTAAATTAAAGATTCAATGAATCAGTAATAGGGATTTGCTTCCACCAACTGACAGCTTTAAGTTTATATTTATCTATGACGACATGCCTAAACTTGCAGAGGTAATCCGCTTTTTGTTTTTAAATTGAGTCAATGATTCTTTTGAATTGAGTCATTTGTAATTAATTCACAGACGTTTTAAATTCACGCTTCCTTTCCAAAAGGAATCAGTTATTTTGAATGGATCATTTGAATTAAAGATTTAATGAATCACTAATAAAGCGATATGTTTCCACCTTATGACAGCTTTAGGTTCATATTTATTTATCTATCCATAAAACTAGCTAGAGGTACCAGCACAAAATCATACTCGGTGACAAATTAATTAGCGTAATAATTTTTTGAAAAGTTGTCAAAATGACCTAAGCTCACACTGATCCTACTAGAAACAGCTAAAAATGTTGTGTTATATATGACAGGACAGTAGATGAAGAGTCACAACACTTATCTGCACATATACATTCCTGTAGGCTTGTTGTTTAACTCTTTCACGCTTATGATCACACCGGTGTGATTAGAACGTTCGAAATTTACATGTGGTGCTTGACATAAATCACAACTTATCAGTGTTTACAAACAAATAACATTTATGTTATGTATATCAAATACACATAAATACCAGCAAACCGTAACATTTAAAATGTGTAAAATACACGCTGATGTCTATGAAGTTGGCAATAATAAAGTATTTTTAAATATAACCAGACGATGTGCTTTATTCATGCTAGAAAATTTACTTTATTCCCCTCCCAGTTAAAAAGGCACTTACTTTCATGTATTTCAGTATAAAGTTATAAATACAGCAGTTAATGATATTCTGCTTCCATTACCCCTCATATATTGAATAATGTGATCATTATTAACCTGTTTAAAAGACAAAAGACATGTTCTTACACATATTTGAGAATCGGAATTTTTAACAGTATAATTAGGACGTTTGTCAATACTTGCAAAAAGGGGAGAAAGAAATGAAACACGATACATAAATAACTCATTGGGGCTTGCTAACTCATTGGTGTGTAAGGCAATGAACTCGACGCATCATCATGAGAACTTTAAAACAAACAAACTTAAAGCATTCTACATAACAGTCACAATAAAATAGGGGTGGGAGGATCGATCCTAATATCGATATTATCGATACCAACGTTGGTATTGATATTGGATCGATAGTAGCCTTCCGAGATTGATACTTTTATTTAAATTTCGTCTAATTTACGCTAAAGTACATTGCTCCTGTTTCCTAAAAGAGCGGACATGTCTCTAAACACCCCACTCCTTTTATATCTCATATGCACCATTGCTCCTTCTTGCTCTGCTGTTATTAGTTGTCGTTTCATCACGTAACTCAGCAGCGCCAAAGCGCAAGCACGTTTAGCTGTTCTGAGAAGATGGGAAAAAAAGAGGAGCGCTGTGTGGAGTTATTTTACTGCAGGCAACGAAAATATTGCAAACTGCGATGTTTGTAGAAAGTCTATTTAATACTGTGGATATACTACAAGTCTACAGAAACACATAAAACAACAGAAAAAAGAGAACGCAGAGCTGCAAAAAAAGGAGAGAAGAGGAGGCAAATCCTCCAGACAAGACCCCCAGCAGTGCCAGCCCTGAGACAGAGGACACTGCCCGAGTCGTTTCGGAGAGGCAATGAATATCCAGGTAGCTAGCTACAGTGGTGAAATTAATATTTGAGTTATATAGGACGTTCAGTATTAGCTAATGCCAATTTGAAAAAACGATTACTTGGTCATAGTTGAACTTGTTACATTCATCATCAGGCTGATTAAATAAAGCCTATATAGTCAGCATCAGTGTTGGGGAGAATACTTTGTAAATGTATTTAGTTACAGAATACAGAATACCTGCTTTAAAATGTATTTTGTAACGTATTCCGTTACTTTGCTTAATCCTGGTACTGTATTCTAAATACTTGGAATACTTGCCCTCAAAAACAGCCTTCAAGTCTATTAAATGTCACACTATGCGTTGGTAGCAATTTCTGCAGGAAAACAGAGGGCCTCTAATGCCCATTATTGACTGATAAATAAATAAAACAATATAATTATGTTTATTAAATAATGTTTATTTATCAAAGTGTCAACAAATTCAATTTCTGTTTCTATAATAAAGATAAAAAGTGCTTGAACATAGACAGCATTACTGTCTGTAATATACAGTATATGTATATAATATGCATTTTGCTTACCCTTTGTATTTCACAGTCTGCACAGAAAAAGAGATTGCACTGCACTGTCAGGTTTCGCTCACCCCTCTCATTCTTTAAAGAGAAAAAATGCTTGAACTTCCAAGACGTGAATGCATTTTTTCCTTTACTGCTGCTAGAAAGTTGCTTCGGTTGCGGCTCCAACCCCTCGACCCCCTGGTCTGAATCCTTCATATTTGTACACTCAAGTTAACCAGGGCTGCCAACTTTGGCTAAGGTGTCCCGCCCACATTTGTGTCAGAAAAGCGAACGTAAATTTAAGAAGCGTAAATGAAACCTCTGAAAGCGCAAACGAAACATCAAGCAGCGAATTCACGAACAATGATGGCAAAAAAAAGCAGTTTATTTGAAAATCATGGTTGTTGTCCGGTTGTTCGGTGTTTGCGATCGTCCTTTTTGCTGCGTGAGAAAATGGAGGTGTGTCGTGAGAGCATGAGAACAGGGTCATTTGCGTGAGTCTCACTGAGTTAACGCTGGTGATTGCAGTCGGGAGTGTAGCTTCTGTTTCTTTGGTTTCGGCGGCAATTTGGTAATATTATTATGGGCCAGACACGCATCGCCCTAAGTATTCCAATGGTATTAGGAAAGTAACTGTATTCTAAATACCCTGTTTAAAAATAGTAACTGTAACGGAATACAGTTACTCATGAATAGTATTCTAAATACGTACCGCCGGTACATGTATTCCGTTACTCCCCAACACTGGTCAGCATATATACCTGCTATTTATATGAATTATTTTGGAATTTAAAAATATACAGTGGTGGCCAAAATGATTAGAAAGGTAGTTATTTCACCAGCTAAAAAATGGTTTTAAGTCAGTTATCTTTTGCTGTGTTAGTAGGAAATAATAAAAAAAAAAAAACATTTAAAAACACTTAAAACATGTTTTAGCTGGTGAGAATACAGGTGTTCTAATAAATTCTGGCTACCACTGTATACCATAAACTTAAAATATGAAAATGTCAGAATATCCCTCATTATATACAAGCAACTGTTTGAACTTTGTTTATAAAATAAGGCAATGTTTAGTGTCTAATGAAAGAGAAATACTTTATTTTATTATTTTAAACAAAACAGTGAACAAAAACTGAAAAAAGTTTTAAAACAGTTGTTCGCCAGTAATAATTTTGTGGTCTTTGTTTTTTAAAAAAAAAATAAAAATGCATATTTGTTTTACATTTATTTGTTTAAAGACATTGAAGAAGTGCTAAATGAGAAATGGTTTTGTTATTATTATTTTATTGTTTCTGAACAAAAACTTAAAAAAAACTTGAGGAAAGTTAAAAAAAAATTAATCGTTCTCTAGTAATAAGTTTGTGTTTGCAAATCCAAATAATTACAATAATAAAAATGTTTTTATTTGACTTAAAAGCGTTTAAAATTTGTCCTGGGTTTTAACAAATACATTTAATTATAGCTGCTTTGAGAGCATTCAACTCATAAATCATTACACACTGTTCTCCCCTACAGAAAAGTACATTTAAGTTCAAGTGCATGCTTTTTAAAGTAAAAGTATCAGTATCGATATCGGCGATACTGGTCCTGTATTTACTTGGTATCGGATCGATACCAAATTTTGCAGTATCGCCCAGCCCTACAATAAAAACCTCACATGTGAAACGGTTAAATAAACAACAAAAATGCATACAAATTTGAATAAACCTAAAGAAGTACTGAGATTTGGCTGCAATAAAACAATCAAATTGCAATTCTGATGAATTTTGATAAAAAAATTGCTCCAAAACTGGCATTAAACTAGTGATTTAGTTACACTTGGCAACCCTAAATGTGCAAATGGATGCATCGTAACTTCTCTCAGTGGTTTTGGAGGAATTCTGCAGAGAATAGCTTCTTGCTCCAAAGCCAAACACTATTCTTTGCTTGTCTTTGTTTCGCACACCGAATCCCAGACTTTGAGTTAGAAAACACATCTGCTGCTTTTGGACTTCAACTGTGCTTTTGTGAAACGGTACGTAGGGGAGAAAAAAAAAAGACAAAGGAAAGGGTTAGAGAGACGGAGCGAGAGAAAGCATTTAAACAAATAAATAAAACACACAGCTGAAAAAATAGGGCAATGAATATTCATGCCCTTGTGCTCCGACAAGCAAACTGAAATGGCTTTTCTGTGTCTGCAGACATGCACCCTGTTCCTTTTGTCTGCTAACAGTATTTGCCCAATTGCGTTTTCCGTTTTTGAATGGCTTGTTTGCTAAGAGCCTGGCACCAATTTAAAGACACCGCTTAATCCTCCATCGCGAAGAAGAGAAGAAAGCGAAACAATGAGCGCGGTAATGTGCTACTTCGTATATCAGCCGTTCGCTCTCAATAGACCTTTTTACATGGGATGTTTGTCTGCTGTAATCGTCTGGATTTGTTTCAAAGTAGGGGCTTCACTTGAAGTTGTAAATGGTAAAAGACGACATGCTGCGCTGCAGACACCGGAATAAAGCTCTTCATTTGAACAAAGGCAAAATGACACGAGCTGTTTTATTTTCCAGGATTTCTCTGATTCCCTGTGTCAGACGCTTAGAAATCATTTAGCAAGGAGCAGCAAAACTCTGCACATTCTCATGTCGGTTTGCATTTGTTTCTGTTCAGGGTCTTATAAGCTATATGTATGCATTAGACTGTGGCCATTTGTTACATTCTTTGAATTATAAGGCTATGGATTGTGTATATATACAACAGTTCTGTCTGGTCTCGAAACTGATTGGCTGATAGCCATGTGATATTCTGTAATATGAGCACTCGTACAGCCTATTCACCCTTGTGTATTACTCCTTCCACGTGAGTGCCAACCAGAGGACTAAACTCACTTCAGTTTGACAATTATTGCAGCTGTTGGACAACATAATGTACTTTTGAAGCTTTTTTAGGTGAGAATGTAGCGGTTTAGATTGAAATGATACAGTTTATTTATAAGGATAGTGCCTATTTGAAAATGTGATTGCACAATTTTGGAGATGGGAATTTTAGCGCAGCGGCGGACATCAGCCTGTCATATTGAGAAAAGCAAAGAAATTGACAATTGACTGCAACAAAGACTGTATAATAAGTCCTTAGGGGAGAAAAAACGTTTTTCTCAGCGTAAATTTCAAACTACAGCCGAACAAATCATTAAAGAACAGGTATGTGACATCAATCTCAAAGTCGATCTCTCTCTTTTGTAGTGCTGTCGCCTTACAGCAAGAAGGTCGCTGGTTCGAGCCTCAGCTGGGTCAGTTGGCATTTCTGTGTGGAGTTTGCATGTTCTCCCCGTGTTCGCGTGGGTTTCCTCCACAAGTCCAAAGACATGCGATACAGGTGAATTCGGTAAGCTAAAAAATTGTCCATTGTGTATGTGTGTGAATGGGTGTTTCCCAGTGATGGGTTGCAGCTGGAAGGGCATCCGCTGCGTAAAACATGTGCTGGATAAGTTGGTGGGTCATTCCGCTGTGGCGACCCCAGATTAATAAAGGGGCCGAAAAGAAAATGAATGAATGAATAGTGCTGTATTTATAATGTTGTATTTAATAAATGTTGGAGATGTACTTGTCACATAATCGCAATTGAGCAGCGTATATTTCAGGGTGTAAAGTTGTGCACGAACAGAGGAAATCAGCGCGCAAGCAGAGATTCGCATGCTCGTATTACATGCGCTCACAACATATGTCATTGAAATAACACCCATAGGTAGTTGGTACATCCGTGTAAAAGTCCTGCCGCCACAGCTGGAAAAAATCCTAGAGGAAACACTGTATATATATATATATATATATATATATATATATATATATATATATATATATATATATATATATATATATATATATATATTTATTTATTTATTATACATTTTTGTAATTGCAGTGTGTCGCCAAAAAGTGATATATACAGTGTATATATATATATATATATATATATATATATATATATATATATATATATATATATATATATACAGTATATATATATATATATATATATATATATATATATACATACACACACACACACACACACATATATATATATATATATATATATATATATATATATATATATATATATATATATATATATATATATATATATATATACATACATATATACATATATATATACAGTTGAAGTCATAATTATTAGCCCCCGTGAATTATGAGGCCTCTTGTTTATTTTTTTCACAATTTCTGTTTAACGGAGTGAAGATTTTTTCAACACATTTCTAAACATGATAGTTTTAATAACTTATCTCTAATAACTGATTTATTTTATCTTTGCCATGATGACAGTAAATTAAATTTTACTAGATATTTTTCAAGACACTTCTATACAGCGTAAAGTGACATATAAGGGCTTAACTAGGTTAATTAGGTTAACTAGGCAGGTTAATTAGGCAAGTTATTGTATAATGATAGTTTGTTCTGTAGACTATCGGAAAAAAATTGCTTAAAGGGGCTAATAATTTTGACCTTAAAATGGCTTTTAATAAATTAATAACTTCTAGCCAAAATAAAACAAATAAGACTTTCTCTAGTAGAAAAAATATTATCAGACATACTGTGAAAATTTCCTTGCTCTGTTAAACATAATTTGGGAAATATTTAAAAAAGAAAAGAAAAATTAAAAAAAAATATATATATACACACACACACACACATATATATATATATATATATATATATATATATATATATATATATATATATATATATATATATATTTATTTATTTATTTATTTATTTATTTATTATACATTTTTGTAATTGCAGTGTGTCTCCAAAAAGTGATATATACAGTATATATATATATATATACAGTTGAAGTCATAATTATTAGCCCCCCTGAATTATGAGGCCTCTTGTTTATTTTTTTCCCAATTTCTGTTTAACGGAGAGAAGATTTTTTCAACACATTTCTAATCATAATAGTTTTAATAACTGATTTCTAATAACTGATTTATTTTATACCTTTTAACTAGGCAGGTTAGGGTAATTAGGCAAGTTATTGTATAATGATAGTTTGTTCTGTAGACTATCGGAAAAAAATTGCTTAAAGGGGCTAATAATTTTGACCTTAAAATGGCTTTTAATAAATTAATAACTTCTTTTATTCTAGCCAAAATAAAACAAATAAGACTTTCTCTAGTAGAAAAAATATTATCAGACATACTGTGAAAATTTCCTTCCTCTGTTAAACATCATTTGGGAAATATTTAAAAAAGAAAAGAAAAATTCAAAGGGGGGCTAATAATTCTGACTTCAACTGTATATATATATTTATATATAAGTATTATTTTTTTAAAGATATTTCAAATGTTTTAATCAATGTATTACTTTAAAAATGCAGGAGTGTGTTCATGTTGAAATCCCACTTCCTGTCTCTCTTTTCAGATATGTTGGAATGTGGCCAATTCAATTCACCTCATTAATTAAAAAGGAAGCCAAATTCTTGTCTATTCAAGTGTACACAGCACCTCAGTTTAATTTCCTCGCTCTTTTTTTAATGAACTCAGTCCTTACCTGTTGGGTTTTAGATGCGTTACAGCAGTAAAGTTTCTATAGCCGTGCCCTTGACTTTCACATCTCGCTTGTGTTATACCTCAAAGATGTATCCTCATCCTCCTGGGCATCCATTCTCAGGCTTTCAACACAAATCCTCTATAGGTAAGAAAAGATCAAAGTGGAAAGAGATGAGTGAAGGTGAGAAAAAGTGCAATGAATTGCGCGTAAATAAATGTATTTTTTTGTTTGTCCTCTGTGTTTGCGGTGGCCTTGCTTTTTCTCGGAAAACTCAAAGGCTTTTTAACACCCAATCCATGTTTAGTCACTGTGAATCATCAAAACCAAATGTGCTGTGTTAAAAAAAACACACACTTCCTTTCAGTCTACAACTGTAGTGCTTTGCATCAGGATGAATATTTAAAATCTTGAAAAAAAAACTATTCATAAAGACCTCTGAAAGAAACAACGGCTTGTTTGAATCGTTAGAGCAAAAGTACAGGTAGAATAATAATAATAATAATAAAAAATGGTCAAATCCATTTTGCCCACTCATGCAGCAAGACGGCAGCCGTATCCTTATGAAAGTAAATGATTTCTCCCATCTCCCCTTCAAGGTTATCAGAAGTGAACACAGGCCTCGGTTCTCTGCGGGGCTTCTGTTTTCAGGCCATTGTGCGGAGGAAATGAAAGAGATAGTATCAGCCTCAGCCATTGGATCACTGTACGAACGCTCATAATGTTTCTGTCAGCCATCCGACGTGGCCATACTTCTCTTATGAATCATTTAGACTTATGTATGTAGCCGTACATGTAAACAAAGCCTGAGCTCAAAACGGCTCCACTCAAAACGATTATTTCTGCTGCTTGTTCAAACTACTTATTTAAAATGAGCTGAAACGACACAATTTTGGAGATTTTTGGTGGAGAAACTTAATTATTTTATGTTCAATCTACTTAAATTTGTTACATTAACTTAACTGGATTTTTACAGTGTAGCTTTTTTGGTAACACTCAAAAAATGATTACAGCTGCTTGTTCAATCTACCTGTTTAAAATGAGCCGAAACAACACAATTCTTGTCATTTTTTGGCCACTTTATTTGTTTTATGTTCAGTCCACGTACATTTGTAAACCATTAAGTTAAGCATTTTGTGTCAGGACAACATGAAGGAATTGTGTTGGTCCAACTACCTGGCAAGGTTATTATAGTTAACGAAAACAAACGAAAAACGGAAACTAAAATTTTAAATAATTGTCGTTAACTGACATAAAAATAAAAAACGAGAGTTTTTAAAACTAGAACTAACTGAAACTGTATTTTGTACATACAAAACTAACTGAAACTAACTAAAATTATAGCACAAACCTCCTTGGTTTTCATCTTTGTAAATGTATTTAATACATAATCTTACTGTAAGCCTTTTTGGAAGTAAATCTATTTACTTCTCGCTGCAGGTGTTTGACCCGTACGCCACCTCAAGAGTCTGTAATCCTGCTGCCATTGGCCAGATCGAGCTGGTTTCCCTCCAGTCATCCTCCCGTGACAAAAACAAATAGTGGACATGACAGCAGCACGGTGACAGCATTAAACACAGAGACTTAAAACTATTACTTTAACACGTTTGTGTCTAATAATGGGTTGTATTTTTGTACCGCGATCACAAATCTTTTTAACCGGATCTTCTAAGTGAACCGGTTGAACTAGTTCACCAAATCGAAGTGAATCATTTGAAACTATTCGCGTCTCCAGTAAGCACTTATCCACAAACTACTTACTTTTTGACAAGCCTAATACCCCACTCTGACTTGAAATAATCCAATATATACTCTCATTCAGTTATTAGAACAGTAACATTACACTGAGATCAAATTTGAGAAGCGGTGAATCGATAATACTGCGCATGCGTGATTCAGTGAATCCAACACAAACAGCACATGACAGCCTGCTGTGACTGAACTAAACTTGAACAACTGCAGCGGTATTGGATTGTAATGGAATTTAAATAAGTGAATCATGATTCAGTTGGGGTGCAAAACTTTACTGTTAGACATTTTTCAGATCATGGTGATGTTTTAACTGACTGGAATTACTATTGCTGACTACATAATTTTGGCATGTTGAGTCCTAACATCCGCGTTAGATATCTGAGCTTCCCATCACTACTGTGTATCTAACCTCAGAGCAGCCTTGCACACATATTGTACTTAAGGCTGCTATTTTGTGGGCTGTTGAATTTGAGGATGGGGATGGTATTGGTAGATGATAGTGTTCATGTGTCCTCTGAATACAGGTTTCAAAAAATGAGTTTTTATTATACTATATTTATTCTATTGATTTTGAATCTTGCATCTAACAAATATGCTTATTTTGAAAAAAAAAAAAAAACTGATACTGAAACTAATAAAAACATATCTAAAACTAAATAATTTAAAAATATAGAAACTAAAAACTGAAAAATCCAAAACTATTAGAACCTTGGTACCATTTTGCATTCGTTGCGCAAGGATTGTGTGCATGACAAGTTTTCTGATTTCAATAAATCTAAAAACGCATACGAAATTTTTAAATTTCAAAGACCTTCAGTATTGCTATTATAGGCAGTTATGAATCTGATGCGTTTAAGAACAACAACTCTGTATGGCGGGGATTAAAACAGAACATTATTGGATGTTTGTGAAAAAAGGGGAAACCTCCCTGGTTTCTTGTTTCAGCTAAGATTAAGGCATATATTTAATACAATGCACATTTCAGAGCACTTCACTGGATCTTTCAAAGTGTTTTTGTTAGGCGTCCTCTATTGCTTTGTCTGCTACTATAATGTGTTGATATGTTATGAAAGTATATGTGTTTTAAGCTAAATGACTGCAGTGTCCATTTATGAAGGATGTAGGCTGTCAAAAAACGTGGAAGTTTACATTGTGTGCGCAGCTGAACTTTTGAACTTCTTAAATATGCAAACTGCTAGCCAATCATAGTAGTGGCTGTTTACTTCCGAGTCTGCAATCCTCCATGCCTGTTTATACTGTGTGTTCTGATGAGAGAGTTCAAAACGGTATTATTTCTTTACATTATGTTGTTTTTTTATGTAAAAAAAATCTTGATAATGTTATAAGTGGACCTCAGAGAACAGTAGAAAAGAAAAGAAAGGCAGTTCATGACCTCTTTAATGCTTTAAAACCACAGATGGCTGTTCTTGACTGACTGAACAGAATACAAATAAACAAAACACTGAAAAAACGCTGAGCATTTCTAAGTTAAATGGTGCAGACTGAACAAGAAAAACGTCTGTTATGTAATGTTTTGGTCTATATTACATTCACACTTGTTTTAGGAATGTTGTTTAGAAATAATAATAATAATAATAATGATAATAGGGCAACGTGGTGGCGTAATGGGTAGAACGTTCGTCTCACAGCAAGAAGGACGCAGGTTCGAGCCTCCGCTGGGTCAGTTGGCATTTCTGTGTGGAGTTTGTATGTTCTCCCCATGTTCGCATGCGTTTCCTCCGGGTGCTCCGGTTTCCCCCACAAGTCCAAAGACATGAGGTATAGGTGAATTGGGTATGCATCCACACACACTTATTCACACACATACACTACGGATAATTTAGCTTACTCAGTTATCCTATAGTGCATGTCTTTGGACTTGTGGGGGAAACCAGAGCACCCGGAGGAAACGGACACGGGGAGAACATGCAAACTTCCCACAGAAATGCAAAATGACGCAGCCTAGACTCGAACCAGCAACCCACTTGCTGTGAGGCGATCGTGATACCCACTGCGCCACCATGACGCCCTATCATAATAATAATAATTATTATTAGTAGTAGTACTAGTACTAGTAGTAGTAGCAGTATTAGTAGTAATAGTTGTAGTAGTAGTAGTAGTAGTAGTAGTAGTAGTATTAGCAGTAGTAGTATTAATAGTAGTAGTATTAGTAGTAGTAGTAGTATTAATAGTAGTATTAGTAGTAGTACTAATAGTAGTATTAGTAGTAGTAGTAGTAGTATTAATAGTAGTATTAGTAGTAGTATTAGTAGTAGCATTAGCAGTATTATTATTAGTAGTAGTAGTAGCAGATTTGGGTGTAATCTAATTACATTTTTGGGAAACGTAATTGTGTTACTTACGTTACAAATATAGTTTTAAGAAAAAAAAAAAAAGTCCAGTCTCTAAAGCGCTCGACCACCAACTTGTTCAAGTACTTGAACAGAAAGCATTGTAGGACAATACTCATCAACAAGGAGAACACCGGAGCCCAAAAGAAATGGCGGTTCAACTCAGCCTATATAGGCTAAATTATATTTTTGTGCAAGATTGGGAGTGAAGGTATCTTCTGAATGTGAAGAGACGTGTAGCTGGTTATGGGGCTGTTCACATATTGCGTCTTTTGCGTGCGCATGTTCGTTATTTCCAATTTTCCAATGAAATTGCGCGCTTGGATTTTCCAGGCGCACCAGTTGAAAACCGTGAGTCATGTGACAAGCACTGATCAGCTTCATGCTTTGTATGGAATATATACATTTCGGTAGACTAATTACCTCAGACAAACACAGAACGCCTAAACACTGCAGTCCTTTTTCATACTAAGGATGTCAATGGTTACAGGCAGGGGCGTAGCAACCATGGGGGACAGGGGGGATATGTCCCCCTCACTTTTAGAGACAGACGATTTAGAAACAGGTGATTAATAATTATATGAACGTAAACTTTTGGATCTGATACAGCTGTCCCCCCCACTTTTAAAATGTTCGCTACACCCCAGTTTTCTTTGTGTCGTTAGTATGAATTGCCAAATGAATGAATTAGTATGTTGCTAGCATGTTGATAGTATGAATTAGCATGTTGCTAGTATGATTAGTATGTTTATAGTATAGATTGGTATATTGTTTCTAGTATGATTAGTATGTTAGTATGTTTGTTAGTATGTTTCTAGTATGGCTTAGTATATTGTTAGTATGAATTGCTATATTGTTAGGTTGTTTGTTAGTATGAATTGGTATATTGGTAGTATGAATTGGTATGTTGTTAGTGTGCTTCTAGTATGAGTAGTATGTTTGTTAGTATGTTTCTAGTATGGATTAGTATATTGTTAGTATGAATTGGTATGTTGTTAGTATGTTTTCAGTATGGATTCGTATATTGTTAGTATGAATTGGTATGTTGTTAGTATGTTTTTAGTATGGATTCGTATATTGTTAGTATGAATTGGTATGTTGTTAGTATGTTTTTAGTATGGATTCGTATATTGTTAGTATGAATTGGTATGTTGTTAGTATGTTTTTAGTATGGATTCGTATATTGTTAGTATGAATTGGTATTTTGTTAGTATGTTTCTAGTGGATTCATATATTGTTAGTATGGATTGCTATATTGTTAGTATGTTTGTACGTATGTTTCTACTATGGATTAGTATATTGGTAGTATGAATTGGTATGTTGTTAGTATGTCTAATGTAAAGTCAATGGCAGTTTTTTTACAATGCTAAGGTGCCGTAAGTGGTTGCTAGGGTGTGGCTAGTAAGCTGAAAGGTCATCAGTGATTGGCAGATTGGTAGTCTGAGTTAAATGAGCTCAAACTTAAGTCTGTTTGACAGTCTGACGGAAAGTTATCAGGTCACAAAGTTTGATCCAATCTTAAGTCAATGGGACTTTTCTGAATTTTCCAGGTCAGTTTTTGCAAAACCGTAAAGCGGATCAGTTGGAAAAGACATAGCAACCCGAGTCAGACCAGTTTGGAGGTTTGATGTTAATTTAGTGGTTATAGTATGAACGGTCTAGGAGGAGATGCATATAGAAATTAGTCTCAGAAGAAGAAGACGGAAGAATAAAAAGTTTATGTAGTATAACAGCATGTTGGCTTTCTCAAACCACTATAATTATCCATGCACTAAAATACTTATAAAAACTTCTTAATTTAATTTATTTATTAATGTATATTTTTTTCATAAATTAATTAATGTTATACATTTTATCATTTTGTTTCTGCGAACAAATATACAAATAGTTCATATGGTCGCAGGTTCCTGTGTTTAGGTTTACTAAATTCACTTGAATGGGAATCAAAATGAAGGTTACCATTAGTCAGTTATTGCAATGCTTTTATTTTCCTACTATGTAAGTGAAATTACTGAACCTGAACAAAAGGTCTCACCCCTCATATATTAAATGAAGGCTTCTTTTAATAACATTATCAATGAAGGACATATTGATCCACACGCATGTAGTGTATGTCCAAAACACAATGTAAATCAATTGAGGACCATCGCGTGCTATTGATTGCACTGGTTTCAACAAGAATCACGTCAGTTTGGTAGGCCGGCGAAGAAACAGATGGCCGGATTGCATGATCTGGGAACAGTTGGACCTAATTAACCTTTTTTTCAATGGAGGCAATGATGTCAGGGAAGTGATGTCACCAGAGATTGAGAGTCCAAAACCAAAGCAGGCCAGATTGAGGGTAACTGTGATAAGAGTGTGTATGTGTGTGTGTGTGTCTGTGTGTTTGTGAGAGAAAGAAAGCGGCCTCAGATGGCCAGACCAACTCACAGACCTTTCGCCTTGACAGATGAAATGGCAAAACCGAGGTCAATGTAGCTGTCAAAACGACGAGCGCCTTCAGCTTGAGGTTCAACGTACTGTAGTCCATCAGCGGTTCATCTCAGGCTTCTCTGTGAAAAGAGAAAATAGGACAGATTTTGAAAAGAGTAGTGTGGAATATAAAGAAAGACCAACTGTATAGCATCTGTTCCATAAGTGGACCACTTACTATGTGTTTATTTATGCTTTGTCACTAAGGAAGTGGCTATTCTTTATTCCTAATTGGAAAAAATTACATTAAACCATAGCAATCCAAACCAATAAGCAAACCAAGTAAAAAAAACATATTTGCATTAACCCTTTTGTTCTGTTCAAACTGACCACCCTTTTGTTATGTCCGTAGCTGTTCCGAAAATTACATTTTTACCTCTTCCCAAGAGGGAAAAACACTAACAATCAAAAATTCATGATTACTTGGTGTCATAGCTTTGCGATTAAAAAAATATCATTATAATGGAAGTCAATGGGGCAAAAAGAGCCACGAAGATAACAAAAGGGTAGTAAATTTGCCCAGAGTGTATTGTTGACTTACTGAAAATTTTCAAAGCATTTTCCCCAAAATGAGTGTCAAAATAAGATTTGTCACCAAAGATCATTCCATTTGCTGAAACGTAGAGAAAGTTAAGACTCAAAATTACCACAGAGTGGATGAAAACATCCCCAACAGCACATAAGAGTTAAATAATAACAATAGAAACCAAAAAGAAAACCCAGGCTGCGTCCGAAAGCGCATACTTCCATACTATACAGTACGCGAGCTGAGTAGTATGTCCGAATTCATAGAATTCGAAAATCAGTATGCGAGAAGTACCCGGATGACTTACTACTTCCGGCGAGATTCTGAAGTGTGCATCCCATGCACGCTGCGCTATCCCATGATGCCCTGCGAGAGAATTCATGAATGGAAGTGAAGCGACGCAACTGACGCAGGTAGGTCACGTGACCATGACAAAATGGCGGATGTAGTACGTCCGAATTCCATTCATACTTCTTACATTCATACTGTATAGAACGTACTTTTCTAAAAGCCGAGTAGTACGTTTAAATTCAAATGCAGTGCCTACTGAGTAGTAGGCGGTTTCGGACGCAGCCCCAGTAAAAATACACATAAACCATGACCATAGGATCCAATACCATAACCAAATAAGGCATAACCAGTGATTGGTAAGTTACTTTAGATATGTAATTAATTACTTATTTCATCAATAAAGTTGTATTTAAACAAATTTTCTATGTCTACTATGTCTTAACTCACTCAGTACTACTTAAATCCCAATAAATCTCAATGCATAGACTATTAAACGCTCCCATTCTTTAAAATTGATTCAACATAGCCTTAGTTTTTTTTTTTTTTTTGATTTAAGATTAACATAACATTCTTTAGTTAATAAACAGAATTACTCTACGGTAAAAAAAAAAAAAAGTTAAATGTGTATCAAAATAAGCCCGTGGAAGGAAACGTAACTATTTTACATTTGTCAGTAAATATTATTAATTACCCTCATCATCATGTCATTCAAAAACCCTGAGACCGTTGTTTGTCTTCAGAAAACAAATTAGGATATTTTAGGTAAAATCTGAGAGCTCCCACATCCTCCACATGCAACGGTACAGACTTGTTCAACGTCGAGAAATGTTCAACGTCATTCACAGAAATTCGGGATGTATACATCAGTGCACAGTGCTCGTGAAGGTGCGCAATATACTGACACTGAGGAGAATGAACTGTTGAATAAAGTAGTTATTTTGGTTTCACGTGCACAGAAAAGGATTCTATTAGCTTCTAGGACTGTTGCTGTCTATGGAGGATGAGGGATATCACTTTCAACCTTGTTTAAACCACCCTTTCACCTTTTTTGTTTTGTTTTGTAGATGAATGAAAGTTTCATGGGTTTGGAACAACATAATTGTAATTAATAACATCATTTTATTTTTTGGGTGAACTACCACATTAAGGCAAGTTTGTTTTTTTTTGTAACTAATTACACCTAACACTGGGAGCACACATAATAAAATCAGCCTGATCTCACAAGGAAACTTAACTATTTTACGTTTTGTCAGTTTGGTGGCTAATTCATATGAATACGAATTCAGTTCAGTCGTACGGAAATGTACAATTTTAAAAAGGAGGCGTGGCACCAAACCCAACCGTCATTGGGGGATAAGCAAATCAAACTAAATTGTATGTATAAGATTGTACGAATTCATACGAATTAGCCACTAAATCAAAAAGTTACGAATTGTGTGAGATCATGTTGATTAAAAGATGACGTTTCTATGCTCAGTCTAAGCTATGACACCATATTTAATTTATACAATAACTTGCTCTGCTTTTCTGAATTGATTTACACAAAACTGTTGAATTTATTTACAGTATTTTAAGGGTTAGTTCAGCCAAAAATAAAAATAGTGTGTTATCAATTACCCTCACGTCATTCTAAAACCCTAAGACCTTTGTTTGTCTTCAGAAAACAAATTAGGATATTTTAGGTGAAATCTGAGAGCTCCCACATCCTCCACATGCAACGGTACAGACTTGTTCAACGTCGAGAAACGTTCCAAAAAACATCCTCAAAACAGATCGTATCCCTTCAGTGTATCAAAAGGAATATCGTCAAGCTACGAGAATCCTTTAGTGCGCACATAGAACAAAAACAATTACTTTATTCAACCGTTTATTTTCCTCAGTGTCAGTATAGGGGGCGCTTCAAGTGACAGACTTGCCTGTGGTTCTGACATAAAGCACAGGTACACTCGTGGTAGCGTTTCAAACAAAGAAAGTTATGCACATGAATTTGGGAGGTATACATCAGTGCACAGTGCTCTTGAAAGTGCACAATATACTGACACTGAGGAGAATGAAGTGCTGAATAAAGTCATCATTTTTGTTTCATGTGTTCACAAAAGGATTCTAGTAGCTTCATAATATACTGACTGAACCACTGAAGGCATATGGTCTGGAAATAATTAATCTGATATCGGACAGGTCTGCCATGGTGTCCCTCAGGGGTCGGTCTTAGGTCCCATTATATATGCTTCCACTGGGGCATATCATCAGCAAATATGGACTGGGATACCACTTTTATGCTGATGACACCCAAATCTATATCAGCTCAGTGATGTCTATCGGCCATCTGCGATGGACGATGGCATCATCTATTGACCCAACTCTAATTCACACACATACACTACACACAATTTAGCTTACCCAATTCACCTATAGCGCATGACTTTGGAGTTGTGTGGGAAAACAGAGCACCCGGAGGAAACCTATGCCAGCACAGGGAGAATATGCAAACTCCACACAGAAATGCCAACTGACCCACCCGAGGCTCAAACCAGCGACTTTCTTGCTGTGAGGCGACATCGCTACCCATTGCGCCACCGTGACTCCCGCTGTGATTGTGTTGGATAAAATTGTGTTATACAATACAAAGAAGACCCATCAACCTAAAACCATTCTTTTGTAGCGTAATGCATGAATGACCACTGTTTTCCCTCACTCGAGACTCAAGCAGCTGCAGGAAACACCTACCAATGTTTAAAACTCATTACAGGACCATTATTAGGATCCACCTCAACACCTGCAAAAACAGGTGCACTTCTACAATCCACTGAGGGAGTACATTATCTGCTCGACTGGAAGAAAGAAAGAGCACAACAAAGAGAAGGGAAAAAAAATGTCACACTGGTTGGTCCATCAATGAGATGCGACGAGCTGATAATGCAAAACCATCAACAGCATGAGGTCTGTGAATGTGCATAAACCCCATGATAAGTGCCCCATTATGCTTTTTAAGGCACTGCCCTTTATGTAGTGTGTAATATAGCTGTTTGTGGATGTAAAAAGCTCAATCATCAAAGTGTAGGATATATGGAGTTAGTGCTGAAACTGATAAAACTATTGCCCCTACTACTGTTTGCATCACTGCATTTACAAGTGGAAAAGCTAATATTCAGATATGTTAATGGATGTTTGGTTTCTTACATGTGTTTGCTGTATGTGGGCGACAGATTAGGCCAGATCTGACCAATCAGAGCAGAGTAGGCTATTACAAAGGAGGGGTTAAGAGTAATTGGATCTTTAAATGAAGTATTTCAGAGACTTTGAGAAAAGAGCTACAGTGGACATTATGCGACTCTGTAATTTTTTATTTATTTTTTACGTTTATTTTTACGTCAAATGGATATTTGAATGGTCGAATGGACACAATGTTTTTGTTTCAATCTACTTTTTTGAAAAACAGGGCAATGAATAACTGGGCTTTTTAGTAATAACAAACAAAATACCCTTTAAAAGTGCTATAGAATGCATTAAATCAAATTGTTCTCTGATATCTAAGTAGAAGGTATGTGTCTTATGTAAATGCAAAAAATCTCCATAAATGGTTTTACAGGTCCATTTCCAACCCTATGAATTGGCCCTATATTATGATGGCTTGGTGTTGACCATATTTGGAAGAAACGTGAATATTAATGAGCTCTTAGCATTTTATGTCTGTAGCTGATGCTCACACTCACACACACATGAGGCACTCTGAAATAAACTTCTGCAAAATAATACATCAATTGTCAAAAAATATCTTAACAAACTGAGTAGATTTTCTTGTTAAATGTCAATCTTTTCAACGGAAGTGGTAGAAAGGTTTATTTTAGCTAGAAGGAATGAGTGAGCTATTGAGTTGTGTTGTGGATGAAATACAGGCTAAATTATAAATTACTTTACAAATGGGCAAAGATGTATTTTGTGGTGCAGGCGGCACGGTGGCTCCAGTTTCCCCCACAGTCCAAACACATATGAAATAGAGACTAACTCGAAGGAAATTTAATGAATAATAACAACATCTGCATAAAAAGAGGAGTTTCTGAAGTTTATTGGCATCTTTTCACACCAGTGATATGACACGATGCATAAATGTCCGTTAAATGTTTATATTCAGCTGTTTACATGTGTTTGTTACCTCATTACAAATGTATACATTTGTGTTGCCTCATTACAAAAATTTGATGTAAATTTCACAATACACGTTAAACCTTCAAAAGATATATCTAAAAAAGATTGTGTGCCTTTTTGAGCGACGTGGATTAAATGTTTAATCTGTATATTCTGCATTTTGCATTCTGACAAAATACCTGCTTCACAGAACTGCTTATTTTACTTCAAACCCTGTCTTGTTTACAAAATAAGACTAGGCCAAAATAAGGCAAGGCTTGTTATTCACCATGACTTTACACTAAATGGATTTACATGAGAACTGAAATGGTGTGTGACGGTCACGATGCACTCTCAGAAATAAAGGTAAGTGAGCTGTCACTGGGGTGGTACCTTTTTAAAAGGTACAAATTTGTACCTAAAAGGTCCATATTAATACCCCAAGGGTACATATTAGTACCTAAAAAGTACAAAAGTGTTTCTCTTAAAATTTTTAGGTACTAATATGTACCCTTGAAGTATTAATATGGATCTTTTTAGGTACAAATTTGTACTTTTCGAAAAGGTACCACCCCAGTGACAGATTGCGTACCTTTATTTCTGAGAGTGTGAGGCCATTTCTATGTACTGAAAGCTTATTATTCAGCTACATCTATAGGTAGATTTTAATTCTATGGCAGCTTTAATGGTTTGTCCGTTTAAACTCCTGCGCATAAATCCACCAGAGGTCGCTGTTGACTGACTGACTGACTGATCGACTGACCCACCCTCTTTGTTCACTAAACCCAACTGATTGTGTTTTTTCAAAAGCACAGATTGACCTGCGCCCATCCACTTCTCTAAACCCAACCGACAGTGTTTTCAAACGCAATCCAGAAAAAGAAAAGCCCTAGCGGCAGCCTGATTTTTACTATGTTTTCAGATTTTACCACATTCCCACCCTGTTATTTACTTGTTTATTTTATTTTTTGTCTTTATTTTTTGTCTTTCCTGCTTTCTGGAACTGTTGTTCGCCGGACTAGAACCCCGTCATCACAGTCAACTCTACTCTGTGTCTCAAATTCTCCAACGTATGCAGTGAGCCACTGGACAAACTGGTAACTAGGGTTGGGCGATGTTGACCAATTTAGCATCGTGAGATGTCTAATGTGAAACATCGCGATGGACGATGACATCGTCTTCATAGGCGGAGGTGAATAAATTATTTATGAATAATTAATTAATTCCTAACGAATTAATTATTTGTAGCCTACCGTTTCAACTACCTGGTCTTTGTTTTACCCATAACCAAATCATAAATAAATAAAGATAAGTTACACACAAATTACCACCTGACAATCACTTTTTCCGCGGGACTCTGGCATGAGTAGGCAGAGTGATCCGTGTCAGTCATTTGTTTGGTGCGGTGGATGGCGGAGGGGTGTCGCGGACGAAAGTGAGCGGCGCGGGGGTTGCTCGCGGACAAAAGTGAGCGGCGCTGAAGTGTCTCGGACGAAAGTGAAGAGGGTTGGGGAGTCGCGGAACAAAGTGAAAATGAACAGTGGACAGGGGAGGAGGGCGGTTAAGGAGAGAGATCGGAAAATGAGGTGCCGGATCCAGATTAAGCCCTGGATAGAGACAAGATTAATTAAATATCACATTTAACAACTATAGTGAGACGTGATCCACTATCATCCTTGATAAACTGTTCGACGCACACTGTTCTCTGGAGCTCAGACGAGCGCATGACAGTGTGTGTGTCTGTGGCTGTGTGTGTGTGGCTGTGTGTGTGTGGTCACGTGATGTGCGTTTTCAGTGGACGGAGGGCTGTTCAGAAATGCTAGATGAAACGCCAGTGTGGACGTGGGTCATTTTCACTCTTAAATGCCATTTTAAAAGTAAGCTGTATTAGTGTAAACGGGGCCTGAGTGTGTATTTTTTACGAGCGGGTTTGCAACGGGGGCGGGGCGATGGATCGCGATGCCGGCTCAGCATCGTGATGTCTATCGGCCATCGGCGATGGACGATGGCATCGTCTATCGGCCCAACCTACTGGTAACAGTGGAAAATCCATCCATATGTAGGTAAGCGGTCAGCTGGTAAATGCAAAAAGGAACATCATACCGCCTAATAGCCTTCATTTTAAAGACAAATGCAGCCATATGTTCCTATGGCTACATAATTCGTGATCTCCAGAAATGTATATAGGGCTACGTTTTCAGAATGAGCCTATGTTAAAAAACAATGGAGACTATTCTAAAGTAACTCAAACAGGGTGGGATTTTTAATTTCGGACTATTGTGGCATGGTGAACAAACACTACAGGCATCTGAAGGAGTTCAAAAAAAGCATTATTTATGTAAAGAATAACTTCCTTTGGAGGTGCTTTGTGCATTGTCATTTGATGAAAACAGCAACATAAGAACTAAACTTTCTTTTTAAATAAAATGTAACGACATAAAACTTTAAAAGAACATAACGGGGCACTTTAAGTTCATAGAGGCTTTAGCTAAAGCAGTCGATTTCACACGATGCACTGCAGTGATGCTTTTTTCAGGTTTATTCTTGTTATTGCTCAGCGTGCGTCAGAGTTTCTGACATTTTTCTTGTTTGTATTGTTTGACCCTGTTTTCCTGCCATTGACGGCAACCTGTTTTGATGGCTTAAGAGTCCCATTCATTACGGGAATATGAAGTGCACATCAATAAATAAAGCTCTGTTTGTTCAATAACATAGCGTGCATCATCATAGACAGACCCTTGACTCGCCACATCTGATACTCGAAAACAACATAAAATGCTCTCACAACAAGCATTTCTTCAAAAGTAGAATTTATATGTGTATGATCTAAAAGCATGTTATCCAGTATTTCTGTTTAAAAAGGTACATATTTAAAATGCTTACAGAAGATGATATATTTCAGATGATAATTAAGATGTTGTGTATATCTTTTAGCCCTCTAGACAGCAACATCCCTCAAAGTACTAAAAACACACACACACACACTTCTCTCATGTTTGGCTTTCAAAGAACCCAGCAAAGTAAGATATACACATTTATGACTAATTAGATGTTTTGCTCGTTCTGTTTTTAGTAGCTGATGTAAGACGGCTCAATGATTTATACGTAGTGATGAGTAAAGTAGAAAACTTGAGGATTAACTTCCTGAACTTTGCACGGATCATGCGTATGATTAAAAAAAAACACTTTCAAATCCATGCGGCAACATCCCCCTTTCCCTCGTGAAGCTAATACGGAAGTAACTGAAACTGCAATTCATTGAAATTCCACTAGACCTATAATAATAGAGCACATTTCTACTGACCCCAATGTTAAAATGGCAAACTTTACAGCAAAAAAAAAAAGGTGTTTACAGCCTCGTACAAAGAACGATTTTGGTTTATATAGCTAATATTGCACTTCATGACAACAGTGAGGGGGTGATTTTTTTTAAAATTTTTATAACTCATCCATTCCATTTACAGCTGAAGTCAGAATTATTTGCCCACTTGAATTATTAGCCCCCCTGTTTATTTTTTCCCCCAATTTCTGTTTAACAGAGAGAGGATTTTCTCAACACATTTCTGCACATAATAGTTTTAATAACTCATCTCTAATAACTGATTTATTTTATCTTTGTTATGATGAAAGTAAATAATATTTGACTAGATATTTTTCAAGACACTTCTATACAGCTTAAAGTGACATTTAAAGGCTTAACTAGGTTAATTAGGTTAACTAGGCAGGTAAGGGTAATTAGGCAAGTTATTGTATAATGACGGTTTGTTCTGTAAACTATTGGAAAAAAATATATAGCTTAAAGGGGCTAATAATTTTGTCCTTAAAATGGCTTTTAAAAAATTTAAAACTGCTTTAATTCTAGCCGAAATGAAACAAATAAGTTCTAAATTCTTCAGAAGTAAAAAAAACATTATCAGACATACTGTGAAAATTTCCTTGCTCTGTTAAACATACTTTGGGAAATATTTAAAAAAGAAATAGCACTATACTATAAAAGTGTTTGATTTCTACTTTAAATATAACTCAATTCTGAAAAAAAATTTTTTTTATAAAATTGCACAGTGTGAGCTGGCCTTTATTTATCAAGGGTCGCCACAGCAGAATGAACCGCCTATTATCTATTATATATCAAATTTTATGGTGAATCTAATATCATATAAAAAAAAATCTACGATTTTAATTATTTAATATATGTTAATTATGTGGTGACGTGGTGGCGCAGTAGGTAGTGCTGTCGCCTCACAGCGAGAAGGTCGCTGGTTCAAACTTCGGCTGGGTCAGTTGGCATTTCTGTGTGGAGTCTGCATGTTCTCCCCGCGTTCGAGTGGGTTTCATCCGGGTGCTCCAGTTTCCCCCACAAGTCCAAAGACATGCGGTACGGGTGAATTGGGAAAGTTAAATTGTCCATAGTGTATGTGTGTGAATGAGTGTGTTTGGGTGTTTCCCAGTGATGGGTTGAAGCTGGAAGGGCATCCGCTGCGTAAAACATGTACTGGATAAGTTGGCGGTTCATTCCGCTGTGGTGATCTCAGATTAATAAAGGGACTAAACCGAAAAAAATGAATTAATGAATGTTAATTATGAAGGTGTTCAAATGCTTTAAAAGTGACCTTCATATAACCAAAAGGAGTTTAAAGAAGTTGAAATCTGTTCATTTCAATATAAATCCACCCTTGGGACACCAAGGTGACGAAACAGAAAAAACAAAAATCCTCCAAGCTCTGTTTTGGTTATAGAAAATTAGATTTTGCAAGAGCAAAAAGGCAAAGAGGCATCGAGTTTCTTTTAATGCATTTGTAATGTACCAACGATTAAAATTTAACTTGAGTGTAATTACAGCTCTCTTTTTTATTTTGGAGAAATATCAACTCGATTTAAATTGATCTTGTCCAAATTGTCCGCTAAGTTTATTCAAGCGGCGAGAGGTGGCTTGAGGACAGAGAGTTGCACAAGCGTGTCACGTGACTGAGTAAAAATCGATGCTGACCTTTGCTCCGCGCTTTGTTTGAGCTGCGACGGCGGCCTTTGAATAATTTGTTAGCCTTCTGATCAATAGCTACACTTATAAAGATACCAGTCGTATGCTGCTGGGATTAATCTCGAATCTTTTCTAGCAAGTGTTCCTCCTCCTTTATCTCTCAAACTATGGGATGGCGCCTGTTGATTTCCAGGTCCCGGTAAAAAAATCAATGGGACTCTTGTGCAGGTGGATCAAACAGACCCCAATCTGTGACTAATGGTGTCTGGATGGTGACCGGACCCTCGGGCCACTGACTCGCTGATGTTACTGTGATATCAACCGCAGTGAATTAAAGTTGACTAGCATCATGTCATCCTTAAAGAGAGCATTAAATCATTTATACATTTTTTTTTTAATAAATGTTATTATTATTATTATTATTATTATTATTATTACAAATAATATGTACAATGTACAAAATAGATAATTTAGGATCATGGTGCAAAAATGAGAAAAAAAATCAAGTTCAAATTAATTAACCTTTCATTATGTTAGGGTTAGGTTTAACCCTGTTTTTGGACACGAACACACACATACACTTTATATAACTCTATATAAAGGCCAAAAACAACCCAGCAGGCACTGGACATCACACAGACGTAAAAATTAATGTCAGGCTTCAACATCAGACCAACTTTGAATTTTGGTTGTATATGAAAATCGGGATGGAAAAGGTTGCTGGTTAGACTACCGTCTGGGCCAGTTGGCATTTCTGTGTGGAGTTTGCATGTTCTCCCTGTCTTCGCGTGGGTTTCCTTGGGTGCTACGGTTTTCCCCCACAGTCTAAGGACATGCGCTATAGGTGAATTGAATAAACTAAATTGGCTGTAGTGAATGAGTGTGTATGGGTAATTCCCAGTACTGGGTTGCAGCTGGAAGGGCATCCGCTGTGTAAAACATATGCTGGATAAGTTCATGCAGTTCATTCCGCTGTGGCAACCCCTGATGAACAAAGGAAATAAGCCGAAGGAAAATGAATGAATGAATGAAAATCAGGTTGACGTCAGAACCCAAGTCAGTTTGAGGTCAGACTTCGATGTCAAGATGAATTTTGAGTTAGTTCACAACATAAAATCAACCAAAGATCAACGATTAATAATGTTAGCTTTTGACATTGTATGAATGTAACATTATGACATTAATGTGACTGATAAACGTCTACCAATGTAAGACTTTGACCATCGCCAGATGACGTCAGTATTAGAGTTTAGCTGACATCAGTATTAGACAGCAAATTGACGTCATATGACGTTGTGTGCCTAGTGGGTAAGCATTTCTGCACTAACTGATGATCAACAGTAAAAATAACAAAAATCACTAACAATCAAGAAGGCATTATTATATGGTGTCATGACTTTGCAATAAAAAATGCAATCATAATGGAAGTCAATGGGGGAAAATCAGCTACGAACATAACAAATGGATAGTAAACTTGCCCACAGTGCATTGTTGAGTTTTCCCAAAACATGGCAAAAAAGGACTAAACATTATTTCATTTCAAGAGTTCACACTTAGCTGATGATCAATAAAGTGTAATTGGCTGTCCCAGGAGAGAGCCCTGAGCTCGTAATATCCTTGAGCCCGGGGCTCCCTCCCGTTAGAAGGGTGAGAGGGGAGTTCGAGCTCAGGAAAATCTTGAGAACTCCCCTGCTTGTTGCCATGTGAGAAGTGTAGACTAAGGTTGTCTAATGCCGAGTTCAGACTGCATGATTTTTGCCCTGATTTTGACTCGCCGACAGGTTTTGAGAAATTGCCGACAAATGCCTGAAATCACAGGCAAATCGGTGCTCGTTCACGTGAGTGACAATCACACAGTATGAACTATCAAGGACGTGATATGAGAGAATCGCAGATGAGTCACCGACACCCGTGAGATATTTGGCATGCAAAATATCTGGAACTGTGAAATCTGTCCTGACTGAAAATAACATCACAGCCAATGAGAGAGCAGCATTCACAAGTACGGGTATCAGGTGAGCAACACAAGTTTCTAGGCTAAAGCCTTCTTTTTCCATTATGTAGGTAATAACGAAAGATATATTACGTGACCTCGCGTGGTACTTCAAGACAAACATAACTGGAGTCTAAAGCTCTGGCTATTTATAATGTGTCCATAATCATCTAATAGGGCAGATTACGGAGCTAATGAGGTGCCAGTCGTGTTGATCATAAGCTTGTGATCCTCTCGAAATTAGTTTATAAACAAACCGCACTTGTTGAACCACAGAGAAAGTTGTGAAAATTAAGACTCAACAGCACTCCATAGTGAATGAAAAGGTCCCCAATATAGCATAATGGTTAAATGGTTAGTTTGCCCAAAACCTAAACTAATTTGTTTTACAAAATGAAATGAAATTAATCTGGTATTAATTACCCTCAAAAGATATTTTGATTGAGCTGAAAAATTTAAACTGATTTTTATTTAGTTTTCGTCAGTGAAAAAAGGTTGTCAGTGAATAATATGATGGAAATGATACCTCAAAGGAAATTAACACTGTTTCAAAGTCAAGAAAAGGAACAAAAAACATTGTCAAAACATTCCATGTGACTTCAGTGTGCCAAAAAAACTGTAAATAGACCTACATCGCTTGCATTAGGTCATCAGGGTATGCATTAACTATGGGCAACAATATTGCAGTTAAAGTCACAGCGCAGTACGCAAGTGTCTTATTTCCCATAGTAAAAGAATTCCCTGATCTGATGTAGAAGACATTGGCGAACAAAGCAGTTTTTAAAAATGTTTTGGTGCACAAAAGTGTTCTTGGAGCTTCATATTATTACAGTTGAAGTCACATGGAATTTTTTGACAATATTTTTGGTTTATTTGCTGTTGTCTATAGAGGATTTCATGTAAAATATCGTAATTTGTGTGCCAAAGATGAACGAAGAGCTAAGGGGATTGGAACGACATGAGGGGAGTAATTAATAACTGAAAATTTAAATTTTGCGTGAACTAACCCTTTAAGGTAAACATTTTTGCAGATTGTTGGGTTTTTTTTTTGTGCACACCACATTTTGAATTGAAACGCATGATTCCTATTATCCTAAATATGCTAGGTATCTTACTTTAATGAATATAAAAGGAAATAAAAATGGTCTGTCAAAATTTAACCAGTATATATATGGTCCATATTGACTGAGAAATTGCTAAAAATTCATTTGAGGGGTTGTTTCATATGAAAATCTCAGGTTTAACAGGGTTTTAATTTAATATATGTTGTGACTAGTGAACATCATGGTGTGAGAAAGTGTTTTGAAAACATTACCAACTTCAAACTCCCAGACAAAACAATGAATGGGCAGACAAAACAATGCATATGTGTACTTACGTTTTGTGATTTAGCTGCTGTCAGTTACTCTTTGCCTCTTTCCACCTGTTGCCAAATGCATCGACTGTACCCCTCCGCCACAATTTGGGATGACATTAAAAATAAACCATTGACTTTCTTCTGATGCGGGGATTCTTCTGATACCTGTAGAGAGACACAGCTGTTTAAAGTGTCCACATCGAAGCATCGAACATCATTTAATCTCCCATTTGTCCTGCTGTCAGAAGTAACTCAAGCATGTGAAGTATGTCAGAATTGAATCTTCTGTATACTGTGTAGTACACAGTACCTAACAAAAGTCTTGTCGCCTATCAAAGTTTTAGGAACAACAAATTATAACTTGACTTCTAGTTGAACATTTGGTATCAGAAATGGTTTATATGAAAGGCAAAGGCCTCTAGATCAGGGGTTTTCAAACTGTGGGGCGTGCCAGCACCTATTAAGGGGGGCGTGAGAATTTGAGGCGTGCACTCGAGTAAATTATGATGACGTTTTTTATGCGTTCACTAGAGTGAATCTGATTAACGTTAGTTCCACATTTAACTATCAGGCACCTGTAGAGTTAATGCGTTCGAGTAAAATATATGCAAATAAAATGGACCGGGAGCTTTTAAAAATGAATGACGGTGAATGAAAGTCAATCTCAATTCATCTTTAATTTTTCGACTTTAACTGCAGTTCGGCACTTTCACTCATGAGCATTTCAATCATGCCCCCATGATAAACTGGGGTATTAGACGGGAATATTTAGTAAGGAATGGTGGAAGATGTTTTTAATAGAATTTTAGGTCACACTATATTTTGATGGTCCGTTTGTTGAATTTAAGTTACATTGCAACTAATTATCATTAGATTATAAGTAGACTGTTAGGTTGGGGTTAGGGTTGGGGTTGGGGTTAGGGTTAGTGTAAGTTGACATGTACTTGCAAAGTTTCTTATAGTCAGTTAAATGTCTGTTGAAGGACTGTTAAATGTCAGTCTACTGATACTCAAATGGACCATCAAAATAAAGAGTTACCGAATTTGATAACGCATGCCAAATAGAAAGAAAAAAACTTCCGCATTTCGTCATCAGTGTTGCCTGATGTAGCTGATTCCAGCCCAAAAGCTATTCAAAACCTGCCGAAATGTAAATTCAAAACCGCCCAATGTGTGTGTGTGCGGGCCTTTACTTACAGTCTTGTGTGTGCATCTTGTCGCAAAATGCAGCGAAAAGTCCTACATGATGGTTAATAGTATGATTGCGGTGTTTACTTCAATAATGCCACTAATATATGCATGCTCCACATCTTAATTCCATTTCTGTTTAGTTCAATTATGACTTTAATCGAATTAATGTACTCAAAAAAAATCGCTGTTTACATGGTGACTCTAAATCAGAGTATTGTCTTAATCGTATTAAAATCATATTAAAGTATTGTTGCTCATGTAAACGTACTCAATGTTCGACTCAACCACACTGTGTCTGCGAACTTGGATTTGCGAAGCAGCATTTTCTGTACGTACATCAAAAGCAAGTAGACTATGGCTCAAGGCTTAATGACAGTGGAAGATGATTTACGGTTAGTCGCGTCAGTAATGCAACCACAGAAATAGGCTCAGCCATCACACTGAATCAGGTAAGCTGTATATTTATGTTTCAATGTAATTAATGCTACACAATTTAAACGCAGCAAATAATATGCAAATGACATTTGGACACGGATTATAATTTTGGCTCGAGTGAAATTTGGGCGCGAGCGAAATTGGACAAACTTGTGTGTCCTAAAAGTTTGAAAAACCCTGCTCTAGATTACGTTTATTTTACCAAAATAAAATATGATCATGGCTTGATTTTTAATGATTTAATTAGGACAGTAAGGTATGACTTTGCTGACATTACAGGAATAATGTACAGTATAGAATATAAAGTCTTGGTGCAGTGGATAAAGAGTTAATATTGTGTGACTCCCATGAGCTTGGATGACTGCATCCAAACATCTCTGCAATGACTCAAATAACATAACTTATCAATAAAGTCATCTGGAATGGCAAAGAAAGCATTCTTGCAGGACTCCCAGACTTCATCAAGATTCTTTGGATTCAACTTCTGTGCCTCCTCCATCTTACCCCAGACATGCTCAATAATGTTCATGTCTGGTGACTGGGCTGTCCAATTCTGGAGCACCTTGACCTTCTTCAACTAGAAGTTGTTATTTATTGCTTTTGTAACTGGGATCGAACAAGACTTTTGTCAGGTAATGTAGAAATTTTGAGTGATTATAATAGGCTTATAGGTGTTCCCTACTGTACGCCAGTGGGTGGAGCTTGTGATGCAATGGTGTATAAGTATTTACTGATGCTTTTCTTTGAAGGCGGTCAATGCAAATATACAGTATTTGCCTGTGTGACACTGTTTTAGCAATGTAAAACATAAGCTGTGAAACATGTAGGATATTTTACAAGTGCAAAGCCCTCCTACATGTATGCCGTAGGTCATAAGATCAAGAAAATGTGCATTTTATCATTACATAACCTGCATTTTAGCAATCTGCATATTGATTTTTTTCATCTACAGAGGCACAAATGTGTAATTCGCTATTCTACATTTGTTTTTCCAACTGCTATTTACTCAATTTTTTTAATGAAACAAATAAGCACAAGCATTTAAACCATTCTTAATAGCTTTGTAGGTGGCAATCCGCTAGGACACACGAACCATAAAAACGTCTTGGTGTATGTTTGCGAAGTACTTAAGCTTAAAACACTAGTGATTATAAAGCCATTTGTTTTACTGTTTGTCTGCCGTTTTAGTTCTAAAATGAGTCTATTCTCAGTCTGTGATTTGGTTTCGAGCTGGAATCCCATAGTGCAGCGTTTAGTTCACAGAGCAAAGAACATCAAATACATAGTGCTGCAAAACTGCATTAAAATTCTGCAACTGTGCTGCTCTCCTAAGTGCTTTCTTGGCAGATGAAATCTTTGATGAATTACAAAAGACCCTGGACGGAGTGTTATGTTTCAGTGTGTGCGTGAGCGTGGCTCTATGGTGTGTATATTAGCGAGGTCGGAGACTTGCGGTCGACAAAGTTTCTCAAACAAAGTCAAGGCCAGTTTTTTATGTGATTATGCATTTGATTGCACGTGCTTTGTACATTCATTCATTCATTTTCCTTTGGCTTAGTCTTTATTTCAGGGGTCGCCACAGCGGAATGAACCGCCAACTATTCCGGCATATGTTTTACACAGCGGATGCCCTTCCAGCTGCAACCCAGTAATGGGAAACACCAATACACTCTCGCATTCACACACGCATTCATACACTATGGCCAATTTTGTTAACCTAATTCACCTACAGTATACCGCATGTCTTTGGACTGTGGGCAAAACTCCACACAGAAATGCCAAATGGCCCATCCGGGACTCAAACCAGTAACCTTCTTGCTGTAAGGTGACAGTGCTAACCACTAAGCTACCGTGCCGCCCATCTCATACTTCAGTTTGTTAAATCTTCTGACCAATCAAATGCTCTCTAGTATCTGACATGTCCCGCCCCCTTCAAAACACTTCTTGATTGTTTTTCATTTGATGCGCTTGAAACAAAACGCAATTGGCCGTTTTTTAAAAGGGGGAGGAGCCACTCTATATTCGGCTGTCTTCATGTTTTAGTTGAAATTATGTCACGCATCAAACCAAAATGCACGTTTAAATGACTTCACAGTACCTTTAATGCATTACTAACTATATAAGAGTTAACAATTCCTTCTAATCAGACCCCCTAGTTTTTCCAATTTTGCAATTGCTGAATCCAATGCAAAATCAACAAAAAGTCGCAATTTTTTTCGATCCTGCAAAATTCTTAATTCAAACGCAAAAAACTTAATCACATGAAACATTCAATTCCAATCCATATAATCAGATTGTATTTATTTTTTCAGTTTGCAATGAATTGTTTTACATGACTTATAGACGTTGCATACGCAGTACACCTGATGTATTTGAGAGTTTCTTCAAAAATGACGTCTCACCTGCAACATCACAATCATTACATTACATAACATCGAATGGGAGGCGGGGGGAGTTTTCAGCTTGTGCAGTAGTGATGCGCAGATAGCGGTTATATCTGCGGGCGCTGCGGATAATCCGCGGGTCGGGCGGGTTGGGTAATAAAAAAATACATTATGATTAATTGCGGGTGGATGTAGCGAGACATGGCAGTGGACCAGTGAAAAAGCAGAGAGAGAGAGAAAATAACAATAATAATAATAATAATAATAATACAAGTTTCTGGCACCTCAAAAAAAAAAAAAAAAAGAAAAAACAGAGAGTGGGCTTTGCAGAATGGGAAGATGAGACGCCCAAGAGAGGAGAGGAGAATCTTGTGCATTAATTCCTACAACAAGCGGTGCGAGCAAACGCTCATTCAGTGCAGCTGAATAACAAATAACAAATTATTTTGTTTCGAACTCTTTCCCTGCAGCTAACGAGAGAAAACGTTTCACTGCCATTGACGAGTTTTACAGCAATCCGTGTTTTAGGTGTATTACGGTAGGGGAAGCCCTAACGCATGTCCTATGTGTGACGATGTCAGATGTTCCGGGGAGTGAAATCTGAGAGAAAGTAAGGTTGTGGATAAAAATAAGAGTTATACAAACTTCCTTTGGCTTAATCCCTACTGTTTTAGATCTTGTCTTGAGAAAAGACCAAAATAAACAAGCTTTATTTTTACGATTTGTGTCATCGTTTTAGATTGTACACCTAACATAGTATGCTACCTAAATGGTAAATATAGTTTTTAAGATATTTACATTTATAAATACAGTTGAAGTCAGAATTATTAGCCCCCCTGTTTATTTTTTTTCTTCAATTTCTATTTAATGGGGAAAACATTTTTTCAACACATTTCTAAACTTAAAGGTGCTGTATGTAAGTTTTTGACTCTTCTAAAGCATAAAAATACAATAATATGTGTGCAGATATTTAAGAAACATCCCAAGTGAACATACTTGTTTAACTGACAAACAATGCTGAAGTCAGATATTCTGCTTTGAAAATGTTTTTTTTCGTGCCGGAACGCTGTCTTTGTTTAGGTAATTTTCACATGCACATGCCAGTTTAACCAATTATAATTCAGCACCCCGGGTTGCCTTGTTGGAAAACAGCATATTTCATTCATTCATTCATTCATTCATTCAGAAAGACTCTGAAAGCATGCGCGAAATGCTAGTGTAGTGGAAAGTATCAGATGTCAAAATGAGACAGATTCAGTTCCACATGACGTTAATTAGCAAATGACATATTAGGAACGTGAGCAGGTTACATCGCGTGTCCTAACAACACGCTGTGACGAGATTGTTATGAGTGATGAGCCATTTGGCTGTTTGCACCACAAAACACGGCAGAAATTTAAATACAGCCTTTCAGAAGCACAGAATATGCACTCACTCACAAAACGGTAAGGTTTAGAATCTATTTAATACATGTTAACCCTCTTTAACATCATTAAAGGTGAAGTGAACTTTCTGCTTTCAGTATATGGTAATACACGTCATGTAAAATGCATTCAAACTCGCATTGTTAGCATTTAGCACTGAATAAAGCACACGAGGCTTACCTGAGGTGATCTGTCATAGGTTTCTGTTGTTCAGCTGTGAGAAATAGAAGCCGCTTCTAATAAATCAATTCGAGGTGTTGGTTAGAACCAAAACTCCTTTTAATATGGAGAATATTCCCTCAATCGCGTGTCGCTGCTTTTATTTAGAACACAGTTTAAAATCCCTCAAACTGGCAACCCGGCGTACCTTTATTATGATTCAGGACTGCAATACCTAGTTCAACCACTGGGTGTCAAACTTACATACTGCACCTTTAATAGTTTTAATAACTCATTTCTAATTATTTTTTTTTTTTTATCTTTGCCATAATGTCAGTAAATAATATTTGACCAGAGATTTTTCAAGACACTTCTATACGTACAGCTTAAAGTGACATTTAAAGGCTTAACTAGGTTAATTAGGTTAACTAGGCAGGTTAGGGTAATTAGGCAAGTTATTGTATAATGATGGTTTGTTCTGTAAACTATTGAAAACAAATATAGCTTAAAGGGGCTAATAATTTTGACCTTAAAATGGTTTTAAAAAAAATTAAAACTGCTTTTATTCAAGCCAAAATAAAACATAAAACTTTCTTTGGAAGACAAAATATTATCAGACATACTGTGAAAATGTCCTTGTTCTGTTAAACATCATTTGAGAAATATTTAAAAAAGAAAAAAAATATTCAAAGGGGGGCTAATTAATAATTCTAACTTTGACTGTATATTATTTATAAATTTTTTATAATTGTAAAATTGTCTGCAAATTTCTGGGAATTACCAAAAATCTGTCATTTTTAAATCCCAAAATAAAATCACAAACAAATCGTGAAAAACTAGAGGGTCTGTCTATTGTCCCATAACTGACAATAACACTGGGTACTTTTTAAAACATTTGAATAAATATTGTGACCAATACTTGTTGGAACTTGTCTATAACGAGGCAGATGACTATAGAATAAGCAGATTAATCAACGGCTAATCATTTAAAATGATTTTGAATCCACAGCAAGCTCTTGATTATCCATTACATAAATGCTGATTATATTACAAGTGTTTTTGGTTTCACATCAATCATAAATGAATGATATAGTTTTGTTTTGCAGACTTTTTGGGGCAAGTATTACATAGCTCAAAGTTCATGTTTTAGAGGCTTCAATATGATGGTGGAAATTTAAAAAAATGGAGAAATACACTTTAAAAACCTTTCATTCTGTTACATTTGTGTTGGAACATCATGAAGGAATTAAGTTAACTTACTAGCTTTTTACAAATTTAAGCGGATTGAACGTAAAACAATTAAGTTGTGCCAAAAAACTCAAGAATTGGGTCAAGTAGTTTGAGCGAACAACAAATGTCATTTTTTGAGTGTAGTATTGAACATAAGCTTTATGTTTTGTATACCTCCTTCTATCTCTCTCCTTTCGTCATCAAAGAACAGCTCTAACTTTGGTGTGTCTTCCACCAGAAAGTTCACCTTTTTGTTTCTTGGCACCCGAAATCCTAAAATCAATAGCCATCTCTTACATTTTAGGCCCCACAATGTATAAAAGATTGATTAGGCTGTCTAATCCCCTGGGGTTTTGCTAGCTGTCTAGCGGCTCTGTTGTGTCCCGAATGTTTGGTACCTTTAACTTATGCCAACTCTGCAGAGCAAATAACGGGCAATAATGGCAGTAAACACTTATTTGATGAGCTTGCTGATCAACAAATTACAGTCGTAGCTTTGACATCTTAGAAACGATCAGGCCGCGGGACCCGGACTGACGCCTCGGGCTTCAGGCAGAGTTGTGCAGCACCTATCTGTCAATGTGATGGATGACCTTGTTCGCTAGACAGAATAACAACAACAACAGAGGGAAAAACGGGAAGTAAGATGACTTGACAGTGATTTGTATGTACAGGGCAGGTGATGCAAGGGTCTGTGTTGGGCCGGGACTGGGACGCTGCTTGCAGCCACATGGGTTAATTGAAGAGGACACAAACTCTCAGACCGTGGGACAGCGAGTCAGGTGGGTGTACGAGCGTGATCCGATTTGCAGCGCCTACAAACTGATGGCTGGCCGTCACGTGGCCTTCGGAAAATTAAATCTGCACTGAAATGAGACTTTTATGTGGTGAAGATTGGGTTTGACTCACAGTCAGGATCTATTATTGGTTAGGATGTTAACTGGCCATTCTTCACGTCCCGTCTTTCTAGATGCCCAGACTTGCATGGTAAAAAGCCTGTTTACCGTCACACGCTGGAGATCTTTGTTTTGTTATTTCATGTCAGGTGCAATCAAATTAGCAAAATTGCATGTGCAACAAGGCCTAATGTCCACTGTCGGTTGTGTTGAGATGTATATTTTAAAATAAAAAAATACCTCAGACTTAAGTCACTTTCAAACTAAGTATCTTTTGTAAGTAGCTATGTTTTTGTGTTTGTAAGATGTGAAGTAGATTTATGCACAAAAAATTGATCATTGCATAAAACATTTGCGCATAAAGTTTCTATCCAACGAGTCAAAGAGAACAAAATCGTAACTTCCTGATAAACTGGCACCAAATATCTATATCTATCTACACTCAAAAAAATGACGTTTGTTGTTTGTTCAAGCTACTTAATTAAAATGAGCTGAAACACCACAATTCTTGAGTTTTTTGGGACGTCTTGATTGCAACTTGATATGTTCAATCTACTTAAATTTGTAGAAACTAATAAGCTAACTTTTTCCTTCATTTTGCCCCAACACAAATCGATTGTGTGGAACCCAGCATTTTTAACAATGTATAATTATAATAAAACTTGAAATTGCTGTGTTAGGAGAAGCCACTGTTGGCCTTTTTTCTTATATAATAAATTAACTGCATCTCGGAAGATTAAGATGAAAATCAATGAGCTTGCGATGGCTTTTGGAGGTGCAAGAACGCTGTTTTGGAACCATTTCCAGCCTGGTCTTAGCTGGTCAGGCTGGGAGTTGACCAGCTAAAACCAGCTTGACCAGCCAAAACCTGCTATGTCCAGCTTAAACCAGGCTGGTCAAGTTGGTTTTAGCTGGTTTAAGCTGGTCATTTGGTGTACCAAAACACAGAAATTCGTTAGCATGTAAGCACGTCAGATTCCCATTTTGAATAATTTTCTGGTTGAATGTCTGAAATAAGGTATTTGGTTAACAAATGATCAATATATTCTGATGTTTTACACTCACTGGCCACTGTATTAGGTACACTTGTCCAACTGCTTGTTAACACAAATTTCTAATCAGCCAATCACATGGCAGCAACTTATGCATTTAGGCATGTAGACATGGTCAAGACGTTCTGCTACAGTTTAAACCGAGCATCAGAATGGGGAAGAAAGGTGATTTAAGTGACTTTGAACATGGCATGTTTGCTGGTGCCAGACAGGCTGGTCTGAGTATTTCAGAAACTGCTGATTTACTGGGATTTTCATGCACAACCATTTCTAGGGTTTACAGAGAACGGTCCAAAAAAAGAGAAAATATCCAGTGAGCGGCAGTTCTGTGGGTGCAAATATCTTGTTGATGCCAGAGGTCAGAGGAGAATGGCCAGACTGGTTCGAGCTGATAGAAAGGCAACAGTAACTCAAATAACCAAATAACTTTTCTTGGCACACTTTGGGCCCATTAGTACCAATTGTTGCTGACAATGTCCTTCCCTTTATGACCACATCCTTCAAGCAGGATAGCGCACCATGTCATAAAGCGCAAATCATGTCAGACTGGTTTCTTGAACATGACAATGAGTTCACTGTACTCAAATGGCCTCCACAGTCACCAGATCTCAATCCAATAGAGCAGCTTTGGGATGTGATGGAACGGGAGATTCGCATCATGGATGTGCAGCCAACAAATCTGCAGCAACTGCGTGATGCTATCATGTCAATATGGACCAAAACCTCTGAGGAATATTTCCAGCACCTTGCTGAATCTATGCCACGAAGGATTAAAGCAGCTCTGAAGACAAAAGAGGGTCCAACCTGAGGTGTACCTAATAAAGTGGCCGGTGAGTGTATTTGGCAAACGTATTTAAAAGGCAGTTGCTAATAATCGAATATTTTAAAGGCATAAGTTTACTCAAAAAATCATTTACTCATCACCAAGTGAGTGAACACAATGAAAGAAAGAAAGAAAGAAAGAAACTCATAAAGGTTTGGAACCACATGTGGGTGAGCAAAATTAAAATTTTAGTTGAACTACCCCTTTAAATCAAGCCACTTTTAGATCATGCTCTCACCAAGACTCCTCACATTATACGATCAAATTACAGTGTAATGTAGTGCATAATTTTAAAAATAAACTCTCATTTAAAAATATTACCTTCATAATTTCAGAACAAACATCCGCCTAGTCGTTTCATGAAGTCGGTATCTCATTTCGCATGCATTAACGGAATTATGAGCCGTCGGAAGATGAAGAGGGCGGCCGCGGCGCTAGGCGAACATGGGAAGTTCATATTTCATTCACTTACGCAGTTACTTGTGGGTCAGTGTGACAACATTAATGAGCTGTCATTAGAAAGGAAGAGAGAGCGATTGTGAGAGAGACAGAGAGAAGGCTAGTTCCAAACTGATGAGGTGTAATAGATAAAAGAAAAGACCATTACTAATGGCTAACTGACTCCTAAAGAGACCATCAACCGTGAGGACGAAAGTTATGGCCTCTAATTTTTGAGGCTCGATGCTCTGAAAAAAAGCCTCTTTTTAATGCTGCTCGTGTCAGTCGTCTTCATTGCATATAATCGACCTTGAACGGCACAACTGTCCCCCTCGCTAATTAAGTAGATGATATAGAGACGCTGATTTTATTCCAAGTGACAGGGAACCATTTTTTAACTCTGCGTGAAGAAAAGAGGACATAAAATGACAGCGGTAAAATGCCGGGCTTGGCATGCAAATACCGCACGTTATTAGATTCAGTCACCGCCACACGGATGACGGATTCATGTTAATAAACGAGCAAACCTAGTTACATGACTGCAGATGCACCAAGGGGAATCGTACATATCATAAGCTAGCTTAGCGTGACTAAAGGTCCCATTTTTCTCAGAACAAGCCAGCTTTTTAGTCCCTTTTCACATGATTTTATACAGTTCATTAGAACATGTATGGTAAAATTCACTAAAAATGACTGATGCCAGCCTGATGTTTATTAATAAGCCTGTATTGTTTTAGCACCCAATTCGCCATATTGCAAATTTTGTGGGACAATCCGAACATGGCCAAAAATCTGTGCTAAATGCAGTTAGCATATGACAATTCCTGTTTTTCAAGCAATGTATCTGAATTAGCTCTTCGCTATGCTGAAATGTGCAGTATTCTTCATCATGTTTAATTATCAAAGTATCAATTCAATTTATGTTTACTTATATAGCGCTTTTCCCAATAATTATCATTCAAAAAAGTTGCACATCATCACATATAGAGCAAAAGAAATAATGAACGTAGCTGCTGTTCTTAATTTATCTGCATAAAAGATGTTAATGTAATGTAAAGGAACGCATTTGAAGAGCTGAGTTTAACTGTATCCTACAGTCATGTGATGCATTGTGTATATGCTTTACTAAAAAAGATGAGTTTTAATCTAGTATTATATAGTGTCTGAGCTTCTGACCTTATCTGGAAGGCTATTCCAGAGTTTAGGAGCCATATATAAAAACGCTCAACCTCCTTTAGTGGACTTTGCTATTCTGGGTACTACCAGAATAAGTTGATTCATTTGTTTGAAAGAACATTATAGTTTTACTATTAGTCAGTATTCACTTTAATTAAACTTATATTTGGCGTTTATTTATTATAGGAAATTAAAAAAAATTAAAATAGAACAAAAGCTTACTAGCAGTATCAATCCGAATTGGTGCATTTATACAATGTATGATATACTGTACTGAAAATATGTGTTCCGTCCATCGGCATAAGTGAGTACTTGTCAAATAAAAGAGCACATGTAGGACTACAAAATCATCATTCCTGGTGAACAGGCGCCTGTTAAAACTAAATCACAGTACTGTTTTGATGTGTATGACAGAATTTATTCTAGAAATGTGTTTCCATCGTATTATGTGCATTTTTTTGCAACTTTTTTCTAACCCTAACCTTAACCCTAACTGGGATAAAAAGTTTATCCTACTCAGTTGTTTTCAGCATTTATGCACATTTTTTAATGCATTTTTTGCTATATAAAATGCGCATAAAAACAGGTGGGTGGAAATATACAACCCAGACTTATTCTGAAAACATAGATCTATATACATTTCTAGGGAGCGCCAAAACATCCCAGAAGCTACTACTTTTTTTTTTTGCAGTTTTTGTTTTTGCGAATCCACCAAAGGCCACTGTCTACGATTTTTGAGATCTCAAACTTCTCTCGCAAGTGCTATTCCCGCCTGCTCTTCTCATATTAATCCACCAGAGGCTGCTGTTGACTCACTGACCGACCGACCGACTGAACCATCCTTTGCCAGACTCGAACCCAATCGTCGCGGTCAACTCCTCTCTGCATCTCAAGTCCACTAACGTACACTGTGAGAAACTTGTAACAGCGGGAAAGCTGTCCACATGGAGGTAAGCGGTCAGCTGCTAGCTCGAAAAGAAACGGCGTCACACCGCCCCGCTTTAAAAACAAAATTCAGCCGTACGATCTTCTAGCTACATAATTTGCGATCTCCAGAAATGTATACAAGGCTAAGTTTTCAGAAATAGCCTATGTTGGAAATATAGCTAGTGTTTCCATTTGTACACTAAACTTTTCAAAAAACACAAAGGTTAAACATTTCCATTTCTAGTACATCATTGTCATGATAACACCCTAAAATGTAAGACTATCCCAGAAACTACTAAGCCACTAAAATGAAAACCAAGCCAAAGAAAAGTCTCTTTCAGTTTCTAATGTACAATCTGCGGTGTTGTCATTCTCAGCTGACCTTTCATACCAGAGGTGACGGCTGCGGTCCGTCTCATGCTGACCACACAAACTGAGTCACAAAAACAGGAAGCCCTTTCACCCGCTTGTCGAAACTGAGACGCGACCCTCCTACGTAGGTGCAGAACTCCATAGAAGTTGATCAATCAAAGGTACGACACATTAATCTGTCTTGACACACCAACCCTCCCAATGGAGTTCATTTGAAGGGCTGGGATGCGATCCAAAACTGCCGGAGTGATGAAGCTGGATTGGCAACAGAGGGTCGAGGTTAGTGTTCACTTTATAACAATAGCAAGGTGAAAAATAATGAGTTTGAAAAAGAAAGGGGCTAAATTGGATCACAATCTTTTTAGTTTTTGTTTTGGTAACACTTTAGTTTAAGTACCAATTCCCACTAACTACTGGCTTATTAATAAAATACTGTCTGTTTATTAATACTTATGAAGTATGATCTCATTCTAAATCCCTAATCCCACCTAAATCCAATTACTACCTTACTAACTATTACCAATCAGCAAATTAGTAGTTTACCAAGCTAAAAGTCTGAGTTATTGGTTTGTTAATAGCAGTGGTGTAAAGTACTTGAGTAAATGGACTTCGTTACTTTACTTAAGTATTTTTTTGGCTACTTTGTACTTGTACTGAGTATCAAAAATATAAGCAACTTTTACTCTTTACTTGACTACATTTTTGATTGAATATATGTACTTTTTACTCCACTACATTTGAACAGATGCTTACCGTTACTCGTTACATTGTAATTGTGCCAATGACTGTATAAAATATGGACGACGCGACAGCGCCATTTTCCATTAAACGCTGTGAAGGAAAAAACGCCTCGTGACGGACACAAACTGTGGCAGAAGACTGCTGAAATTGGAGCCTGGGCATGCGCAGAAGGACTGCCTGATGGAGCCAGAGGAGGAGCTGCGGAATCAAGCTTCCAACCAAACGCTTGTACATCAAATCAACCACGCCCCCCGAACTGCTCACTTGACCGCCGGTGTCTGCACTATAACAAAGGCTCGCTAATGTACACTTTGCGTTTACAAAGAGCCTGATTTGCTGTTTTATCAACACAAATGGTTGTAATAACGTTAACAAAGGTGCGGTTTATATAATGAAGATTTAATCGCGCCAGCTCCAGGCCGCAGCGCACATTACTCGCGGGCCGATCCGGCTCGGATGCGGCAGCGTCGGCTCGCTAACGGCCGCCGGATCTGACTGGATGCCTATGGACACACTGCCCGAGTCAATCGGGCCAGATGCGGCGGCCGTTAGCGAGCCGACACTGCCGCATCCGAGCCGGATCGGCCCGCGAGTAATGTGCGCGAGTAGGTACAGCAGACGGAGTCGGGCCGAGGGGTAAGTCTCCGGCAGGCGAGAGTGTAGCCGGAACTGGCCCGAGTGTATTTTGCTATCTGGGTGGTTAGGCGTGTATCAAATAACTGATAAAGCCCCCTGACCCTACCGAATAAACAGTGTTTCACCAGATCCTGTATGTCAGAAACTCTAGTTTACTGCTGAGCAACTCATTTTATCATGGTAAAACAACACAGAAATGGAATAATAACACTTCAGTCTCCTGCTGAAGCTCCGGCGTCTGCTTTGAGAAACTGTCAATCACAGCTGTCAATCACGATGACACGCCCAGCATTAAATTACTGCTCAACACATACTGTTTACAAAACTACTCAAAATAAAAAATATTGCCCCCCTCTGATACTGAGAGATGAATCACATCAAAGTCAGCTCTGATTTTTTTTACTACGTTTTACTACTTTTTTTTTTTTTTGTTGATAAATTGTTTGTGGCTTTTTTGAACATTTGAGTTTGACTGAGACTTTTTGTTCTATTTTTAAATATATTTTGTTCTGCCATTTTGAAACATTGAGGTGTTAAATTTAATTTATATATTAGGAAAATAAACCTTTCTTGGTGTTCTTTGAGCCTACATTCAGTATGAGTAAAATACTTAAGTTCTTTTAAAATCGGATACTTTAATACTTTTACTCAAGTCTTATTTGAATTGGTGACTTGTAACTTGTAATGGAGTAATTTTACAGTAAGGTATCTGTACTTTTACTCAAGTATGGTTTTCAGGTACTCTTTACACCTCTGGTTAATAGTAATAAATTTAGCTTAAAATAAACTGCTTACCTCCATGTGGACAGCTTTTCTGCTGTAACCAGTTTGCCCAGTGGCCTGCCTTGTATGTCAGCGGACTTGAAACACAGAGTGAAGTTGACCGCGATGATGGGGTTTGAGTCTGGTGAAGAACGATGCAAGAAATTATGTTGAATATTAAACTAATTTTGAGAGGAGCACATGCTCCTGATTGACCCAGCTTGCACACATTAGCTAATCACGATCCTCCAATCAAAGGATCCCAAGTCACTGTATATATCCTCATTTCCTTTCTACAACTATCTTCGTCTGGAAGAAACCCCCCTCCTCCCCTTCTTCCACCTTTATCCAGAATGGGCAGCACAGTGGCCCACTGACTAGCACTGTTGCCTCACAGCAAAAATACCAATGGTGTCGGGTCCTTGCTCGGCCATCTGGCATTTCGGTGCGGAGTTTGCATGTTCTCCCCGTGTCCACGTGGGTTTCCCCCGGGTTCCCCGGTTTCCTCCCATCGTCCAAATATGCTCTATATCCTCCTGAGACCCAAATTTTTTCTGTGATTTCCTGCATCCTTTGGGTTAAAAAAAAAATTCTGCAATTAGTTTTTACATTTTTGTTTTTATTTTTAATTTTACAGCACGTCCACTGCAGTGGACCACAGGACCATTTTGATTCAAAATGACCGCCAAACTCAGACAACAAAACTGTACAGGATATAATAATAATAATAATACATTTTATTTATAATGCGCTTTTCTCAGACCCAAAGTGCTACAAGGCAAACAAAGCAGAACCATAAAAACAATAAAAAGACCACAATAAAACAATAAAATATGACGATTCAATACAACTGGATGAAATAATTAATCTAAGTTAAAAGCAATGGTAAAAAGGTGAGACTTGAGGAGTTTCTTAAACAGTCCACAGAAGCGGCATTCCTAATGCTGATCGGTAGGCCATTCCAAAGCTTAGGCGCACTGTACGAAAAAGCACGACCACCCATAGTCCATAGGATATGGCTGTAAAGGGATATTAATCCAATATTAATGTAACAAAAACTAAACAAAAGTCATTTTTTCTTTTTGTATTGAAATTCCTGAAACAGTTTAGTCTGAAAGAGAGCCGAACTAAAAAAAAAAAAAAAAAAAAAACAGAAGTTATGTTAATCCAAAACAAATTGAACAAAAGCGATTTAAAACTGATTGTCATTCTCTAATTGTCTCTAATTCTCTAATTGCTAGAAAAAAACTGATTGTCAAGACTTTAAGTCAGAGTCTCCCTCAACTATCTTATAAAGAATCCTCTCTGCTTTAGGTCTGCCTCCTACAACATGCAGTCATTAATTACATTAAGATGGTCCTGGTGTCCACTATACAAAGCTGTTAACACAAACAAGTTAACAGCTTTGAAAGCAAAATGTATTGTTCCTGACACTTTAATATATATATATATATATATATATATATATATATATATATATATATATATATATATATATATATATATATATATATATGTGTGTGTGTGTAATAATAATAGCTTGTTTGTATGCCGGCCATTTTGGATGCAGTGTAAGAAGTGGTTCCTAGCATGCCAGCCAATCAAATGACATATCACTAGAAAGCCTAGGATGCCCTCTGCACAGTACAACAGGACTTGACAGAGTAGCTCAATAAATTCAAAGGAAATTCAGGAAAACACAATGTCCACTACAAAGGGCACAAGTAAATCGGCGGGGTCTCGGGAGGCTATTATAGATAAAATAAGCCTAAATCATTTTTCTAATGTCTTACTCTCTGGAAGTTCACCTTAGCAGCGGGGGAGTTTTGAGATCGACCTGAGCTCATTCTCCCCTCGCCCTGCAAAAGGGGGGAGAGCTCTGGGCCTGAGGATCCCTTGACCTTAGGGCTCTCTCCCGGGACAGCATGCCAAACAAGTTATGTATAAATCATGAGCTAAGTGTGAATTCTTGAAAGCAGGTAAAACAGGTAAAAATAAACAAGCAAATGACAGAGTGAGAACATGGTAAGTTCTGAAAACATGGTAACAATCTGGTGGCTTTTCTTTTTCTGGATTGCTTTTGAAAACACTATTGGTTGGGTTTAGAGTAGGGGTGGGTGTGGGGTGGGGGGGGGTTCGATTGGTCGGTCAGTCAGTCAGTCAGTCAGTCGACAGCGGCCTCAGCTGGATTTAAGCGAGAAGAGCAGACATGAATGGCACTCGCAATAGAAACTTGAGATCTCAAAAAGTGAACACAGCGCTTGTTTGTGAAAACAAAAACTGCAAAAAACGTAGCTCCTGGGACATATTTTGCACTCTCCAGAAATGTATACAGGGGTACATATCTATAATGAGCCTGGGTTGAGAAAAATGGTTATTTTTGATAATAAAACAAAAAAATTATGGCTTTTTCTACCTCTGGAATGACTTTTCTGCTTTCTGATGACATCATCAAGGTCATGTGGGCGGGGAATTCACATATGAATTAGTGATTTCACACAAATTACATAATTCAGTCTTATTTAATTATACATTTATAAGTAGATTGGAAACCAGAAACTATTTTATGATCAAAAATTCATGACAAGGAGATAAAATGTTTCTTGGGTTTAAACCATTGCTAACAGGAAGGTGTTTCAATTTCATAAAAGCCAAAAATAATATGATATATCTACTGAGAGAAAATCAGCTTCATTTTACAAATCTAACATCATTTATGCAGGAACTTCTCATTGTCCTTGAGATTCTCCGTTGAACTTTGTCACCCTCCACAGATGAGTATATTTGGCCTAAATTTAGCTCTGAACATTATTCAGGAGGTGATCGTTTTTTATCGACGTTGTCATTGAAATGTCCCAACAAAAAAAAAAATCAGAAGAATCTCAATTCATTTCTCAAACAGCTCAATTACCACGCCTGACCAGAGTCAAGATTGAGTGCTTCCTAATACGATCCACTGATTTTTATGAGATGTTCACATTCACAAGTCCTGCCCAATTTTCTCTACTCCTCTTTTATTGGACGGTCTCTTGGTGGCCTAAATGATTACACGGCACATTTTAGCTGCTCGCCGAAGGAAACTGACAGGTCTGTAATTACTTGTTTAATGAAGCAGACCTCTTAAGACCTGTCGAGAATATTATAAGAGACATTTCAACATTCTGTCCATAACCAAAAAAAAAAAAAAACATCAAAATAAAAACAGAATGAAGGACGCATCACTTATTTGTCCTTCAATACAAAAAGAGCAAATGGCACACCATTAAGTAGACCATTTAGTCTGGCTTGCTATCTGCACATTATTGCCATATTTTACCCCATTATGCATTACAAAGAGCGGTACCTCCTTAATGTGACAGCCAGACTATGGAGTGAAACATGTCCAGCTTTACAAATTATAGCACAAAATTGTGTTTTCAGACACTTTGTAATAGCACAGCTTAATAAAGTTACACCACAATGTCTCAGACAGAAAGTGTCTTTGTTTAGCTAATATCATTAAGACCTTCATAACAACTAAAGTAAAAGGCGCAGACTAAAGATGACTATAGGACCAGCGAAACCTATTAAAACTTTTGTCAAGTTTGATCTTATTGACAGATATGGATGGATGGAATTAACACTGATGGATGTTTGAATGTATGGACAGATGGGTAGATGGATAGAATTAATACATGTACTCTATGGATGGATTGAAATAATGCATGGATAGATATACAACAGATTGATGGATGGACAAAATTTATTATGTAGGATGGGTGGAAGTATATAAAACATGGATGGTTGGACGGAATTAACACTGACGGATGTTTGAATGGATGTATAGTTAGATAGATTTAAACAATAGATGGAATTAATACATGTAGGCCTACTGTATGGATGGATGTATAAATGTAGTGAATGGATGGAAATGATGCATGGACAAATATCAAATGGATGAATGAATGGATGGATATATGGATAGAAATGATGATGCAAAGATGGGTGGAAGTATATAACACATGGGTGGTTGATGGAATTAACACTGATGGATGTTTGAATGGATGTATAGATGGATGAAAAAACAAATAGTGGATGGATGGAATTAATACATGTAGGCCTACTGTATGGATGGATGTATAAATGTACCGAATGGATGGAAATGATGCATGAACAAATATCAAATGGATGAATGAATGGATGGATATATGGATAGAAATGAGGATGCAAAGATGGGTGGATGTTTATAACACATGGGTGGTTGATGGAATTAACACTGATGGATGTTTAAATGGATGTATAGATGGATGAAAAAACAAATAGTGGATGGATGGAATTAATACATGTAGGCCTATGGTATGGATGGATGTATAAGTGTACTGAATGTATGAAAATGATACATGGACGGATGGATGCATGAATAGATATATGGGTAAAATAATGATGCATAGATGGGTGGAAGTATATTATACATGGATGGACGGATTGATAAATGTACTGAATGGATGAAAGGATGGAAATGATGCATGGACAAATATAAAAAGGATGGATGGATATACAGATAAAAATAATAGTGCATAGATGGGTGGAAGTGGGTGGAAGTACATAACACATGGATGGTAGGATGGAATTGACACTGATGGATATTTGAATGGATGTATAGATGGATGGAAAAACAATGGTTGGATGGATGATATTAATACATGTAGGCCTACTGTATGGATGGATGAGTGTACTGAATGAATGAATGAATGGATGGAAATGATACATGGACAAATATAAAATGGATGGATGGATGGATATATGATTAAAATAATGATGCATGGATGGGTGGATGGAATTAAAATTGATGGATGTTTGAATGGATGTATAGATGAATGAAAAAAAAAAAACAATGGGTGGATGGGCGGAATTAATACATGTAGGCCTACTGTATGGATGAATGGGTGTACAAATGTACTAAATGGATAGAAAGATATATGGTTGAATATAAAATGGAGAGATGGGTGGATGGATTTATGGATAAAAATAATGTTACATGGATGGGTGGAAGTATGGATGGTTGGATGGAATTAACACTGATGGATATTTGAATGGATGTATAGATGGATGGAAAAAACAAAGGGTGGATGGATGGAATTAATACATGTAGGCCTACTGTATGGATGGATGAATGGCTGCATGAATGTACTGAATGAATGAACGAATGGAAATGATACATGCACAAATATAAAATGGATGGATGGATGGATGGATATATGGATAAAATAATGATGCATGGATGGGTGGATGTTTCTAACACATGGATGGTTGCGTGGAATTAACACTGATGGATGTTTGAATGAATGTATAGATGGATGAAAAAAAACAATGGGTGGACGGACGGAATTAATACATGTAGGCCTACTGATGGAACACTTTTTGGTTTCGGTCAAATAATGAACAAAGTAATGGGGTTAGACAAACCATATTTTTTTTTCCAACAACATACAAGCCTCTCCTACAAATGAGCACTGGAATTATGTTTGCCGGACCTATGGTTTCTGTGCAGTATTGCCAAAAGTGCCAGGATTTACCCCACCTGCGGGGCAAGTTGTAACAGACAGAGGGTTAGTTGTAACACATGCTTATAAAGGCAGATTTCACACAGTTAATTTAAACTCAGTTTACTTTAAATAGTAGCTATATTTCCTCAGTAATTGGCTCATTACTTTTTTATTCTACATAGCACAGCATGTTTATTTATTTATTTGTTTATTGGATAAACACATTTGAATTTATTTGCATTATTGTCCATTTATCCATTATTATACAACGCATTTATTTGCATTATTATTAATAATAAAAAAAAAAATTTCTGTTAAAACAATATTTTCTATTAAAAAACATTTTTATTTAAAAAGTTCTCAACATTATACTCAAAGATAAAAAAATTATTTTGTTAGTTTAATTGGTGTCCAACAGTGTGTGGCATAATTGTAACACCCTGTTACAACTAACCTCGCTGTGTCATGTTTTATACATGCTCTGTGTGTTTTATACATCTTTCAAAATGGTTTCATCTTTTAGCCTAGAAGACGGTGATCACAATAATATAAGATTTGACATACGTACTTTCACCGATTTTTTTCAAAATTAAAAAAGTATCGACTGTAATAAAAAATACTTTTATGCTGCAAAAATGGTTTCTCCTGTGTTTCTTATCCAAATTTCGACGAAAATGTTCAATAATTGGCAGGAAGACGTCTGCCAACACTGCAAACTCTGTGTTACATTTAACCCCGCATTACTTGTGCCCCACGCTCCCCTATGGATAAAAATAATGGTACATGGATGGTTGGATTGGTTGGAATAACACTAATGGATGTTTGAATGGATGTGTAGATGGATGGAAAAAACAATCGGTGGATGGATGGAATGAATACATGTACAGTAGGTCTACGGTATGGATGGATGTATGGATGAATAAAAGTACTGGATGGATGAATCAATGGATGGAAATGCTACATGGACCAATTTAAAATGAATGGATATATGGATAAAAATAATGATGCATGGATAGGTAGATGTAAATAACACATGATGGATGGATGGATGGATGGATGGATGGATGGATGGATGGATGGATGGATGGAAATAACACTGATGGACGTTTCAATGTATGAATAGATTAAAGGAAAAAATGTATGGGTGGATGGATGGAATTAATACTGTATATTAACGTACTGTATGAATGTACTGTATAGATGGATGGAAATGATGCATGGATGGTTGGATGGATGGAAGTACATAATGCATGGATAGATATAAAACATGGATGTATGGATGAATGAAATGATACTTGGATGGATGAAAGTGGTAGATGAATGGATAAAAACACGGATGCCTGGGAAATGCATGTATGTATGAAGGAAGACAACACAGGGAGGAGAAACAAGGCATGGATGGATGATTGGAAATAGCAGATGGATGGAATAAAAACAATGATGCATGGATGGACGGAGAGATTGATAACAATTACACCTAGATTGATATAGTTCACCCTGAAGGGTGCAGAAAACTCAACTTCTGTTGACATTCATAAATTGAAAGAGAAGCAGTTCCTCAAATCTCAACTGTCATATCCAAGGACCGCTGAAAATATTCTACCAGCAAAATTCACTAAGTGTAGCTCCGAGGTCAAAGGAGGAGGCCTACTGAAATGTGACATCAAATCAATAATCTACGACTGAGACCTTTCGTGAAAGATAGTGGTCTGCACTCTCAAGAAGGACTTGAATCATAGGACCCACCCATAATTCATCAAACCTTGAGATGGTTGGCAAAAATGCCGATACGCCAATAGCAAAGCATGCGATAAGAATCAGAGATATAGAGAGATCATGTGAGAGCGAACAAGCGAGAGAAAGGGGAGGACAAAGGGCATCAAGACTGCCATAAATCAACATCCTTCCAAACTGTCACATTCACTCTGGCTTGATGTCTGTTCAGCGCTGGATGGCAGGGAGCACAGACTTCATAAAATTCCTCTAGCTTACTGTCTGATAGCATGATATTACAGTAGAGAGATACTCCAGTCTATTCATCTTTATTTTCAAGATATCTGCCGTGTGAAAACTACTTTTCGAATATAACAGGCCTGAATAGAAGTTGAGACCATATCTCAGAGGATGCGATATTGAGTCCAAAATCTCCACTTCTATTAGCAGCATTGGTGCTTTATAGGATAGCTCCTCTGAACAAGAGCTTTACTTGTTTGAATCTGTTGAAATTTAGTTACAAATCCAGTTTGCATTCTGTTCAGGCATTTCCAATACAAAAATACATGGAACTGATTTGTATTTCCCCACATACATTCTTGATTTTTCCAATGGTGAGTCAAGCTGGGGTAAATAGCAGCATTGGAGTTCTGCACAGTGAGTGGAAACTTTATTGTAAACAGCAGAGCGCAATATATAGATCTTAAATAGATGTTCACCAGCATGGACCACGCCACACTTTGAGCTAGACTTTATTGTAGGAATGAAAGGGATAGCAGGGGAACAGTAGGATGAAAGGGAAGGGAAGAGGATAAACAGTGAATAGGTAGGTTGATCAGGCATCTTACGATGATGCCCAGAGACTAAGAATGGGAGTACTGTCTCTGTAATATTTTGGTAGAGTGATTGGACCCCCCGATTCAACCTAGGAGGGAAGAGAGTGTTATAGGATTGTTATTGGGAAGCGAGGAAATAGATGGAGGAAGGGTGGGTTCGAGAGAACAAAAAGAACAGTGCTAGAGGGCTGGTCTGCCCTAAATAAGTGTTTAGGGAGTAGGTGATTAGTTAAGAAGACAAAGTGAGGCGTGGTTCTGCTACCGAACCTTTGTTAACACTCAATTTTTGAGGAGAAATTTGCCTTAGAAAGTCCATAGAAATCAAAACACATACCCGACACTTCTTAAAATGGTCTTTTCATATAAAGACGCACTGTTTCTCGTTCTAAACATTTATCATAATCAATTACGAAAAGGGTCAAGTGTTTTGGTCCCTTTGACCTGCTTTTAAGACAACTTTCATTTGCCGAGCTTCACCAGATTACTCTTAATTCCCCTGATGAATCATCTGTTCAGAAAGCCTAAACTGCTAAATGACTCCTGATGTGATTCCAATAGCCGTAAGTTCCCAGAAATGGTTTAAATGCCAGTAGTTTTCAAAAATCTGATGCAATTCTGCAAGCAGTCCCTTTATTAGGGTCAAGGTTTAAATTATATGGGTGTATATGTGCCTGCCTTGAGGACTTGTAATATCAGATGGAGTTTGATTGTCTTCATTCAGCAGCATGTCGAGTGACTCAAAGTTCCTTGTCGCAAGCAATTAATGGAGGACATTCTTACATCTTTAGGATTTTGATTATGGCTTCCGTAATTACATAGAGGCCGTAGATGATTAGAACAACTATGCCTGGAAGGTATAAACAAACGAGAGGGAAACTACAGTGTCCCTGAATTTCTCAAATGCGACTTGCATTCCAATGCTGAAACCTAGAGTCTAAGCAGCGTGCCCAACTTGTTTTGTCTACAGAGAAACATGGCTAAAATGGCTATTTCATTCATGGTCGCTGACGTTTGTGTCTGCTGGAAAGTGCATTCTAAGTGACCCTTACTTGCTATGTTGGCTGGGGTTCCTGGGGGGTGCAAGTCTTGAAATTACATACTGCTCACCTCATGTCTAAATTTGGCATTGTTCTCACAAGCAACTTTGTGACCCTAAAGGCCTCACAAAGTTACTGACGCTGAATGTTGTGAATTCACCTCCTCTGGAGGTGTCCATAATTGCAGTCATTAGGTCTCATGTAGAACTATTGGTTTAATTGAGCCAGCAATGAGCTAATGCTTTGATGCCGATGGGGGATAGCATATGCCCGTGGATCCAGGTTACAGGCTTGCAGAATGAGCACAGAAGGGGGCATTGAGAAGACTTGAGGAACTTAATGGCTCTGTTTACACCTGCCAAACTGCTTGTTCATCTTTTTTTTCCCTCTAAATGTCATTCCGACAGCCATGGAGGTTGAGTGCTGTCAGACCCGAATGCACTGTTGGAGCAGGATGCGTGATTTTAATAGAGTTCGGCCCATGCCTGATCCTTCTAAATGGGTAATTGCGTTGACCAAAGAAGGGGGGGGGGGGGGGGGGGGGGGGGGGTTGATGGACCCCAGCCAGCTCAAAGAGAAGCAGAACTAAAGGGATTGAGAAAAAAAAAACATTGTATAACTGTGTACAAAGAATAGGCAAAATACAAGCTAGAAAGATGAATCACAAACCATACAGAATTGTCCAATAATCCAGTTGTTTTTCAAGGGACCTTGCAGGAATGATGGTCTACTCTACACTAATACTATATTTAAAACTGTCAGGAGAATTTGATAAGAAATGTTCTGAAAGACTAGAAGAGACTTACACAAGAATAACATGGTGTTTGCTCAGGAGAAACATCTGAAAACTACAAAAGTGCTTCCATTTGCTCTCCAGTTAATCTCATTGGTGTCTAGAAGAAACAAACGAGAGATTAAAGAGAAGTCTTAGTATATGTAGAGCTGCCTGATCCTAACACACCAAACTAATTACAGTTGACATTGGCAGTTCTTTATTGCTCTCTCTCAAATAGCTCAACACAGCAGCACCGATAGCTTTTTTTCCCAGAATGCTGTGCATCTAAATGGCTTTTATTGTTTAATGGTCCCATCCCCATGATGAAGTCGCCCCAATGGGGTTCTTTCTCTCTGTATGGGAGTCTCTGCAGGATTAACAGGCCAATTAGACACCAGCCAGTTTATTAATAAACACATCTGTGGGGAAGGTGGGCCCTGTCTTCTCACCGCAGGTCTTAAGGAGCTGGCGCGAGATGCTGACAGTCCCCTGCTGAAGCTGAGGACCGCCGTCCTTGCAGTTGCCCTTTAAACTGATCTGAGCCTGTTTGTCTTCTCTTGAAATGATTAAGGCTTGTATTTGAGTTGAAAGCTGGGAAAATTGGCACTAAATCAGCACAAAAGCCAGCTCCCACCTGAAAGATGAATAGATTTGAAAGAGATTTCACACCGGGCACTGCCTGATGATGATGCCGATTAAAATTAAATGCTTTTTTTTTTCAAATAGTAATAATAATAGCACACCCTGATTGACTGTTTGACAAGACTTTGGTGCATACAAGTTTAGTTGGACTACACTTCACCTAGCCAGTATGCACCCAGTTGATCATACTTAATTTTACATCATTATTTTTAAAACAATACAAGCAAGAGCAGAAGTGTCATTGCAAACACAAGGTCACATTTTTGGACAGATGATGAGAAACATCGAAGTACCTCCACACAAAAACTGGATGTCTCACACAAGCGTGAAAACAGAGTCCAAACAGTTTATCATCATTACAGTTACAACAGACACCCACCTATTTCAAAATTGCAATAACACACATCAGCACGCAGATTAATCAATGACATTAAAATCACAAGCTTAGCCCTTACCCGACAAGCAGGAGGTGGATTTATTTCCCTGTAATCAAATAAGCACTGGGTCTACTCTGACCCCACTGACAGTTCCTGACAAAATTTTTGCCAAAGGTTGGAGAAATAGAAAAAGATTTAATGATTGTCATCAATCAAAGAGCAGCCAAAGAGAATGTTCTAGCTGACCCAGAAATGTCAAAGTCTTCCTCAGTTCTGGAGCTGCAGCGGGGAGGCCGGGATTTTAAAATGTATCGGCAAGCTATTGGTTTTCTAATGAGCTGCATGTGAGAAAGTTGCTCGGGAAAGTAGAACATTTCATTTAAATGCGAATGGTAATCAATCATGTGACAGGGGCAAGGTGCCATTAGTGAAAAAGATGGATAAGACCTGGGACCTGGAGCCATATTTAATTTTATTCTTATGACTTACTGTAGTGTGGCAGAACTACATGGTGGTTTAACTTTTCGGTTATCTCCGATTGGATCACAAGTCACAAGGTAGCAAGTTTACTCACATTTTAAAAGATAGAGTCCAATATTTAGCTAAACCAATCCTCTTTTAAATAGTATGCAAATACTTTAGTTTAATCTAGTTAGTCCAACATTTTCATATATTGAACATTTTCATATATTGCTCCAAAGTTTTGAAAGTTCTTGTTAGCTCCTATTAGGACCTCTTGAAAGTTTCAAGAAGCCCTCAAAAATTGTAGTGTTGTTTTTAGGTCGGGCAACGCAGTGGCGCAGTAGGTAGTGCTGTTGCCTCACAGCAAGAACGTCGCTGGGTCGCAGGTTCGAACCTCGGCTGGGCTGGGTCAGTTGCCGTTTCTGTGTGGAGTTTGCATGTTCTCCCTGCGTTCGCGTGGGTTTCCTCCGGGTGCTCCGGTTTCCCCCACAGTCCAAAGACATGCAGTACAGGTGAATTGGGTAAGCTAAATTGTCCGTAGTGTATGAGTGTGTATGTGTGTGTGTGTGGAAATTCCCAGAGATGGGTTGCGGCTGGAAGGGCATCCGCTGCGTAAAATCGTGCTGGATAAGTTGGTGGTTCATTCCACTGTGGTGACCCCGCAAGGGACAAAGCCGACAAGAAAATGAATGAATGAATGAATGTTTTTAGGTCATTGATTTTATCATGATGTTATACCCTCACCGGCCACTTTATTAGATACACCTTACTAGTACCGGGTTGGACCCACTTTTGCCTTCAGAACTGCCTTAATCCTTTGTAGCATAGATTCAACAAGCTTCTGGAAATATTCCTCAGAGATTTAGGTCCATACTGACATGATAGCATCAGTTGCTGATTTGTTGGCTGCACATGCATGATGCGAATCTCCCGTTCCACTACATCCCAAAGGTGCTCTATTGGATTGAGTTATGGTGACTATGGATGCCATTTGAGTACAGTGAACTCATTGTCATGTTCAAGAAACCAGTCTGAGATGATTTGCGCTTTATGACAAGGTGCGTTATCCTGCTGGAAGTAGCCATCAGAAGATGGGTACACTGGTCATAAAGGGATGGACATAGTCAGCAACAATACTCAGATAGGCTGTGGCGTTGACACGATGTTCAATTGATAATAATTGTCCCAAAGTGTGCCAAGAAAATATGCCACCCCACAACCCTTACACCACCACCAACAGCCTAAACCGTTGATAGAAGGCAGGATAAATCCATGCTTTCATGTGGTTGGCGCCAAATTCTGACTCTACCATCCGAATGTCGCAGCAGAAATTGAGACTCATCAGACCAGGCAACATTTTTCCAATCTTCTATTGTCCAATTTTGGTGAGCTTGTGGCAATTGTGGCCTCAGTTTCCTGTTCTTAGCTGACAGGAGTGGCACTCGGTGTGGTCTTCTGATGCTGTAGCCCATCTGCCTCAAGGTTGTGTGTTCAGAGATGCTTTTCTGCATACCTCGGATGTAACAAGTGGTTATTTGAGTTACTGTTGCCTTTCTATCAGATCGAACAAGTCTGGCCATTCTCCTCTGAGAGGGTAACAACAAGGCATTTTTGCCCACAGAACTGCCCCTCACGGGATATTTTCTCTTTTTCAGACTATTCTCTGTAAACCCTAGAGAATTTTGTGGCTGAAAATCCCAGTAGATCAGCAGTTTCCGAAATACTCAGACCAGCCTGTCTGGTACCAACAACCATGCTATGTTCAAAGTTCAAAGTTAAATCTCCTTCCTTCCCCATTCTGATGCTCGGTTTGAACTGCAGCAGTTCGTCTACATGCCTAAATGCATTGAGTTGCTGCTATGTGATTGGCTGATTAGAAATTTGCATTAATGGGCAGGTGTACCTAATAAAGTGGCCGGTGAGTGTATGATGTAGGGTATTATTGATCCTTCTTCTTCCTTTATGGTTTCAAATGTTGCAGCACCTTGAGTCTGAGAAAGGTGCATTATAACTAACATTTATTAATATTATCATTATCATTATTGTATCTTAACTTATATCAACACTGGTGTGACAAGTGGGATGATGCGAAGAATCACTGGAGTAGATCGAGGCTGATGGCACAAGCGGTAATGAGCAATACACATTCACCACAACTCCCATAAGTGAGGAGGAGGCAGAAACTGGAAAATGACAAACTCAATATTTCACAGTCTCATGACAAAACAAACATCACAACAAAATAAAGCAGCAAACCTGCGTAAATATACCTCCTCACAAGCATATAACACCAACTTGCTTGGTCCTCTCTCACCTTCTACTGTCACCCCTCCCCCTTTTATCCTTCCAGAGATCCTGTAGGACTGGAGACCGGTGTGGCGCACTGGTGTCAATCATTACCACTCGCTCTACTCCCAAGGCTCTCGACACTGCCACACTCATCACAATTGGTGTCATGTATACTTAGGCCCAATTCTATTTCTATATCATTCACCTACCCCTTGAAACAGAGTGGCAAGAGGTAGGGGTGAAAGTGTTATCCTAAGAATTGGGACACCACTACTACACCAATACTCGTTCATTCGAATAGCTATATTGACTTTTTCCCCTACTTATTCAACTAAAAGAGATTGGAGACACCCATCCACGTGAATGTATAAAATAGAGGGGCTGGGAAAAGGGTTAGAAGTGGGACAAGTATCAAGTATCAATCACACAACAATTTGCCTGTAACTCAACAGTGTTTTTTAAGACTGAAAATGCATAATTCTGAAAGCAAGTTTCAAAGTTTTTGAAAACACTGCCAATGTTGTGTTCATGTAAACACCTGAAAAAGGGAGTATGTGGTAGCGTTGTTGTTGCTGTAGTGTTTGCGAATGCTTTACCAACAAAGCATGGATTTACTTAACATTGCAACTAACAGCGGAGACGGCAACAAATGGCAAATTCTACATACACATCAGCGCCAAGCTGACGATGGCACTCGGTCACTTCCCTACAGGTATTGTTTACTAACAAGGTGACAGCTCCAAATACTTTCTGGGAAAGCATAATATTGTGGTCCCTCGTTAATCGTGGGAGTTTTCGAGACGAAATCTGCAAAATAGTCAGCTTTATTTTTTAGAATTATTATAGATGTTTTAAGGCTGTAAAACCCCTCACTACACACTTTATACACCTTTCTCAGATAGGCATTAACATTTTCACACTTTTCTCTCTTGTTTAAAACTATCAAAGTCCAGGGTATTATAGAATGAAACCATTTGATAATAATTTATTAATTCCGAAACGGTGCTCTACAGCCAGGTAACTTCTACCTTCCTTTAGCATGTCCAGAAGTCCAATATTTTCGGATGAGATGTTAAACCGATGTTAAAATGTTAAACCGAGGCCCTGACTCTCTGTGGTCATTAAAAATCCCAGGATGTCCATCGAAAAGAGAAGGGGTTTAACCCCGGCATCCTGGCCAAATCTGCCCTCTGGCCTCCTAACCATCCCCATATCATAATTGGCTTCATCACTCTGTCTTCTCTCCACCAATCAGCTGGTGTGTGGTGTGTGGTGTGCGGTCTGGCACAATATAGCTGCCGTCGCATTATCCAGGTGGATGCTGCACACTGCTGGTGGATGAGGAAATTCCCCCAATGTGTAAAGTGCTTTGAGTGTCCAGAAAAGCGCTATATAAATGTAAGGAATTATTATTATTATTTTGTGCGATGGTTAGCATCTTCCTCTTCCTTTTGGTTGCTACTGCAGGTGCCTTTGACGGTGCAGAACTATTCGTCGACATTGTGGGGAGAAAATTTGGAAACATACAGTACAACACTTTAGAGTCACACTGCTAGCGATCGAAGATTTATGTAAGTTTGGAAAGCTGAACGCATTCTGTACAGTACAGGAGACACAGCATGGAGGAGATTGATTGACAGTGGTCTACAGCCAATCAAAGCGATGTGATGTAAAAAAAAGCATCTCAAATTGCACGAAGAAATCCGCGAAACTGCGAGGCCGCGAAATGTGAACCAAGGGTAAGGCTATAACCTGGCCTCAAAACACTCCCCTTCAAGTAAATTAATTTGAAAGTGTGGAGATGAATGGTGGTGAAATGCTGAAGATTGATGCCTCATTCAGACTAGGAGCGACTTTGTAGCTGCCTGTCGCTCTGGGTGGCAACCTGCTGCAAACTCAGGCCTGTGTAGGTAAATACAGCACGAATACAACCGACCTCTGAGCGAGCGGAGAGAGGATCACGTGAGCTCTACTGGTGCTCCTATTAGCTGTCATTCAAGAAAGTCGCTCTTCAATTGCATAAAGTTGAAGAATTCTCAACTTTGTCGTGCCGCTCGACACGCCCACCTGGTCGCCAACGGTCGCTGTCGCTTGCGTAGACGGAGGTTGCCGAAAGTCACTCGCTCTCTATTGAAATGAATGGTCGCTTGTCGATTTGCCGCTGCGAGTCAATTGTAGTGTGAATGAGGCTTGAGAGGGTTAACAGGTTCAGACATGCACACCTGATTTTTTATAGGGGTTTGTTCTAGTGCTGATTGGATAATTATATGATTGGCAATAATGAATTAGCCTTGTAGTTTATAAAGCCGCGGTCACACTGGACTTTTCCCTCCATAGACTTCCATTCATACGCATGCGAATGCGTCAGACCGGAAATGCAAGGTCATGCATCAGATTTCGCAGGTTGCTGCGGTGCAAAGTTCAAACTTGGTGAACTCTGACCTGCGAAATCGCATCACTTGACTGCGTGAGACCAATCCAGGATCAAAACATGACCCACATCTTATTTGTATAAGTTTGTTGCATTCCAAATTGTCATCAAAAATCGATACCATTGACATTAACTGATGTCAGGGAGCTTTTCAGATCAGCATTTACACTTGTTGATTTCTCATAGTGGAGGGTGTTTAATCTTACTCCTGGCAGGTCAACAATTACTGTATAGCTACAGCCAGCTCTGACACACTTGCATGGAAAATACTAATAAGACTGAAGACCTTGATTAGCTGGTTCAGGTGTGTTTAATTAAAGCTGAAATCTGCAGGACATCATGCCTCAGGGAACAGGTTTGGGCACCCCTGCTGTTGGAGAGTCAACAGAGGAAATCTCCTTCTTATGTTAGTACATTCACTTGTTCGAAACAAACCGATTCTTCTCTTTAACAAACCTTGAACGAAAGGTTTCCTCTTGGACACAGCGCATACCATGCGAGACGAATTGGATCTGCACAAATGCCAGTCGCTTCCTGCTGGCACGTTCGCCCCATCAGCACTCCTCTTGGTTTCCATCCAGTCTTGCACAACTCAACCCCCCCAAATACACATAGCAAAACACTCCTTTTCAGTGACTACCGTGGTGTGACAATCCCGGGCACGATTTGCTGGTGCTGGAGGCCATCCAACCCATATCACTGACTGACGCAGACAGGGACAACAGAGTGTCATGGAGTGAATGGTGTCACTTCCTGTCAGAAGGCCAGGAGAGAAGAGCACGGAGACTCTGCACATGTCAGGAGTGTCTGTAAACAGATGAAAATGGATGTTATGTACTCAGAAAAGGTCTAGGGAGCATAGCGTGCTAATGTTCAAGCAAGTTACTTAGATGCCATAGGCCATTTAGCACTGAGGTAAAAAGGAGGCTGTTAAAATGGCTTGCACTGATGGAAATCATAGTCGTACTCAGGTAGTTGACTGAGTAATGAAGCCTATGACTGGAACAGTTTGACGGATTTGCACCAAAATACTCTTTTTGATAAATGATAGATGCAGTAGTATGCCACATCATCTGCCAGCTTGTTTTCTGAAGGTCAACATTTAGGCTCAATCTCAATTCTATTCTTTTACCCCTACCCCTTGACACAGAGGCTGTTTCTCAATTCCAAGAATGCAGAAAACGGACTCGTGTTCTTGTGAAGACTGGTCTTGCCAGGTCACCTCGGAAGAATGAACTCGGGATACCGAATGTTTACTTTGATCTTCTCATTTAGGGAAACTCCTGAGATAAATAAGTTATATCTGTAAACTTGAATAATAAATCTATATAAAATGCTGCACTTCCCATCTCCTTTAACACATCGCAATGACTTATGGGACTTCTCGAGAGAGTTCGGTGCTCAAGTCTGCATTGGTGAGTCCTCGATATCGCGTCCTCCGTTCTTGCAGTCTTAAGTTTTGCAACTTTGGTGGTTGATGACGACGTTACATGAGAACACGAGTACGCAAGATTGCTCAAGAATGCATATTGAGAAACAGCCAGAGTGTAAAGGGGAAGGGCTTCAAATTTTAACCCTAAGAAATGGGACAGCACTACAACACCTGCACACATCATCATATGTCATCGCAATCTTTTACTTCATATGAGATCGACGACAGCGACTACGGTAGTTATTTCAGTTGCGTTATTTTTTTGGTATTCATCTTTAGGAAATCACTTAAGGCAACGATATCAATGTTATCTTAACGATATAATGTGGCAATGACCTCCGTGGTCATATTTATTTTTGTAAACAAAAGAAAACAACATTAGCATTATACCAGACATTGTAAAAAGCTAATTTCCAGCCACTAGACTTTTCTGACAAGGTATTTGAGTGTCATTGAGTGACAGATGTGAAAGTATGTTGTGGGACTACTATACAGGAGATTTTTGTTTGTTTGTTTTTTTAAGCATGACGGTAAAACATGAATGCCGTTACGCATGTATTCAGGGTTTCTGCAGGTTACACCAAATAAAATTTAAGACTTTTTAAGACATTTTTAAGACCATTATGAATTAAATTTTAGACTCATAAAAAGCTAAAGGCTAAGGAATTTTTCAAACGGCTCAGATGGAAGAGGTTTTTATTTGACCTATCAAAAAATATATCATAATTTAATACATTTAATAATAAAATAATAATAAAAAATAATATATTTAGATGTTTCTTAGCAAAATATTTTAAATAATAATAAGCTCTACTTGTATCCATACACTTTGTTAATCCAAGATAAACTTTCTTTAAAATAAAAGAAATGTTTTAAAAGTTTTAAAAATTATAATAAATTAAATCTATGCACAACAATTTGTCCAGGTCGTGGTCCTCAACAGTAAATACATGGAGCACTTTTAAACAATTGTTATTGAAAGGAAAATAATTAAACCATTATGATAAATAGAGTTAAAATGTACCTTTTTAAATAAAAATGTTAAAGTTTTATTGAGATGGATTGTTGGTGATTGTGTGTGTTTTACCAGGTTGGGTAGCAATACATGAACAAAGAAAAATTAAGAAATGTTTAAAAAGATTTAGGACCTACAACACAATATTTTTGTAAATTTAAGACTTTTTAAGGCCTAAAATTTTGATTTTGGGATTTAAGACTTTTTAAGACCCCACAGAAACCCTGGTATTAAAACATATGCTTGTTTGTTGTATATAAAAAAAAAAAAAAAAAAAAAAAAAAAAAAAAAAAAAATCGCAATAATGACAAAAAATCTTCTGACATCCGTGTGCAGCCATGCTGCCATTGTAGATGGTGTATTCTCGGAAATTTTCATACCCTTTGGTTTCGAGTGTGGTCCTGAAATTTTTTTTTTATTTCAAGAGCCATCTAGGGTTTCCCTTTAGCCCTACACCTTCAAGCTAAAGAGAATTGGGACACCCCTATTCTTCACCTGAACACGCAAAACGAAGGGTAAGGGCTAAGGGGTAGAATTGGGATTGGGCCTATATTAAGGTGTTATTCCAGTTGCGTTATTTTTGGTATTTATATTCAGGAAATCACTGAAGGCAACGATATCATGTTATCATAACGATATAATGTGGCAATAAGATCTTAACTGTATTGTGGATTTACACAGTGGCCATATTCATCAATGCAAACACACGAAAACAACATTAACATTATAGCAGACACTGTAAAAAGCCCATTCCCAGCCAATAGACTGTTCTGACAGGGTGTCATCGAGTGTCAGATGTGAAAGTATGTTGTGGAACTATTATACAAGAGTTATTATTATGGATTATAAATAGCGAAATTTACAGTTTTTTTGTATAATTTTTGTTTTAAGCATGACGGTAAAACACGAACGCGGTTATGAATGTATTAAAACATATGCTTGTTTGTCGTAAAAATTCGTAAAAATGTCGAAAAATACACATTTTTGCATCGCCTGACTTCCCTGTGCAGCCATGCTGCCGTTGTAGATGGAGTATTCTGGGAATTTTTCGTACCCCTTGGTTTCGAGTGTGGTCCTGAAAAATCTCCATTTCAAGGGCTATCTAGCCCTTCCCCTTAGCTCTACGCTCCATGTGAACTACAAATATGTAACTCTGTAAAAATGGTGACATTGTTTTTATGCATATTACATGTTCAGTCTGTTGACCTTATTCTGCGATGTGGAAGTTACTCGTTTTTGCGGTTGTTTAAGAACTTCCGATTCAGATCCCTAAGGGAGAAATGACTAGAAATAATAAACGACAGAAAACGGTCAAACTACTTGCTCCACAAACAAGTGTGTTCATGACTATACAGACAGAGCAGAATAAAAAAATATAATAATATAATTTAAAATATCAGTTTGCAACATCAAGCAGCATAACGAGCTGTTTTTAACATCTAAATATGAATGGAAGTGAATGGGATTAGAAATCTCGAGCCAAAATAATTCAAATGGCTGCGCCCGCTCGTACGTGAATTTTAAGGTCAATAAGTATGATTGAGTACTTGACAACCAAAAAGACAATTGTGCATAGGCGCACATTTCTTTACGAAATTACAGCGCCATCTACTGGCCTGGCGTGAATCATTTTCGTTCTTTGCGCTGATCCATGTGAATGAGGATCATTTTGACAATGATGTCGCCTGTGTGTGAAACATTTAAAAAATGCAAAGGAAAAACATTTTTGCTTTTAGTACGTTGTTGTGTAAATGTACTTTCGCTATGCTTGTAAAAACATGCATGCCATGAGTCTCACAGCTTCCAGCACAAATAAATAAATAAGCAGCATATGGTTGGAAATGCACTGTGAAAAGTGCTCATGCATCTTGGTCAAAGTCACTTATGTCATAATATTCAGTCAGTGCTGTGGTCCTGGCAGGGAAAATGCAATATAACTGCATCTGCGTGTGTGTGTATATGTATATATTCACACACATACATTTTTATTTCAGTTAAAACATTTTTTACAATGACATTTACTCACAGATTAGTAGTTAAAGGGGTAGATTGGGCAAAATTTGTCACTTTCTTCTGTTGAACACAAAAGATATTTTGAAAAATGCTGGATTGACTTCCATAGTATTTTTTTTCCTATCTTTTTTCCTCCTGGTCCCATTATTTTTTTTCAAAATTCTGTATTTTGTGTTCAGGGAGAATAACTATTAGGGACTTTAGAGAATAAATTGTCATTTTTTTAATTTTTGAACTATCAATTTAAATTCCTAATTATTTCATATTCAAATAATTACTACTTAGACACCATTTCTGTAGGTTATATATATATATATATATATATATATATATATATATATATATATATATATATATAATTTGTAAGGGCGACGCAGTATCGCAGTAGGTAGTGCTGTTGCCTCACAGCAAGAACGTCGCTGGGTCGTAGGTTCGAACCTCGGCTGGGTCAGGTTCGAATCTCGGCTGGGTCAGTTGGTGTTTCTGTGTGGAGTTTGCATGTTCTCCCTGCGTTTGCGTGGGTTTCCTCCGGGTGCTCCGGTTTCCCCCACAGTCCAAAGACATGGTACAGGTGAATTGGGTAGGCTAAATTGTCCGTAGTGTATGAGTGTGTGGATGTTTCCCAGAGATGGGTTGCGGCTGGAAGGGCATCCGCTGCGTAAAAATGTGCTAGATAAGTTGGCGGTTCATTCCGCTGTGGTGACCCCAGATTAATAAAGGGACTAAGCCGACAAGAAAATGAAGAAGAATGAATAATTTGTAAGTAAAAAACATTCTGCTGAGCTGTATAGAAGATTTGTTCGAAATACCCAATGCTTAAAGAAACCATCCAGCAATAGCACAATTTGAAATCTGTAATGGTTGCTTGAGGGAACTCAGTCCTGCTGTCGGGTTGTTTTGAGCCAATCACCTGAGCAGAGCGAAGGCCATGCGATTAATTACTCTCTAGCCTCAAGAAAAACATCTCCCGCAATGCTGATTGGCTGATGGCACCACATGCAAATAAGCAATCCCAAGCAACTCTTCTAATCTGTGACTCTGAATGCAACATTAAAGGGATAATCCACCCAATAATAATTAAAAAAAATACTAATTTGCTCACCCTCAAGTGGTTCCAAACCATAACAAGTTTCTTTCTTCTTTTGATCACAAAAGAAGATATTTTAAAAAGATGTAATCATTAACTTCCACAGTAGGAAAAACAAATACTACAGACGTTTATGGTTAGTTTTTCAGCTTGCTTCAAAATATCTTCTTTTGAGCTTAACAGAAAAGAAAGAAACTCATAATGGGTTGAAACAAGTAAAGGACAAAGTAAATGATGACAGAACATTCATTTTAGGATAAACTATTCCTTTAAGGCAAAAACATTAACATAATTTTATCAGAATGCATGTCTACACATCCTGACAACCCTGCAGGCACAGCACATCAACATGACGTCATGTTGACCTTGTACCCCAACGTCGTGGGGTCGTTGGATTTTTGGAAATGAAAATCGTGTTGACGTCAGAACCCAACGTCAGTGTCCAACATCCAACCTAAAATCAACCAAATACCAATGTCTAATCAAAGTTACACCTTGACGCTGTGTGGACGTTACCACTATAACTTCTATCAGACGTTGGATTTTGGTCACTTTCCAACACAACCTTAAATCAACCAAATATCAACATAATTTGACGTCGTTATTAAACGTCAAATTAATGTTGTCCTTAGACGCTGACTAGACATGCAATAGACTGATTTCACGGGGCCACCATTATTAGCATTATTAACAGCGAAATCGAGGCTGCGGTGGGAAGAAACCCGAAAGTATCGCCTGAGTCACACAGGAATATTGTGTACCTGGTTGTATATCTTATCAGCGAAGAAAAAGTGACACCTTCCGAGTGACCTGAAGGTCCGTTCCAAATGAATAGTGAAAATAAAAAGGGATATTTGACCTCATTTTCAAGTTATCGACACGTCTCTCTGCAACTGGGTTATGGACTTTCTGACTAACAGACCTCAGAATGTTAGATTAGGCCACATCTGCTCCACCACCGTCACATTCAACACTGGTGTACCACAGGGCTGTGTGCTGAGCCCCTTCCTCTACTCCCTTTTTACCATCGACTGTAGGCCTGTGAACAGATCCACAGTGATTGGTCTAATCAGCAACAATGATGAGACTGCCTACAGGGAGGAGATACAGCATCTGGCCACTTGGTCCACCGACAATAATCTGCTCCTTAACATCGACAAGACCAAGGAGCTCATTGTGGACTTCAGGAAGGGACGAACAGGCTCACATGATCCCATCCACATCAATGGGATGGCCGTCGAGCCTGTCTCATCCTTCAAGTTCCTGGGGACCCACATCTCAAAGGACCTTTCCTGGACCACCAACATCTCCAGCCTGGTCAAGAAGGCTCACCAGCGCCTATTTTTCTTAAGGCAGCTTAAGAAGAACCAGCTGTCATCAGCCGTCTTGGTGAACTTCTACCGCTGCACAATAGAAAGCATCCTGACGAACTGTGCCACAGTCTGGTATGGAAGCTGCTCTGTTGCGGAGCGTAAGGCACTGCAGCGGGTGGTGAAAACTGCCCAACGCATCACAGGGACCACACTGCCAGCCATAGAGGACATCCAGAAGAAACACTGTATACGCCGAGCACGCAGTATTCTTAAAGATTCCTCTCACCCTGCTCACACAGAGTTTTCTCTCCTGCCTTCTGGCAGGCGCTTCAGGCTCCCCCGGACAAAAACCAGTAGACTAAGGAACAACTTCTTCCCCAGAGCTGTCTCCATTTTGAACTCTGCCCCCCACTGACTCTTTTGCCCCCCTGATACACCCCACTCTCCTCATACCTTATACTCCTCATAATCACTGCACTATTTAACATTTGCACATTTAAAAATTCATTCATTCATTCATTTTCTTGACGGCTTTGTCCCTTGCGGGGTCGCCACAGTGGAATGAACCACCAACTTATCCAGCACGATTTTACGCAGCGGATGCCCTTCCAACCGCAACCCATCTCTGGGAACATTTAAAAATTGCACATATTCATTGCACTACATTGCACGGATTTATTTATTTGAACTGTACACACCCACTGTACATATACATTTGTAATTATGTTTATCTATCTGCACACTTCTGATTATTAATAGCAACCTGTACATATATCCATCTATTGTAAATCTCTGTTCATAGCTAATACATCCTGTATATAATGTTCATAGTACATCCATCTGTAAATATCACCATAGTTTTTCTATAACTGCACTTTATAACTTATACCAGTATCCTGCACTTGCTGCTATTGCACTCCTGGTTAGACTTAAACTGCATTTCGTTTCCTTGTACTTGTACCTGTGTAATGACAATAAAGTTGAATGTAATCTAATCTAATCTAAAAATGGCACTACTTAGCTAACGTTTTCTTGCCCTAACACACATTTTAGATGCCATTTATCAAACTCAAGTTATGAATTGATTCTTTCACTATATTAGACTTGCCTTGATACAAAATTTCGGTAATAAAATAAAAAAAAAAAAAATGCCCATTTCGGTGCTGATTTGCCATTGTGTTTACATGCTCAACAGAAATGACTATGATTGGCTGTGAAGGTCATCAGTTCACCAAACTCACCGCTGTTTACGGAGTGCAAATACAGACGAGCGATCCGCTGATGAATCGAGTGATCTTCACGGCTTTAAAACGCTCCAATGTCCGTCTATGTGTGTTTTCAATCTGTGAAGAGGGGTGAACTGATGACCTTCACAGTCATTCTGTTGAGCACTGGTGAATACTATGGCAAATCAGCAGTGGTTATGAGCGCGCTCAGTGGTGCTTAAATGTTAGCGGGAAATGGACATTTTTAAAACTTCAGCACCGGGACAACACTATTACAGAAAACACGAGGATGTGCTACAGAGGACTGCATGGTTTTATCGCTCACCGGGTTACATAGGCTGAAGCAGGGAAGCGTCCCCACGGTGTTTACCTGCTGCCATGAACTGAAGCCCAGAAGGACACTTAAGCGTATTACTCTTACAGAGATTGTGATGTTGTTTGATGCCTAATATGCTTTTAATTGTTTAAATTAAACTGAACGGAATGATATTAAAGTGATGATTACACCATATCTGCATTTTGAAGACGCAGCAACAGCTGGAGGTTTGTAGTACACAGCATGTTGTTGCAATGTTTACAGTGCTGATCCTATACTTCCGGGTTTCTTCCCACCGCAGCCTCGCTTTCGTGTTTTAAAATGGCGGTCCTCCTTCATCTTACCCCAGACATGATCAATAATGTTTATGTTTGGTGACTGGGCTGGCCAATCCTGGAGCACCTTGACCTTCTTTGCTTTCAGGAACTTTAATGTGGAGGCTGAAGTATGAGCAGGAGCGCTATCCTGCTGAAGAATTTGCCCTCTCCTGTGGTTTGTAAGGTAATGGGCAGCACAAATGTCTTGATACCTCAGGCTGTTGGATGTTGCCATCTACTCTGCAGATCTCTCACACCCCCCATACTGGATGTAAGCCCAAACCATGATTTTTCCTTCACCAAACTTGACGGATATCTGTAAGAATCTTGGGTCCATCCGGGTTCCAGTAGGTCTTCTGCAGTATTTGTGATGATTGGGATGCAGTTCAACAGATGATTCATCGGAAAAATTGACCTTCTGCCATTTTTCCAGATTATCAACTAGAAGTCAAGCTATTATTTGTTGCTCTTACAACTGGGATCGATGACAATACTTTTGTCAGGTAGTGTACAGTGAAAAAAAAAAGTATCCATTGGATTTACAAAATTTTTTAAAGGTTAATGGTTGCAAGCAATTTATATGGGTCTAGTTTAAACAAAAAAAAAAATTAAGTTGAACTGAATTTGTTTGTTTAAATTCAGCCCATATAAATTATTTGCAATTTTTTTTGTGTGTATATTTAAATAGTAGTCATAAGAGTGTATTAGGGCAACTACCAACAAGGGTTAATGAAGTCATAGCATAAAAATCTTCACCCTTTGGCAGCAACTCTACTTCACTCTCCCAAACACGGATACGGAAAAGGATTAGTTCCAGGCTTCAGTCCCCCGCTCTCGCTTTCATGTAGATCAACACTGCCTCCCAGGGACTCTGGAGGAACTACAGACCAAAGCTTCTCTCCCTCGTGGCGCACTGCACTGGGAGAAGCCACAGAGAGAGTCATGCTGAGCAATAGAGAGAGAGTCATGAATCAGCAGCCGGGCCGGTCGCTCGCACAGGAAGCCTTCAAAGACGAGCGAACGAACGCCGGGATCCGACTGCAAGTGCTCACTGAACTTATGATGCGCTTTTGAGCTGTATATCAAAAAACACACTAAGATAGAGCGAACGGGAGCTGAGGGAGATGAAGAGAGAGGTGGATCAATATGGAAAAGACCACCTTATGGATTGCACACAATGGGTTGGGGGACTCATTACATAAAATAAGGATAAACATAACATGAGATGAGAAACTTGGGATAGGGAGGGGTGGCTAAGGAGATGAATCATAGGAGAATGTGTGAAAAATATGGATTTCAGAGTGCCATTTTGTGAATACTAGTAGTGGATTAAACGTGTGGGATTTTTTTGTGATTACATTAGCACACATACATATACACACACACACACACACACACATATATATATATATATATATATATATATATATATATATATATATTTTTTTTTTTTTTTATATATTAGGGGTGTAACGGTTCACAAAAATCACGGTTCGGTTCGATACGACACAGTGGTGTCACGGTTCGGTATGTTTTCGATACAGCAAAAAAAAAAAAAAAAGGAAAAAAGCCAGAGGATTTCTCTGATTGAAATCTTTTTATTGTATGAAAACTAACATCATAAAAGCATGATCTCTCTTCTTTTCTTTTTTTTTACTTTGAACTAGGGATGTCAGTTTCTACAAAATCCAGTGATCAATGATCATTTAAATTAACGACCAATTAATCTATTAATCGCTCATTCTTATAAACGATCCGTTTAAATCTAGGCTACCAGCCTGTGTTGAGGCTACTGAAGAATGAGCTGAATATGCAATGCATTATGATTCTTGCTTAATCGTCACAACGAAAAAATCCCAAACTAGGCTACAGGCTGAGTAGCCACGTCAGAGGTGAATGCGGCACACGCTTCTGTTAAAGCTTCCGTGAAGAACGAAAGCGAAAGCAACTACTAAACACTGTTATGCCATAAAATTATTTCATTTTTAACAATCAATTAAATTACACAGCGGTTTTATATCAAAAGTTGATAATAATATAAAATATACTACATTTTGATGGTAAAATAATGATTTAAAGGACGGCTGTTATTTCTTTCAGCTTTCAAACATTAAATAACTAATGCATCAAGTGAAATAAAAACGAATATGAAACAACACATAGCAGGATTTAAAGCATATAAAGAACTATTATATTTAGCAAAATGCTGCTCTTTTTATCTTTGTATTTTTTTTATCATTTTATTTTTGTTATTTTTAATATTTCTTTGTCTTCATAATTAAAGCTAATCGACAAATTCCTGCTTGACATTTTAGAAAATATTTTGCGTAGCTACCCAGTATATATTAAAGATCACTAGAACAAAAAAACAAACACAAAAACATGTTACATGGCCCCATAAATGTCCAACTTATATTTAACTGAATCGTATAAATTATGAAAATTGCTCCTTTTATTTTTATAAAACATTTGTTATTTTTTTTTTGAGTAAAAACAATATCGACATTTAAGAATCATTTTATTAATTCACTCATTCCTTTGACTTGTTTATTGGCACATATATAGGCTATAATTTAAATCAAACAACAGTAAATTGGACCTCTACAATGCCACTAAGCTTTCAAACAAAAGTCCAAAAAATTAAAGAAAGATTGGACTTTATCCGGTGACGGCCGACACTGAGCTCAGTAAAATGTTTTTGATAAGTTATTAATAATCTGTTCAATAATTCGTTAAAGCCAAAATGAATGGTAATTTAATATAGGCTATTTAAAAAATATATATATAATAAATATAGGCCTAACATATTTTTAAATAAAATAAAATAGGCTATTTTCTGAAAAATGTGCATGTCTGTGTTAATTATTCCATCGAATTAATTTGATCGCAACACCTGTTATTCCAGAACTGAACATTTGAGCTGGTTTCAGTTCTTTTCATTTTCTTTTTTCTGTAGATTCATTTTTACAAATAATTTTATTTCATTTGTTTGTTAATTAAATGTTGTTATTTAGCCTATTTGTTATACAACAAAGTTGCAAATTAATTTGCTACAAGATGTGGCTGTGTAGTGCGCTTATCCAGAGCGCGTGAACTGCTGCTGCAGAGAGAAAGAGCGCAATGGAAATAGGCTATTTAAATTTTCGCATGCTGATTTATGTGAAATTGCGAATACATGACTAATCGCATTGCAATTTTAAAAATTATTGTATTTTTTCCTTTAGGAGGGAAAGTCGATTTCAATTCATGCTAAAGACATGTGGTGCTGAAGTCTGAAAGTGCCGGTCATGTTGATGTGAACAGCTGAAGCTGTCAAATTATTTTTTGTTTATTTATTATTAATGATGATGATTAAAAATAATAATGCTATTCATTTTATTCAATAATGTAATTAAAACATGTAATAGATCTACATTAATGCGAAACAAGCTAAATATCGTCTTTAAAGTCGTCATACTGTAGATCTCAGCTCTCTGCAATATCTTTGCCTATATCCTCCTCAATACACGATATTGCAGGACAGGCTTAAAACAAAATTCGCAGCACTGAACATGTTCCCAGACTGAAAGTGATTGATGATGAGAAAACTCAGAAACCTGTGAAAACGGAGATGTTCACCGCATATAGCCGTGACGAGCGATTTTTTTTAAATGAAAGCATATTTGTGCCAGTCTGTTAAGATTGCTTGAAACACTTTAATATTTTAGAGTAAATAGTTAAAAGTTTGCATCACCAATAATTGATCTTACCCACGCGTGACCCACGTATACTTAAATATCATGCGACCTATTTTTTGATTACCTGACTCACGGATTAACGGCAGCACATGTGGATACAACCGAGATCTGCTTGATTTGACCGTCACCTGCCATCTCAGTGGATCTGAAAGCAGGAATAAGCAAAGTGCTCCCAAACGCCAGACCCGTTGTTGGTTATAGGAGGATTACATTAATGTTAGCTACTAGCCATTTTGCTAGCTGTAGTGCAGTCAGTTCGCGGCGCGTTTCCACCCTTTCGCTTTCGTCCGGAACAAACCCTGCATCATCTCAGCGCCCCTCGGTCTTCGCTTTTGTCCGGGACAAACCCCGCATCATCTCAACACCCAGCTCCGCCGGCTTTTTCGGATTGAAAGCGGCATAACTTTCGGTTTGAGCGCCAATTGAGCTTACTCCGACCCTGAGTGCAGTGTGTGCCTGACTGGAGGTGGGCGGGGAAGGCAGATGTTGCCTGTCACATCATGGGATGCCTTGTTGAGCATTGTTGCGCTGAAAACATTATATTTGTCTGAATCGTTCGGTTCGTATGCGTACCGAACCGAAAGCCTCGTACCGAACGGTTCGATACGAATACGCGTATCGTTACACCCTTAATATATATATATATATATATATATATATATATATATATATATATATATATTATACACACACACACATAGATAGATAGATAGATAGATAGATAGATAGATAGATAGATAGATAGATAGATAGATAGATAGATAGATAGATAGAGTTGAAGTCAGAATTATTAGCCCCCCTTTGAATTTTTTTTTTTTTTTTTTTTTTCCCAAATTACGTTTAACGGAGCAAGGAAATTTTCACAGTATGTCTGATAATATTTTTTCTTCTGCAGAAAGTCTTATTTGTTTTATTTCGGCTAGAATAAAAGCAGTTTTTAATTTTTTAAAAAACATTTTAAGGACAAAATTATTAGCTCCTTTAAGCTATTTTTTTTGATAGTCTACAGCAGGGGTTCCCAAACTTTTCAGGCCGCGACCCCCAAAATAACAATGCCAGTGACTCGTAACCCCCAATATCCTCTGAGGTGGTTATAAATACAGAAAAGTTTAACCTGGTGTTATAAAATATATCTGCTAATAATTATGACTTCAACTGTAGATTGGGGTTCAACAATATATTGTTTCAGCTTCGATATCGCAATGTGCAAATCATCAATGGTCGCATAGCAGGATCTGCAATGTGAAGTTGGCATTATAATTAACCACAGTCTGGAACACATGATTTGTGGAGTCATTGCAAAGTTTAACCCTAATATACAGTAATAGTATGAACGATTTGCTTTATTTTGATGTGATTTTACTCAAACTAAAGTAAAATACTAAAGTTTGCCACTTTAACAAAGAATGATTGTGTTTATTTATAAAACGAAGACTCTATGCTGTTTTAATTTACATTTGATTATTGAATTTCTCTAACTGAATACTGTTATGCTGTGTTCACATTTTAGGTTTACTCACGCGTCATGAGCAGGGCTTCTGTCTGCCCGGTGACTCTAGCTTCGTTGCTAAATGGCTAACATGGATTTTATTCTGGATAGTAGATGTGCTTTATGTGCTTTAGGAAGGCTGAAAAACAGCGTAGATTCGTTCGGCGCCTTGTCTGAGTCCACCAGATATTTTCAGAGGTGCACCCAGCTCTGTGATTACATCAACTCCTCCAGGAACTATACCTGGATGATGGAAGCTTTCAGCAGTGCTTCAGACTGAGCCGAGCCCAGTTTGATAAGCTGTTGTCCGGTGTCGGCAGGAGGATTTCGCCTCGGTACACCAACAACATGCACTACGTCATTATCACGCCACTACAAGAGCAAGCTCCTGATTGGTTAATGCGGCGAATGTCTGCTGAAGTTCAGATTTTCCCACTCGATCGATTCGAGCGCCAAGCGCGCAAAATGATCAACTCCCGCCACCTCATTTGTGCAAATCGCACCGCAGGAAGTCTATTCGCATCTTTGCATTGATTTAACATGTAAATCACTCACGCTCCATCCACGTCTGGTGCGAACGCATCATTAGACTCCACTGAAAACCATAAAGTGCTGTTTATAATATTTTTTTATACTAGTTCTTTTGCTCTAATCTGTACTTGATGGATCGCATTTTACTTGGCAAAATCACACCCACCTCATCTTACAGCATGCATTGTAGCACGTCATGATTTTGCCAAGTGCAATGCGATCCTGAATTAACATCTATGTTAAACCTAGTACATAATTTTCGTTCGAAAATGTAATCCATACCTATTCCCAACCCTTAAACCCAACCATAACTTTAAATTATTCTCAAAATCAAAGGGGAATAATAGTTGGATAACAATCATATAGAAGTACATAATAAACATGTACCATAAAACTGTAAACCTAAACTTAACATGAACTGTAAACGTATCTCTAAATTCTGATTGGCTGATTGGAATGTTGTTTTAGGATCAACATAGATGTTAATCCAGGAACATGTCCTACTTGGTGAAATCAGGTTGGCGATGTGTTGTATACGTCAGTCGTGCATAACATACATTTGGCCCCAGCCAGAAGTCAGTACATATTTTTGTTACAAAAACAAATTGATCCGCTCATAAGACACGCAATAACCTCCTGGCGTTGTTTGGGTTAGTCTAACGATGGATTTATGCTTTTTTAGAAGCTTCAAAATAAAAGCCACTACATTCAACACCATTATTCAGCATGGATGGGATCAGTCAGGATAAAATCCAAAACTACTCAGACTGTTTTGGTCTGACAGAAATCATCAGTGTCATATACACTGAGCATGGCTTGAGGGTGAGTAAATTATGGGGTAATTTTCATATATGGGTTAACCGTTCCTTTAGCAAATTTTATTGAGAATTTTTAACAGTGAAGAGATTCACTTTATTCTGTAGCTGTGGTGGTTGTGCTAAGCTAGTGGCTAATTCTTAGGGAGAGCAGCATACTTGAAGCATCGTATGGTTACTGTTAAATTCTTATTCTCGTATATCTCTCTCTCTCTCTGACCTTTAACTTTAATCTCCCCTTCAGCTCGACATGCTCGTCAGAGGCGTTGACGCGGCAGGCTGCTTCAGGGATGGATCAAATCCAATTCACTCTGTTTAGCGGGATTCCATTTGCAATGCTTAGCTTAGTTCAAATGTAAAGTTGTGCAGCTTTTGTAAGCGTAGACTGTAAAAAAAAATATGTTAATTAACAGTTTCCGTATTTTGTGATTCACAAGTGTTTATTTACAGTTGTGAATTGCATTATGGGATGTTGGGTCACACTTTATTTTGATGGTCTGTTTGTTGAACTTAAGTTACATTGCATCTACATGCCAACTAGATCTCTGCTCTGTCAACTTTTGATGTTGAAAATTCTACTCTGTAGTTTAACAAAGTGACTTTTATTGACATGTTAGTAGTTTTAAATAATACAATGTATAATAAATAATATATAGAACAATAAGTCTGTAAAATAACAGAAAATGTACTGGCAATTTAATTATGATTTTGTTTTACCAAAATTTACAACACCAACCCAGGCAATATATCACTTTATTAAAAATGTTAATAAAAGTCACTTTTTTTTTTTTTTTTTTACTTTTCAAGATTAAAAGTTGTTGAAAGAAAAATCAAGGGCCCATAGTGGAATTCAAAAATATAAAAAATGAATCACAAAATACGAAAAAATGCTAATTTACGGATATTCTTTTACAGTCTGCATTGTAATACTCCGGTGGCTATATACAATATATAAAAATTGTAGTAGTTTCATGAAACCTGTCAACCCAGGTTATATTTCATCATATTTTATTTATTAACTTACCTAGAATGTGTAAACACTGACTTTGAAACTGACCAACCTGACATGGCAACAATCATTCAACCAATGATGTCACTTTGGGGTGGAGCCTGTAGTAATTCTGACCAATAGAGTAGAAGGAGGAAACCTGGTTGAGATACAAACATTATTGTTGCAATTTTGGTCACACAAGTGAAGAAATTACGTATACATAAAAAAAAAAAAAATAAGAATTAAAATTAGATATATATTTTATTTTTTGCTGTAATTCTCTGTACAACTCATAATAAAAACGTGTTTGATTTGAAAATGTTAAGAGGATTAGTTTTCTTAATACAATGTAATACAATTAGAAAATCTTCTAATATTAAAAAATCTAAAATGATGGAATGTGACCTAAAATGTTTTCCAGTGTCCATGAGGCATTGGATTTTTTTGTGGACAACGTGTTTAATATACATATATTACTATACACTCACCGGCCACTTTATTAGGTAGACCTGTCCAACTGCCCGTTAATGCAAATTTCTAATCAGCCAATCGCATGGCAGCAACTCAATGCAAGATGATCTGCTGCAGTTCAAACCGAGCATCAGAATGGGGACAAAAGGTGATTTAAGTGACTTTGAATGTGGCATGGTTGTTGGTGCCAGACAGGCTGGTCTGAGTATTTCAGAAACTGTCGATTTACTGCAATTTTCACGTACAACCATCTCTAGGGTTTACAGAAAATGGTCCGAAAAAGAGAAAATATCCAGTGAGAATAGCCAGACTGATAGAAAGGCAACAGTAACTGAATAACCACACATTACAACCGAGGTATGCAGAAGAGCATCTCTGAACACACAACACGTGGAACTTTGAGGCGGATGGGCTACAGCAGCAGAAGACCACACCGGGTGCCACTCCTGTCAGCTAAGAACAGGAAACTGAAGATACGATTTGCGCAGGCTCACCAAAATTGGACAATAGAAGATTGGAAAAGCATTGCCTGGTCTGATGAGTCTCGATTTCTGCTGCAACATTCGGATGGTAGGGTCAGAATTTGGCATAAACAACATGAATTCATGGATCCATCCTGCCTTGTATCAACGGTTCAGGCTGGTGGTGTAATGGTGTGGGTCCATTAGTACCAATTGAGCATCGTGTCAATGCCACAGCCTACCTGACCATGTCCTGACCTGAGTATTGTTGCTGACCATGTCCATCCCTTTATGACCACAGTATACCCATCTTCTGATGGCTACTTCCAGCAGGACAACGCACCATGTCATAAAGCACGAATCATCTCAAACTGGTTTCTTTAACATGACAATGAGTTCACTGTACTCAAACGGCCTCCACAGTCACCAGATCTTAATCCAATAGAGCACTTTTGGGATATGGTGGAATGGGAGATTCGCATCATGAATGTGCAGCCTACAAATATGCAGCAACTGCGTGATGCTACAGTATCATGTTAAATTGGACCAAAATCTCTGAGGAATACTTCCAGTACCTTGTTGAATCTATGCCACGAAGGATTAAGGCATCTGAAGGCAAAAGGGGTTCAACCTGCTACTAGTAAGGTGTACCTAATAAAGTGGCAGGTGAGTGTATTATATACCATACATAATGTATGCATGGGTTAAAAAAATGAAACCACTTTTCAGTGTCTGTATTAAATAACATTTTTGAAAAGTGAATTTAATTACATAGAAAGCATATTCAATGCTAAAAAGGGTTTAAATTTTGGGATTATTTTGCTGCCAGTTCTATGAAAAATCATGTCAAAATATGAGTTACATAATACATATTTATAAAAACATGACACAATATCCTTATTAAAATTGACTTATTTCAAATTGTCAGTACTGTCTAATGGGTAGAACTTAGTAATCTGAAGAATAGTGGAAAAGTTCTTACATAGTCTTTTAGTACATAGTAATTAGTAAAATGACTTATATATATATATATATATATATATATATATATATATATATATATATATATATATATATATATATATATATATTATAGGTGGGCATAGATTAATTTTTTTAATCTAGATTAAAATGGCTCATTTGAATTCTGCTGAAGGCATTCAGAATATGTGTGCTACCCAAATAATAAGTCTTTGAAAACGGGTTTCTCAAGCCAGGTGACGCATTAGACCAGGGGCTCATCTCCTGTTTCCAAAATGCATTACAAACTGCTTGAGAAACTGTTCTACTATGATAATTGGTGATGAAAATAAATGATGTTGAATAAGATGTACTTGTGTTTACTAAGTGTTTATTCAGTTAAACATGAATGTTGAACTGTAGGCCTACATAAGCTCCAAACAGCGATTTCATACTTGCTTTTGATGTACGTACATACAGAAATGCTGCTTCGCAAAGGCAAGTTCACAGAGCCCTGACGGTGACAAACATTGAGTATGTTTACATGGGCAACAATACTTTAATACGATTTTAATATGATTAAAACAATACTCTGATTAAGAGTCTACCATGTAAACAGCGATTTTTGATTACTTAATGCGACTAAAGTCATAACTGAACTAAACAGAAATGGAATTGAGACGTGGAGTATGCAGATATTAGTGGCATTACTGACAAACTATTCCCATCATGTAGGACTTTTCGCCATATTTTCCGACAAGATCCACACAGGCGGCTGTCAGTAAAGGACCGCACAGACGCACACACACACACACACGCACACACACACACACACACACACACACACACACACACACACACACACACACACACACACACACACACATCGCGAAATGCGGAAGTTTTTTTCTTCTCATTTGGCGTGCGTTATTAAATTCCACAACACTCTCACCTGTCCTTACTCATTTATTTGCGTCTAATACCCCAGTTTGTCACGAAGGCATGAATTAAATGTTCGTGAGTTAAAGTGAAACTGCTCAACTGCAGTTAGAGTCAGGCATCCTGCTGATTGGATTCAGAAGGGCACTTCTTTCCCAGACGGCTCACCGGTCAGGTATACATCCGCGCTAAACTATCAAGGTGAAAGTCATCATAGCTTGCGTAGAAAAGAACCAGCTCTCACCCAACTTTGAGAATAGATTAACGGCGATATTTTTTTTATCGTGCGATAAGTCTCACGTTAACGCAGCACGTTAATGCCGATAACGGCCCATCACTAATATATATATATATATATATATATATATATATATAGTTAAAGTCAGAATTATTAGCCCCCTTTTGATTTGTTTTTCTTTTTTAAATATTTCCCAAATGATGATTAACAGAGCAAGGAAATTTTCACAGTATGTCTGATACTATCTTAAAGTATAAAAGTCTTATTTGTTTTACTTCGGCTAGAATAAAAGCAGTTTTTAATTTTTTAAAAAACTATTTAGGGTCAAAATTATTAGCCCCTTTAAGCTATTTTTTTCTCAATAGTCTACAGAACAAACCATCGTTATACAATAACTTGGCTAATTACCCTAACCTGCCTGGTTAATCTAATTACCCTAGTTAAGCCTTTATATGTCACTTTGCAAAGACGTGTCTTGAAAAATATCTAGTAAAATATTATTTACTGTCGTCATGACAAAGATAAAATAAATCAGTTATTAGAAATTATTTATTAAAACTATTATGTTTAGAAATGTGTTGAAAAAATCTCTCCGTTAAACAGAAATTGGGAAAAAAAAATTAACAAGGTGCCAAAAATTCTGGGGGGCTAATAATTCTGACTTCAACTTTGTATATGCATTGTTTATATATATATATATATATATATATATATATATATATATATATATATATATATATATATATATATATATATATATATATAATCATTACATTTTAAAATACATTTAATAAATAATTGTTAAAAAAGTCCTTATTTTTATTTTTTGTCAAGGATAAAATAAAACTAAACAGTACATACATGTACATATTATAAAACATTATAAAATCCCTCAGAAAATAGTGAAACGTGACCTGAAAATGTTTCCCAGTGTCCACAAGATTCACTCATCTACCAGAAACATCATATTGAATGTGGAGTGGATGATGTGTATTTGCACATAAGTGTTTTTATGCGATGTGTGTGCGTGTGTGTGTGTGCAGCACTGTCGCCTGATGCTTGAATTTGCCTGTTTCATCACAAACACTTCACGGGGGCTAAGCCAGAGTAATGTAGCCTGCATTATTTATCTAGGTCTCAGGCGTATACTGCTCCGTGCTGATTTCCCAGTGACATTTCAAGACGGAGAAGGAAATAAAGAGAGATACCGAGGGGGGAAAAACAGTAGGAGAGAAGTAAGGAAGCAACAAATCACTCGAACATGAGGGAAGCCCCTTCAATGGAGGTGTATGTGTCAGATGCGTCCCTTTTGGCCTGACAAAAACACATGTAAACATGCTATTGACTCCTGCTAAACATATCAGCGATCAAAACAAAGACATTTACACATACTTTCTCCATGGAATGACACATATAGATGATGTTAAAATCAAGGTGTGAAAGAGGGAGGATGTCAATCTACCGAAGGCAAAAAAAAAGATGTTGAACTCTTTGGTTGTCTTGGCCTCTCTCGTTCTGTAACTCTCACTCTCTCGCTTCCTCGTTCTCCCTCTTTCATCTGTCAGAGTTAATGAACAGATGTTGCAGGGCTGTTGAATGTAGGATGATGGACTGTGCCTCTGGCGGCCGAAGCCAGCTGGGGAAAGAGAGAGAGAGACAGATAGAGTGAGAGTTTTATGATTTTTCTGCCATCCAGACTATATTAACACATAAAAGACAGATCTTTGAAACAGTTGCACCATTTTTGGGCGCAAGCATGCATTGTTAAAGGTACAAAAATAAAAACTGTGCCAACATTTTACACATTCATGTTGTTAGGAAGCTATTTCTCAGTGCTGGGACGATTACCGTTTTCAAGGTATACCGGGGTTTGGAAAAGTCAAGGTTTTCATACCGCCAAATTTTCTCTAATACCGTTCCTAAGGTATGTGTAAGATTTTATTATTTACATTTTTTTTAACAACAGCATCTCCAGCAGAAAAGATATTCAAAGATACCATTTTAAATTGTAAATAAATATGTGTTTTTGAAACTAATAGAGACAGCAGACGTCAATGATTCATTTTCATTATTTGGCCTGGCACGTTTACTGATCCAAAATATTATAAATGTTTCTCAAAATAAAATATATTGTGTTCAAAGTAGGGTTGTGACGATGAGGAAATTTCCCCACCGGTTAATCGACATGTGACAACACCGGTAATACCGGTATCACCGTGGGGGTGGGCGTTTCCTCTTTTCCTCTTTTTTTCTGCTTTTAAATATCTTATAAATGCCTGCGTATTATACTTTCACTTTCAGTTTTCGGGAATTGGCAATTCGGCGTCAAACTACAAAAAATCACTGTTATTAAACACAAAACCTTTATTAACATAATGAAAACAACAACAACAATGCTACAGGCTGAAAAAAACTGTGGAAATTGGAACCAAACAAATAACCACCATAGAACGTTTATTACTTATGTTAAAATGTTTTTAAAACGAATAAGAAAATAAAATAGAAAGTAATTAAATAGCACAAAGTTTAAATAAGATTAAACGAATGAACAAGAAACGAATATAAAAAAACATCCAAATGACATTAGGCTACAAAAATGACATCGGCAGTCTTTAAAAAAAAAAAAATCAACAAAAACACTGCTTTTTTTTTTATTAACAGTGCAGTCTACATGGTCTTTGCCAGGAAACCCAACATGTTGATCATCTCTGATGGGATCTTGTGGGGCTCACCATGTTCCCCATCGTGTTGAACACTCTCTCGGGTGCGCAGCTTGTTGCGCACACGCAAAGATACTTTTTGGTTACCTTTGCCAACAGGGGGAACCTACTTTAGTTGTCTTTTGTCTAGCTGACTTCAATGTCTTAATGTATTAATTAGCCTAATGTATTGTATATTAATAGCTTAGTCCTTATAAACAATCCGTTTATAAAATACATTATTAACGAATCTATAGGTTACTGAAGAATAAACCGAATATGAAATATGATCCTTGCATAATGATCACAGCTAAACAAGCTAGCACTCAATTTATATATAAACTATAAATAAAAAATGAAAGAAATTTTAAGTAATGGAACATTATGTAAAAAAATCTACTACGCTAAATAAAAGTGTTTACATCTTCTGTAAAGATCAGACAGCCTATACAGATCACACAATACCAATAAATACCAATAAACACCATGTAAATGTATAAATATTTCGATAAGTATTGTTAATGGAATATTTATAACAACATGATCTTGCTTTTCGTTATATTGATGCCGGCTTTAAGCTCTCATGTGCGCGCGCTCTCTCTCTCTCTCTTACCAGCGGCTGACGGGCCCACACAGCATACAGTGGCAAGATGACAAGTGCGTAAGGGACGAGTTTTATTTTTTGATTTGCGTGTTGTTCCTTTTTTAAAATGCCTTTTATTTTTTTAAATCTCTCAAGTCAATATTGGCTATCGGGTAACATCTCCCTCAGAGATATTGGAGTTCAATAACGTGGTGCGCAGTATGACTTTTGGCCAACACCTCCCTGTAAGTTTACAGATAGACTATAGACAGCTCTGGTGTGTTATGAATTGCGTGTTTTACATGACAGCGACACATGCTACATTTAGTTTTTATTGTAAAATATACATTATAACTCAGTAAACAGTAAAATATTATTTTTTGAATGGCTTGCTTATTGGCAGCGTCTAGGCTAAGCATATTTTCATTAATATTAAAACACATGAATACAAACTAGCCACCCTTTGATTTTTTTCGTTTTCGTATATTTTTTATCAAACGAAAAATGCAATGAATTGTTTATTTTGGTTTTCATTTTATTATAATTAATATAATTATTAGGCGACTTGACTTGTGTGGCGTCTATCAATGGATGACAGCGAGAGAGAGAGATGAGATCACACCTCAGTTCGATGTGTGGCCGCACGTCACATTTACTTTACTGCAAGTTTTTAATATAGGCTCATCTAAATTAACTTTTCATTCGATTAAAAGCCGAAACATTGCCAGACAGACAAAGCAACTTTCGGTTTTGGAAGAGGGAGACTTCAGTGAAGACGCACACACACACGGGATACACGCTTGTCGGCCTTTTCATTATTGATTTCTTTAACATTAAACTCATAATAATCAAGTGCACAAAAGAACAGATGAACTTCGGAAAAAGTGATCACTGCGGTTGCCGCGAGGTTGCTTTGTTTCTCTGCAGTTGGCTTGTCAGTGGCGCGGCAATCACTTTTGGTTTAATAAAAAAAATAAGATTATTTAAAACACTCTGAGATGATGGTCGCAGGATTTTTAAATGAGGCGCTTTTGCTTTGCGTTTTGACACTAAATCCTCCGCCATTCTCTTTAATTCGACTCATCTCGTTCTCCTCACATGATAAATGAAATATGAAGCAATGTAGCTATGTTCAGATTTTAACTACAGCCTACTGCATGCTATTGTCTTAAGTAAATTATTTGGAATTATATTTTCCATTTAATTTAAATAAATATTGAATTAAAAAAAAAAGGAATACTTAAAAAAATGAGGGCACGGTGTCACGGTGGAAAAGTGATGTCACCGGTGTTGCGTCTTAAAACCGGTAACACCGTCAACACCGTCTATCGTGGCAAGCCTAGTTCAAAGGGGAAATTTTTTTTAAAAGAATATATTTTAGAGCAGTAATCACACAACGCAATCTCACGGCAATTCATAACTTTTTGATTTAGTGGCTAATTCGTATGAATTCGTATGATCTAATTCGTACAAATTAGTATGATTTGCTCATCACCCAATGACGGTTGGGGTTAGGGGTGGGGTTAGGTGCCACGCCTCCTTTTTAAAATCGTACATTTTCTTACGACTGAACTCGTACGAATTAGTCACTTAACTGACAAAACGTAAAATACTTACCTAACCCTTTAATTTATTGGCTAATTCGTATGAATTCGTACGATCTAATTCGTACAAATTAGTATGATTTGCTCATCTCCCAATGACGGTTGGGGTTAGGGGTGGGGTTAGGTGCCACGCCTCCTTTTTAAAATCGTACAGTTTCGTACGACTGAACTCGTACGAATTAGCCACTTAACTGACAAAACGTAAAATACTTACATTTCCTCGTGAGATCAGGCTGAATCACAATACTGTGATACCATGAAACCGTGATATTTGTATCCAAGGTTATCATACCGTCAGAATCTTATACCGGCCCATGCCTAGCTGATATTGGTAACACTTTATTTTGATGGTCCATTTGAGTATTAGTAGACTGTCTACTTAATATCTGTTGACACTGACATTTAACAGTCCTTCAACAGACATTTAACTGACTATAAGAAACTTTGCAATTACATGTCAACTTACACTAACCCAAACCCCAACCCCAACCCTAACCCCAACCTAACAGTCTACTTATAATCTAATGATAATTAGTTACAATGTAACTTAAATTCAACAAACGGACCGTCAAAATAAAGTGTGACCCTGATATTTTCTGTGGAAAATGAAAGGCAGAATATTGTGATGCTTCCTTGAAAAATTGTGTATGAAAGTGAATGCAGTCACTACAAAAAGATGATTTCTTACTTTGATTTTTTGTTTTGTATTAACCAAAAATATCTTAAAAAAATTAAATCAAGAAGCATTTTCTAGACAAGCAAATAATATTGTCTTGTTTTAAGAAATAATACGTCAAAAAAGTTTTTCCTTAAAACAACCAAAATAATCTGCCAATGGGGAAAGCGTAATCTAATTTTTCCTTTTGACATTTTGAAAATTGTTTTGCTTACCCTGTTCAGGGCTCGAAATTAACTTTTTTACTTGGTAAGCACCGGTGCTCCCAACTTCAAATATTTAGGAGCACCAGAACAAATTTAGGAGCACCCACCAAAAATGAATGAGCACCACTGCAAATTGTATATTAAGGGATTTATTGTATTTGAAAACAACATCAATCAGGACTAACAAAAACCAGAAACAACTAACTAATGCTGTGATGACTTATTGATATCTGTGCAATAATTCCAAAATGAATGTCTAATAATTATAAAATATTATTAATGATGATGATGATGTCAATAATACTTACAATGAATTACATATGTCATTATCAGGCTGCCCTGAATGTGCTTGAATGCGAGTTATGTACTGTAAAAAGTCCTGCTGTTACTTTATGAAAAATAAATTTATGGTTTGCATCAAACAAAAATGAAGCATTGCAGTAAGAAATATTTATTTTGCACTATTGTTTTTATATGCATGTCAATTTAATAAATAATATTTCTGCTACAAAACAAACGTAAGATTATAATAAATCATTCAATCCAATGCTGAAAGATGCAAAGCAGTCATCAGTAAATAGAAAAATAATCTACATCTCAAGAAAGAATGGACCAAAGAAAGTAAGAAAAGTCTCACTTCTACTACTCTTTAAAAAGTTTTAATTTCGGGTTGTGTCATTTTAAATGCTCAGTCTCGTTAAGCGCTGATTTTCATTTTTCTGTGTTTGTGGAAAAGCAGGCAGTCAGCCGACCCAATAAAAGAGCAGGCAGAGCAGGATTCTCGTGATGACCACCGGTGCAAATACCGTTCTTTGTTATGAGCCGCAGATTCAGTTTAAACTTAGTAAAGGCGAGCTTCTTTGGCGATGATGTGTACAGTGTTGGATTTTACATTTAGCGGACATTTGCGCTGAACACGGAGTGAATGCAACTCATCGAGATTCAGGCACCTTCTCCGAAAACACTCAATTGATCTCGGCTGGCGCCCTTATAAGCTCCCTGTTTTCTGACAGCGGAAAGCCTTGAGTGATTGACAGCTAATATGAACAAATATAGCGTCAGGGAAATCCGATTCAGCATGTTTTTAAAAAAAAATCGCCCTACACGCACTACAAACATTATATGCAGTCGCACAAATGTCCCAAATATATTATGAGGTTGCATAGATTAAATTTCGGGTGCATATGCGGCCAAAATGGTCGCAATTTCGAGCCCTGCTATTGGTAGATTATTAGCTTGTTTTAAGGAAAAACTCACTTTATTTTTACATATTATTTCTTAAAACAAGACGATATGTTTTGCTTGTCTAGAAAATGCTTCCTGATTTAACAATTTTTAGATATTTGGACTAGAAATGAGACAAAAAAAAATTGTCTTGCAGTGGTATCAATATTTGCCATAAAATATGTTTGCTTGATGATTTACTGGCAAAGTCTTGGAAGCTATTTTGATTTTAGCTTAACATTAGTGCATTAGAACAAATGACAGAATTTTGTGTAATCAGTCCTTGACAATCCTCCGGTGGTGTGTGTGCAATCAGTCAGGATGAGGAATGTGTGTGTGAGCGGAGTGCATGTATGGAGATGTAGTCCATAAAATGGTGGATTTGTAGTCCGTAAGCTATTGTGCATGTTTTCCAGCGATCTAAGGAGTAAAGATCGCTGGTGATCGTGACACCTTAAAAGTGACGTCGCGTTTTCAGTCTCAGGCTCAGATGCGCTTTGCACTCACACTACAAGCATGCCCAACCGAACTGCGCTCTGGCACACCTCTTCCAACCATGCCTGGGCCCAATTCAGCACACTCACACTTGTCAAACTAACCGGGAAACCGTGTGAGTGCATCCTTAGTCATTGTCATGAATCATTGTCATGACATTGATCGATCATCCGTACACAAAACTTTCCCTAAATGCAAAACAAAACCTTTTTAACCTTTTAAAGTCAAGTGATATTTTGGGCTTTCCGCCTGGATTTTGCCTACCCAAATCCAAAAGCTTCCCAAATTCACATACAGAGGTGTAAATGCAAAAGTTTGGCATCATTTTAAAGAAATGCTTTGAATTTTCATAAAACACTGTTGAAAGTGATTAAAATATGTGCATATGTTGTCTGTGTTATAATAAACTCCTCAAAAAAAGAGGCTTTTTTTTTGTAAATTTAAATTTTGTATCTATTAGGTTCTGTGTGGTCTAGGTAGCTGTAATTCATTTTGTTGGTTTCTGCACACGTCAGTAATTATAGGAAAAAAGAAAAATGTCTCTATCATAATCTATGCAAAAGTAATTCTATTCCAACTGATGAGAAAACGGAACAACTTATGGGGGTATTGGGCCAGTACGGACCTTTAAAATGTAAAAAATGCGGAAGCAAATGACGTCACGGACCCAGTATTGGGTAGGCAGAGTTTAGTAGAGTATCCTCTTAAGCCATAGATAGTGAGCAACAAACATTGAAAATATTCCTCTTACCTACCGGTCTGAAATTAAAAGAGATGCCATTGACCAACATTGATGATATTTGGTCAAAATCCAATAGATTACTTTACCGAAAAGGCATTTACCAAAAATAAAAACTGTGCCAATATTTTACACATTTATGTCATTACGAACCTATTTCTCTTTGGCGATATTTTCTGTGGAAAATGAAGGGCAGAATATTGTGATGCTTTGTTTAAAAAATTGTATGAAATTGAATACAGTTACTACAAAAAAATGCTTTCTTAATTAGATTTTTTGTCTCGTTAAATCAAGAAGCATTTTCTAGACAAGCAAAAAACATTGTCTTGTTTTAAAAATATGTCGAAATTAAGTGAGTTTTTTTTTTCAAATAAGCAAAATAATCTGCCAATAGGGTAAGCAAAATAATCTAGTTTTTTTCTTTTCGACATAAGATTATTTTGCTTACCCCATTGGTATATTATTTAGCTTGTTTTAAGGAAAAACCCGCTTAAGTTTGAAATTATTTCTTAAAACAAGATGACATGTTTTGCTCATCAGAAAATGCTTCCTGATTTAACAATTTAGATTTTTGGACTAAAAACGAGACAAAAAATTGTCATTTTTTCCAGTGATACCAAAATAGTGGATAATATTTGTTTGCTTGGTAAATTACTGGTGAAGTCTAGCAACTATTTTGATTTTAACTGAACATTAGTTAAATTTGGTTACCCAAAAATGACAGCATTTTAGTCAACCCAGGCTCATTCTATAAAAAGTGCTGCTATATACAGTACATTTCTGGAGAGCACCAAATATGTCCCAGGAGGTACTTTTTTTGCAGTTTTTGTTTTTGCAAATCCACCAAAGGCCGCTGCGTATGCTTTTTGAGATCTCAAATATCTTTCTCGAGTGCCATTCTCGCCTGCTCTTCTCACGTAAATCCACCAGAGGCCGCTGTCGAGTGACTGACCGATCGACTGACCCACCCTCCTCCTTCCCTAAACCCAACGACAGTTTTAAAAAGCAATCCAGAAAAAGAAAAGCCATTGACTGATTTTTACCATTTTTTCAGATTTTTCCACCTTCTCACCCTGTTTTTTTACTTGCTTATTTTATTTTTTGATTTCTGTTTTTCTGATTTTCAAATTTCTCCTAAGACAAGAATGGGTGTTGTTTAATAGTTTTAGGACAACTTTGATGAAAAGTTTGGATCCATTTCAAATGTTGACTACTGCACATAATGCTTTTAGGTTTGAAGCAATCAAAGTGAAGTATAAAACATTTTTTTTTTTGGTAAACTACCTTCTTAAGCGATAAGTAGTGAGCAGTAAACATTGAAAACATTCCTCTTAACTACAGGTTTGAAATTAAAAGAGATGCCATGATATTTAGTCCAAAACCAATGCGATTACTTTACGAAAAGGGCACTTAATTTAAGAGGCAAGGGCTCAAGCTCATTACCTGAGGAAAACCTAATAATCCAACCAATCATTTCAGCAAATGATTCTCCTTCTGGTGGTGTCCTCCACCACAGCTGGGACCCATGTCTCCTGCTCTTTCTCCAGGGGAAGGTGGACCACCGCCAGCTGCCCCATCATCAGAGAGGTCAAGAGACGGCAAGAACCTGCAACGCCTGCTCAGGTTCAGCTGGTCCAAATACTCCTTTACCCCGAGCTACTTCCAAACTGCACAAGAAGCATGTCCAGAGATCACTGACCCTGCCAGTTTTCCTTGACCCCCATCGGGTCGGATCTTGTTAGCCCTGCAGACACATTTCCAAACGGCCTCATTTATATTTCGCACATGAAAGCACAATCCTCCGCCATACATTACGATTATCTCTGGAATAGAAACGAAAGCAGATTGAGATGTTGTATACTCACTGTTGTTTGGTTTGTCATTACAAGGGCGGCTTTTTTTCTTCATGTCCCTCCTGCCACAGAGAGGTCAGTTCAATTAGTTTTCACTCTGGAGAGCTCAAGACTAGTTTGTGCTGCGCTTTGGGACTGACACATTCGCGGACGTGTTGATTTTCACACACGTCACACACACCGATAATCAAATGTTCCGACACCCACACTTCCAATCTGGCTTTCTGTTATGTTCCATGAAATGACTAACTACCTACTGATTTGCTATTTATGCGTTTATTTATTTATGCATGCATTATTCATTTGTTTTATAGTTGTTACCACTTACTGCCACTGCTCTCTTTTTAAAGCGTCGACATGAAATCAGAACTGACCTTATTTACTTTTCTGCTCACACGCTGCCTGGAAATGATTCATCATTTAATATCACAACCCAGTAAGAAATTTCTGCATTCATAATCTTTTAGCAAAATGTCACAATCTCTAAAACGACTTTTCCCATTGGTTGATGTCACACAGTCCTGACTTTTTAACCCCCTCCCCCCTGTAATATACAGACTACGCCCAGCTCTCTGCTGAGTTCCGACTTTGGTTGATGATCATTCATTCATTTTCTTTTCGGCTTAGTCCTTTTATTAATTTGGGGTCGCCACAGTTGAATGAACCACCAACTTATCCAGCATATGTTTTATATCACATCACTGGGAAACATTCATACAGTCATTAACACTCATGCACTACGGACAATTTAGCGTACCCAATTCACCTATACCACATATCTTTTGACTTGTGGGGGAAACCGGAGCACCTGGAGGAAACCCATGCAAACTCCACACAGAAATGCCAACTGACCCAGCAAAGGCTCGAACCAGCGTCCGTCTTGCTGTGAGGTGACAGGGCTACCCACTGCACCACCCTGATCGATGATCAGTTTGAGCTAATTGTTTCCCAACATTGTCCCCAACTGTTGTTTCTTGTATAGTACAATATTTTATTAGGAAAAAAAAATATTTTTGCACTTTATACAGCGGGGAAAATAGGTATTGAACACATCATGTTTTTTTTTTCCTGGGAATAATATTTCTAAAGGAGCTGTTGAACCAGATTTCAGTAAAAACCCAAACAATACCACACTATACTAATCCCAGATTAGCCAAAATATACCCAAATAGAAGTAATAATTGTAATAGGTGTCAACAATCTCCAGCAAATCACACACACACATGTTTTGGTCTTGTCCAAGATTGACAGTGTTTTGGTTGAAAATTTTCGATACTTTTGAAAAAACTCTTAACATATCAGCCACTCCAAACCCTCTAACAGCACTATTTAGAATTCCTTTTGAGGCAAATTTGCCTTCAACAACACAGAACATTGTGGCTTTCACCACATTATTGGCTAGGAGGCTTATTCTCCTTAAGTGGAAACAAACATCTCCACCCTCATATGACCGTACCTGCCAACACTCCCGTTTTTCCCGGGAGTCTCCCGTATTTCAGACCCATCTCCCGTATTGTTTTGCCTCCCGTGAAACTCCCGGAATTCCAGTCCACTCCTCTGCTTTTGGTACAGTCCGGCCTAAAACCTGGTGCATGTGCGCGTGCTCTTCAGTTCGCGCACCCACAAACAATCCACCCCCCGCTCTTCAGTTTGACCGCATCCACAAACCCGCCGCACTTTCATTGCCTTTCTACACCTCCCTTTCTTCATGTGTTCAATAGATTTTCCCTGTGTCATTTTATTTTATTAAGCATAACTTATTTTGGAAACAAATTAGATTGCACACTCAACAGCCAAGGGGAAGAGGTAGGGGTACAAAAATAGAATTGGGCCTAAACTGTACCCTAAACAGACAACAACAACAAGAGAAAAATTTCAGATAAAGCTACATCTAGTATCTGCAGTGCAACTATGTATAAGAACTTATTCCAGCTACACAAATGTGTTATCAATGAGCCTGGGTTGGAAAATATGTCGCATTACATCTTATGTTGAATTCAAAATAGAATCTTTGTGATGGTGGTGACTTACTTGCTGAAAGAGGAAGAAAAAACATCAGCAGTTCATCAAATCGCATTAAGAACTGTTTAATGCGTCCCCTGTGTCAGTATATTAAAGTCGATATGTACTCAAAACTTCACCTGCTTCTGCGTCTCGCTCTCTCCGAAAGCGAGGATTACACAAAATCTGCAGGTTAAGCTACTACTGCTGATGTGAGATCAGTATATTGAGCCAGTTCAAGCATTACTTACCTCCTTCTTTCCCTAGCAAGTCTCCAGAATACAAGAGGAACTCGACAGAGGGGAGTTCGCTGATGTCCCTAATTCCCAATTCAATATGAAATGCAATTGCTTTGTTTCGCATAGGGGTCCCATGTTGTCCTGACTCTCGAATCAGCAGGAAGAGTTTAGACGTACCCCCTCCTATAGTGCTGAAGGTAGAGACGAGGGTATAGATATGGGAATTCATGGGGCAAGATGGGCCGCCCTAGTATGGCGGCAAAGCCGAAATCCAGGTCAAGTGTCTGGAAAATACAATCTGTCTCATAGCAACAGGGTTTCCTCACTGGGAATGGCATCAGATAAAATAACCTCCCTTTGCAACCGAAAAGCTTCTCTGTGCCATTTTGCTGCCTTTGGAGAACTCTGAAAGTCTGGGATGGAGGTCAGATTGAATATATATCCTTCGCTGACAGGTAAACATTGAAGTTTGTTTGTGGATGGGTCAAACGTACTTTGTTGGTTCACAGAACTGCCATTCATGTCTTGAAGAACTGAAAGAGAAGATTAGATAACTGTAGGCCTGTGTTTTGATGTTCAGAAGATCCTGAATTGCGATCTACTAACCCAGTGCAGCCATCCGCTGAGCACATCTACGAAAAAATGACCTAGTTTTTAGGTCTGTTATGTTGCTTGGGGCTGTGAGAGTATTAAGGTAATAAAACAAAAGTGCTCACCTGTCATATTTATTCCAATCAAATGTTGAGTTTTTACCCTAAAAGCATCTACAGCAAGTCATCTTCTATTTCATCTCTCTTTTTTTTTCCAGACCTTCCAAGAACAGCACACAAAAAGATCCCGAAACTAAACAAAAATGCAAACAATCGACAAAAAAATGTATGGTTAATTTTCAGAGTGTCAATTGATGAACTCATCAGGTCTAATAAACTATTTAATTAGTTGTTTTGTTGTATTTAATTTGACATTCGATTGCACCATTGTGTACATTGAGAAAATATAATTTGCATTGGTGGTTCTTTGCCTGATTACAGATTTGTCCCTATCAACTTTTCATGCAGGGGTGGCATTGTGGTTCAGTGGTTAGCACTGTCGCCTCACAGCAAGAAGGTCGCTGGTTCAAGTCCTGGCTGGGCCAGTTGGCATTTCTGTGTGGAGTTTGCATGTTCTCCCCATGTTCGCGTGGGATTCCTGTGGGTGCTCCGTTTTCCCCCACAGTCCAAAGACATGAGGTATAGGTGAATTGGATAAACTAAATTGGCCGTAGTGTATAAGTGTGTGTTTGAGCCTTACTTTATTTTATGAAGAGGTTTATTTTGAATTATTCGATTTGAAATTCCTTTTGAACTTTCAATTTAGTTTAGTTATTTTTTAATTTCACTAAGAAACATGAAGCAACAGCCTAAATAGCCTAAAAGACACATTTTTATTTACTCTATAACATAATAATAAGGTAATAATTTTTAAGAAAATCAAATTCTGAAACCAAAAATCATGAATTAAGTGAATCGTTATACCCTCTCTGGATCTCACATTTGGTTTTAACAGTTCTCGATTGTTACAGTAAAATGACAAAACAATATTTGCAGCATAAACTCATTAATCAATATGTTCTTTTACAAGAATTTGAATATAAAATAAGTATTAAAGGGCACCTATGATGAAAATCATCTTTTGTAAGCTGTTTGGACAGAACTGTGTGTAGGTATAGTGTGTCCACAGTCATATTGGAGTGATAGAAGCACAATACGTCTCTTTTTTTTTAATTTCCTGATGTGAAAATAGGATCCAAATCCGTCCCACTTTGAGGCCTACCGCAACGTGACGTAGGATTGAGGTTTCCCCACCCACTAATTTGATTGACAGCCACATATTAACATGTCTTCATAGTGATGCGTATAATCATATCAACAAGACAGGGCGTTTGCAAAGCAACCGGGATTAAAAGATCTGTTCAGCGCTCTGTGATCATCAAACATCATCAAATGTGATCAAGAATGAGTTTTACAAGTTTGAAACATTTAAATCGGTGCTTGTTTGTAATGAATTACAGCGATTTTACCATCTTTACCTCCACAGCCGCATATCAGTACAATTATAAAAAAAGACGCTTCAATCCTGGTTTGTGGACGTTAAATCAAGCTTGTTTTGTACATTAACATAACGAATAATAATACAGCAGCAGATATTAATGTGTATTTTGTCACATTTGCGTGCAAAAACAGTGCAAATTTAAATGTGCGTGCTTTGTGTGTGTCTTTGTAACGACATTGTGTGTCTCATCGTTGCAACTCCACAACAAATACATCAAAAAATACTCATTGGGAAAAGTTCTTACAGTAGTATTTCTCACACACGTTACGTGAGATCTAAATGATGGCAATTCCATGCCAAAAAGAATTGAGCGCACCGGTGATGTTTACGCACGAGGAGAAGTGTACCGCAAGCATATTACAGGCCTACACGCAAGGAAACTACTGCTCGTGTGCGCGCTGAACTGATTCACCGCAAGGAAACAGGAGCTCGTGAGCTCGTTGTAAACTCATCAGTTCTCCCCGCCCGCTCGCTCCCTGGCTGGCTCTTCTCTCTGCTCGCGCGAAACTCTTATGGCGGAAATTGGTTTACTTGTTATCTCTAACTCTACTGGTTACTCTCCCTTTCCAGAAGTTAGCCGGGATTGGACGCAGGTTAAAAGATCACGCCATTAAATATAAAATATGTATATAATTTGCAAGTCGTAATCATAAGAAATTTTCTAAGATGCTTTCAGAGGATTTAATCTCAAGAAAGTGTCAAATAATAATGATTAATCTTCTAAAATAATGACTAACATTCTTGTAAAAATGACTTTCTGAACCCTTTTAAATTTGTCCCGTACAGCACTTGTCTGAGCGGGGAGAACTGTAGGCATAACCTCGCTAGGGAGAGCGTACATCGTGCTCACAGATGATGATGTGCGCACGTGAGGGTTTACGACGAGCTTATGAGCGCCCATTTCCTCGCAGTGGATCAGATCAGCACGCATGTGAACATTACCGCTGCGCTCGATTATTTTAAGCATTGATTTGCCGTCATAGGATCTACTTCTTTATGTCTGTCACTGTGCTGTTTATTTAACGCAGGCGAGGCGGAAACTGAGCCACACTCTGGCAGGCACGTGGGAATGGTGGGTGGGGAAAACTAGCATTAAAGGCACAGGCAACAAAAACAGCTACATGGTGTCCAGAGCAGAAAATTCTAATGTTCTGTAAGGTATAATAAATAATCTGATGGGTGTTTTGAGCTGAAACTTTCCAGACACAATCTAAAAAAAGATTTCTCTTAAATCTTGAAAAAGGGGTAAAATAGGTTAATGATGTCGTTAACTAAATGGTACATTTTAATTTACTTCTTTGAGCTGTATCCAGTTGAAAAGACCACAAGAAGCAGATAAACCACTTGGCGAAATGGTTCTCTTCAAATATTCATAATGAATTGATCCTTGATACATAGTTTCCTTCAACGGCTACATCGCATTGCCATTCATCTCAATCAAACCCTGACCATGCGATACAATGAATGCTGTTTTATTTCATGCATTCATCATGGTCATTCAACAGCAGAACAACTCCTTCGTTTCACTGTCTAGCGATTGATCTCGCTTTAGTGCATTTCTAGGAATGTTTTCACCAACATGCTAAGAACATCCATGCATAGTGTTGAAAAAAAAAATCCAGGTTTTGCCACTTTTGTTGACTCGTGGCTAGAGAGGGACCATGAAATGTGTGACCTTGCTTTTGTTCGCTGTTCCATTTGTATCTTAAGAGTACAAGACGTCCCTACCACACATTTACAGTTGAAAAGTTCAGTTGAATAGCACTCCGAGCAAGAGCAAGACAACAAGAACCATATCTTTACGATCTTTTCCAGCGCTGCATTTGCTCATGGCCAGGTCATGTTCGGGTTAAGAAGCCATCAATTGTCACTTGTGCTTTTCTACAACATGAAAGCATCGAAACACGGAGAAAAAAAAAAACGCTCTCATCCAATTTGCTTCAATTGGAATGACTCCAGAACGTACTGTAGTTGCTTTAATATCGCATGAGTATCACAGAGATGTCCCTTAGTATGAGAGATCGACATCTCAGAATGCATTAGAGGGATAGAGAGCCTATGAGGTGCTAATAAAAATTTTATACGCGCATGCAAACAAACCACGACGCTCAGACAATAACCCCCCTCCTGCTTCTTAACTTTTAGCTGCGCTCTCAAAGGGCAACTCACTGATAAGACTTCGGAGAGCACTAATTCTTTCTGACAGAATGTGCCATCAAGCTATTTTTTTTTTTCTATTTGGCTCCTCTGACCCTGATTATCATCATAACAACCCATGCAGCTGACAAAGGAGACCTTAAGGGATATCATTTCATATTAAACCACGTATGGCAGGAGGCCAGATATTTTACACCTAATTTGCTGAGAATAAGAATGAGGTTGAGGATACAAGAGTTGAAATGTTATGCAACAGTGATAGATACACAATCCATAGATATACAGCTGAAGGCAGAATTATTAGCCCTCCTGCTAAATGTGAATTCTTTTATGCTTTTTCTCCAAGTTCTGTTTAACGGAGATATTTATTTACACGGAGATTTTTAAACATAATCATTTTAATAACTTATTTCTAATAACTGATTTCTTTTATCTTTGCCATGATGACATTTTTACTAGATATTATACAGCTTAAAGTGCAATTTAAAGGCTTAACTAGATTGAGATTTAAGTTTTTTCTGTAGCTAATTGAAAAAAGTGGGCTAATAATATTGACCTTAATTTATTTTTTATTTTTTAATTGAAAACTGCTTTTATTCTAGCCAAAATAAAACAAGTAAGACTTTCTCCAGAAGAAAACTATCGCAATTACTGTGAAAATGTCCTTGCTCCGTTAAATATCGCTTGAGAAATATTTAAAAAAAAGAATACTCTCAACTGCATGTGAATAAACACTATATTATATTATATTATATTATATTATATTATATTATATTATATTATATTATATTATATTATACAGTGCACAGCATATATGCACAATTTTAGCTATTTTATTTAATTAATATTGATAAATGTTTTCATGTAACTAGATGAAATAAAATTTCACATTTTTTATTATTACTATTATTTTTTTGTTAATATTATGACATTAAAATTCTTATACCAATGAGTTTATATTATACCAATGAAAGTGTTTTTATAAATAAATAAAAACAAATAAAGTAAAGTGCTGCATTAAAAATATAAATCCTCCATTCTCAGCATTAAAATATAAATTCCAACTGGCTCCATTATATAATGTGAAAATAGTGCATTCTGTAAATGATTAAAAAATGTATTTAGTTTGCTTAGTAATTATTTAGAAAATCAGCAATAAAGCATAATATTTTAGGTAGTTTTTGCTGCCATGATTGATTTGTAACAGGGCTGCACAATTTTGATAAAATCTGACATTGCAATATTTCGTTCTTCAGCGATGTACAGTTGGAAGTCAGAATTATTAGCCCCCCTGTTTATTTTTTCCCCCAATTTCTGTTTAATGGAGAGAAAAAAAATTCAACACATTTCTAAACATAATAGTTTTATTAACTCATTTCTAATAACTGATTTAATTTATTTTGCCATGATGACAGTAAATAATATTTGACTAGATATTTTTCAAGACACTTCTATACAGCCTAAAGTGACATTTAAAGGCTTAACTAGGTTAGTTAGGTTAACTAGGCAGATTAGGTTAATTAGGCAAGTTATTGTATATTGATGGTTTATTCTGTAGACTATCGAAAAAAATATAGCTTAAAGGGTCTAATAATATTGACCTTAAAATGTTTTTTTTTTATTAAAAACTGTTTTATTCTAGCTGAATTAAAACAAATAAGACTTTCTCTAGGAGAAAAAATATTATCAGACATATTGTGAAAATTTCCTTGCTCTATTAAACATCATTTAGGAAATATTTAAAAAAGAAAAATAATTCGAAGGGGTGCTAATAATTCTGACTTTAACTGTATATACAGGTATTGCAATATAGATATAATTTAACCCGATGACTTGAATAGATCTATTTGAAAATAATTTGTCAATTTAGTAAGATTGGGATGATTTTGTAGTGGAGTTCATCTGCATAAAATATTATAAACAAAATGAAAACATAGATAAATACGATAAATAGATGAAATAAACAGTGTTTTATGGTCTAACACAGCCAAACTTTCAGCCCGTGACCCCCAAAATATCAATTCCAGTGATTCGCGACCCCACCATCCTCAGAGGTGGTTATAAACATACAAACATTGCACACAACGGTGAACACACACCAATAGGAACTATATAAACATGAGCATAGTGCAAAAGTCTAACGACCACATACATTTTTAGAATCATTATTCATTCAATTTAATATTAACCTCACTTAATAAGAATGGTTGGCACAATGTTTGCAGCACAAGAATGTTCTTGGTTTAATTTTGGAGAAACTTGGAGATCATCCACCATATTCAGTCGTGGCCTTTATTTTTCATTTACGTGAGTGCCGTAAAGGAGGTGTCAAAGTTGAACATTGTGCCGTAAAATCAATCTGCTGCCACTAAACCTATTGCTGTGTCGTTACTAATAACCCCAGGGGTCGCAATCCAATGGAAAACAAAATTGAAAGACTGATGTTTTTTATATTTGCATGTTGTTTTTTTATGTAAATATTAAATACTATTTTTTATCTTCTGTAAGTATTAAATAAAATATGGTAATTCTAATAGTTTAATAACATATATGAGATTTTTGGAAATCATCAAGCGACCCCCCTCATTGTCTCACGACCACTACTTTGGGAACGAATGGTCTAACAGTATCAAGGTACAGAAATTCAAGAATTAAATATAAAATCCCTGCTGAAAAATCCAGCTTAAACCAGCCTAAGCTGGTTGGCTGGTTTTAGCTGGTCGACCAGCCTGGTTTTAGAGGGGTTTTGGCCATTTCCAGGCTGGTTTCCAGCCATTTCCAGCCTGGTCTTAGCTGGTCAGGCTGGGAGTTGACCAGCTAAAACCAGCTTGACCAGCCAAAACCAGCTATGTCCAGCTTAAACCAGGCTGGTCAAGCTGGTTTTAGCTAGTTTAAGCTGGTCATTTTCCAGCCTGACCAGCTAAGACCAGGCTGGAAATGGCTGGAAACCAGCCTGGAAATGGCCAAAACCCCTCTAAAACCAGGCTGGTCGACCAGCTAAAACCAGCCAACCAGCCTAGGCTGGTTTAAGCTGGATTTTTCAGCAGGGATAACACTAATTTATATATTTTATAAATAATTACGATTAATCCTTGTTAAAGCTACAAACGTTATCATTTCTCGCAGCTAAATGCTTTAGATTTGCTTAAAATCCTACACAGACCTTAAAAACACATAAAAAAAAACCTTTCACTTAAAGGTGCAGTAGGTGATCTGCCACAATGCTAACTTGTTAGCATAAATCTCTGAAGCACAGTCCCTCACCTGCCATCCAAAGCCACGCCTCCTGATAACATGAGCGCGCACACCTTAAAGATGACAGCAGAACCATCTCCTATGTGTTGAGCTAAAGCTAAAGCTTAACCGGCGGCGTGCAGGAATTACACTCATTACAAAGCCATACTTAACCGCTATTTCAAGCCGAATATTTAAAGTAACATGGTAAACAATATAAGAAGCGAGTCACAGGTTGTCATTGTTCAAAAATGAACCAATGTGAATATAAAACCAGCTCAGTAAAGCAGACTAAGCGGAATATCGCTATTTATGATGTTTAAACAAAATAAAATCAACATTATCAATGCTGTAAAGGTCCCTTATGAAACTGAAAATAGTCACATAAATCTATCGCCGGAAGATTTCAGTGGCTAAACAACACTTCTGTGCAGATATATCCCATTTGTAACAACAACATCTACATCAGTTTTGCGTGACTAAAATAGTTTCAACACACAACATTACCTGTCTAAAAGAAATCCTTCAGCCATGGTCTTATCCTTTCTCCAGCGTGCAAAAGTAACTCCAATATTGATTCGGGATTTTAAAAAGTTTTGATTCAGCATGTTTTTACCCCCCTCTCTCTCTCTCTCTCTCTCTCTCACTCTCTCTCTCTCTCTCTCTCTCTCTCTCTCTCAATTCAATTCAATTCAATTCAATAGTTGCTTTATTGGCATGACAAATGTTACAAATGTATTGCCAAAGCAGTTCTAAAGTTTACATAAAAAGTAACATGCATATATATAATAAAAAACAAAACAGTAAACACAGTAAATAGTAAAAAAAAAAAAAAGAAAAAAAAAGATGATATTTATACATAATAATTAAATAAAATATCAACAATACATCGTATTATTCAATATATCACATTAATATTCAATATATCAAATATAACATATAACATATATAACATATCTCTCGGTCTCTCTCTCTCTCTTTCTTGTGAACGCGCAGCACGTGCATGCACAATCGGCAGATCTGCGTGGAAACAGGTGCGCACTAGCTCAAGTCTGCATTTGCTGACAGACAGTTTGAGCTACTTATCGGAATTATGGGAGATGTCGGCCCAACATGTAATTGGATGAACATTTTTTAGTCTTACGGCTTACCCAGAATATAAAAATACATATAAGTACATGTAGATCATTTAATTTAATCATTACTATTGGAATGTGAAGAGACTTTCAACCAGCACAACAAAAAAAAAAATGTTTCTGAAGACAATCACCTACTTCACCTTTAATAAAAATCACTAAGCTTTGCAATGACTCCATAAATTTAATGTACCCTGAACTGTGGTGCCTGGTTATTATAATCCCAATTTAACATTGCAGATTCACACATTGCAATACTGAAACGATATACTATATTGTCAGTGGTGGAAAGAGTACTGAAAAATCATACTCAAGTAAAAGTACCATTACTTGCCTAAAAATGTAGTGCAAGTAGAGTAAAAGTATCTGTTGTAAATATTACTCAAAGTATGAGTAAAAAGTAGCCATTTCAAAAGTACTCAAGAGTAGTGAGTAGTGAGTATTACGCTGTCAAAAGCTGATATGTTTACATGTAATTTGTGGATGTGTGTAAACGTAACATTCTGTAGTGCATTTAGTTATTGCCCAGAAGGCACACAACATCATGAGACATTAATATTAGGTTAGATTTAGGTTATGTCAGGTGACCAAAATTAAACGTCAAGCCAGCATCTAAGGACAACGTTATTTTGATGTCCAATAATGACATCAAATGACGTTGATATTTGGTTGATTTTAGGTTGTTAGAAAGTGACCAAAATCCAGCGTCGAGCCAACATCTTAAACCAACGTCATATATGACGTTAAATACTGACATTTATTCATTAGGTACGGCAACCAAAATCCAACGTCTGATAGACGTCATAGTGGTAACGTTCACACAACGTCAAGCTGTAACATCATTAGATGTTGATATTTGCTTGATTTTAGGTTGGACATTGGACACTGACATTGGCCTGATGTTGAGGTCTAACGTCAACCCGATTTTCATTTCCAAAAAAAATGCAAAGTCCCCATGACGTTAGAGTTAAACGTCAATCAGACGTCATATTGACGTCTTGTGCTTGCTGGGTGTTTAAGGCCATTTCGGTCATCATACAGTAAACATCCGTCATCTTCTTATCAGTGACATGTATCTAAGCACTCTCTGGGTCAATGCGTGTAAAGATTTTGAACATCTTCATGGACACATTTAATACTTCCAAACAGTTTGCTGCAATTATAAAGTGCACACGTCTTGAGGTAGTTCATTATGATGCGATTTACCTTCTGTGTGCGATTTGATTGGACAGGAATCTCAGGACTGATTTTTCTAATCCCCATGGACAAGAAGAAAGAAAGTAGCTACTGCAGGTTGAAGAAAAGTAGTGGAGTAAAAGTACAGATACAGCACTAAAAATGTACTCAGGGAAAAGTAAAAGTACACATTTTTAAAACTACTCAGTAAATTACAATTCCTGAGAAAAACTACTTACAGTAATTTGAGTATTTGTAATTAGTTACTTTACACACATTGTGCAGTCCTAGTTTGCAAGTAACAGAGAGTAATGTTTCTCAAATAACAAATAAAATACAATTTATCACACACATTTCTGTATCATTTCAGAGGATCCATATAGCGCAATACACATTTTTATGAACAAAAGCTTTATAAATTTGATTTCAAAGCTTGACAGCCACAGTCTTCATTCCCTATAATTATCGAAGCCAGGATAAGTCATAACTGGTAAATGATGACAGAATTATCATTATAACAGAGGGAACGATTCCTTTAACAAAATGTTTTATTTACACAACCGATTCCCTCATTTTACATTTCTGACCAGCAGAACTGCAGCTTGAAGTGCTGAAGATCTGAAATAATAGGATTACTATTCCCATTTATCTGAGTCCACTAGTTATGTCCAATGATACTGTCTAACTCCCGAAGGAAAAAGTTGAACTTTTAATGAACAAACTCATTAAAAACAGCGACGGCTATTTTCAGAAATATCCCATTTGGGCTCTCTTGCGCCAGATTGAAGCGCTTTTCAATTACGCACAGAAGCCGTCTGACGTGCCTGAGAGTTTTCATGGCCTGCTCTAAAACCACATCATTAAAGCGAGAGCCGCTTCTCGTCGCGAGGGAAGGAAAAAACCCCTCCGGACCATGGCATGGGTCCAGTTCACCAGGGGGCGACTGGATTATGTCCCGAACGTCCATATGTCCAGATGTGTCCGGCTGAGAAAGGGCCACGCTCAGATGTGAAGGCTTGGAAATCTGACACCGCTGCCAAGAATTTTTTTTTTTTTCCAGAACGAGACACAAATGTGCAATCTCCTCAGCTGCGAGGCTTATTTGTGGTGCGCGGATTGTCGTTTCCTCCATTTAGCTGTCACATAAAACAAGGAAACGTGATTCGAAAAGGAAAAGAAAAAAGATATTTGTCCACCCACCACAGTAAAAAAATTAGATGTAATTAAACACGTTTTAATAACATGTAATTATGCTATTATGGCGACAATATACCTGTCACGCTCTGAGCAGGGCGAATTTAGCATCTTTAGCACTTCTGATGCGTAAATAGTCAGCCTTCAGGATGAACGTCGCTCTTTTGCAATTAACTTTCATGATAATTTCTGGAAAGATCTTTTTTTTTACGATGAGTGCTGCCTTTACGCTGTGAAAAGTTGGTACTTGATTCGCCAGAGGACAGAAATAGCATGTACAGTGCATCCGGAAAGTATTAATAGCACTTCACTTTTTCTACATTGTTTTATGTTACAGCCTTATTCTAAAATGGATTAAATGTATTTAATTCCTCAAAATTCTACACACAATACCCCATAATGACAATTTGAAAAAAGATTTTGAAATTGTTGAACATTTATTACAAATAAAAAACCTGAAAAATCACATGTACATAAGTACACAACCTTTGCTCAATACTTTGTTGATGCACATTTGGCATCAATTACAGCCTCAAGTCTTTTTGAATACGATGCCACAAGCTTGGCACACCTGTCTTTGGGAATTGTTGCCCATTCCTCTTGGCAGTACCTCTCAAGCTCTATCAGGTTGGATGGGAAGCGACGGTGTACAGCCATTTTCAGATCTCTCCAGAGATGTTCAATAGGATTTAGATCTGGGCTCTGGCTTGGCCACTCAAGGACATTCACCGAGTTGTTGTGAAGCCACTCCATTGATATTTTGGCAGTGTGCTTTGGGTCATTGTCCTGCTGGAAGATGAGCTGTCGCCCCAGTCTGAGGTCAAGGCACTCTGACGCAGGCTTTCATTCAGGATGTCTCTGTACATTGCTGCATTCATCTTTCCCTCTATCCTGACTAGTCTTCCAGTTCCTGCTGCTGAAAAACATACCCACAACATGATGCTGCCACCACCATGCTTCACTGTAGGGATGGTATTAGCCTGGTGATGAGCGGTGCCTGGTTTTCTCCAAACGTAACGCCTGGCATTCACCCCAAAGAGTTCAATTTTAGTGTCATCAGACCAACGAATTTCGTTTCTTATGGTCTGAGAGTCCTTTAGATGCCTTTTGGCAAATTCCAGGCGGGGAGTTGCTTCCGTCTGACCACTCTACCATACTGGCCTGATTGGTGGATTGCAGAACAGATGTTTGTTTTTCTGTAAGGTTCTCTTCTCTCTACAGAATAACGCTGGAGTTTAGAAAGAGTGATCATCGGGTTATTGATCCCCTCCCTGACTAAGGACCTTCTCCCCCGATCGCTCAGCATAGATGGCCGGCCAGCTCTAGGAAGAGTCCTAGTGGTTCCAAACATCTTCCACTTACGGATGATGGAGGCCACTGTGCTCATTGGAACTTTCAAAGCAACAAATTTTTTTCTGTAACCTTCCCCAGCCTTGGCCTCAAGACAATCCTCTCTTGGAGGTCTACAGACAATTCCTTTGTCTTCATGCTTGGTTTGTGCTTTGACATTCAGTGTCAACCCTGGTTCCTTATATAGACAGGTGTATGCCTTTTCAGATCATGTCCAATCAACTGAATTTACCACAGGTGAATTCTAATTAAGCTGCTGAAACATCTCAAGAATGATCAGTGGAAACAGAATGTACCTGAGCTCAATTTAGAGTTTCACGGCAAAGGCTGTGTACTTATGTACATGTGATTTTTCAGGGTTTTTTTTTTTTTTTTTATAAATTTGCAACAATTTCAAAAAATCTTTTTTCACATTGTCATTATGGGGTATTGTGTGTAGAATTTTGAGGAAATAAATTAATTTAATCCATTTTGGAATAAGGCTGTAACATAAAAAAATGTGGAAAAGGTGAAGCGCTATGAATACTTTCCGGATGCACTGTAGGTGTTCATTAGGGTCCTGTTTACACTGAAGTCTGAAATTTTTGTTTGCATATTTTGTATTCATATGCAAAAAAAAAAAAAACTAATTTACATACACAAACCTTGCAGATTGAGTTTCATGTATATTAATTAATGGATTCCAAAAAAATGCAAAACATTTTGAAGCCAATTCAACCAGTGATGAATTGTTTTCTCTTCTTTAAAATAGAAAAAGAAGGAAATCGGCAATATACTGTGTTCATTCAATACTGTATAGGCGGTTCATTTCGCTGATTAATAAAGGGACTAAGCTGAAAAGAAAAAGAATTAGATAATGATTACTAGATATTTCAATAACACATCTACATTTTAGCATTTGCTAAAAAAATATATGGATGGTGTTATGTTGCCAAAGGTTTACTAGAGTGTTCTAAGTTGGTTGCTGACACCATGATTGCGTTGCGCCCAAATCAGAAGAATCCTTCCTCAAGACTCTTGCACTTTCATTTAGATCTTTTGCTGACTCAGATCTGAAATATGTTCTCTTGTGAACTTGCTTCTAGTACGTTTTTGTTGCCTTTAGAATGGCCTTGGCATGGTGAAAAATGCTCATTTGTTGATCTACAGTTGCACGAGTGTGCCGAGCTCGGTCAAGGACACATGTCGAGTATGTATCCTGTTTGGGAACACATGATGGATAGCATGTGCAGGAATCCGTGATGTTTATCATGCTGTGTAGAAATAAAAGACAGAGTCAGGCAACATACAGCATGCCAACATGTGATAGCACACCTTCCAGAAATAATCAGATGTGCTCTAACATTAGTAACATTCAAATCAAGACTTAAAACACATCTATTTAGCTGTGCCTTTACTGAATGATCAGTGCTACGTCTGACAGATCGCACTATTATCTCTTTCTTTCCTTTAAAACCTGTTTTAACACATTTTAATCTGTCTTGAATCATTTTTATTCTTTGTATTTTAAGTGTCTTTTATTCATGTTTATGTAAAACACTTTGAATTACCATTGTATCAGTGTATGAAATGTGCTATATACATAAACTTGCCTTGCCTTGAATAGCAGTTGGGATCGAAGTAAAGCTTAATCCAAATCACATTTGATATCCAATCGGTCAAAGCCACCTTAATGGCACAGAAGTATTTGAACCACTGTGTAAACGCAACGACTCTCCGGCCAGATGATGAGAACAGCTTCCACAATCCGCAAAATGGGGCATCTGTGATCATTTCTGACAGCTCTGACGGCTAATTGGGAATTGCACATCTGACATCCATGGGACATGATGGCAGGCACAGCTTGCTCTTTTGATGTTCAAAATCCTGACCCCAGTTGTCCTTCCAAGTGAGGAAAGTGTCCAGCAGTCAAGCTGGGCGGCTGAAACGATGACCTCTGGTGTCTGTCCTCATCACCCCCATGAACTGCTTTCCTTCAGTCCGATCCTTTCAGTTCTTGTCCAGACTCAGATGTAGATTTACAGTGCTGTGAAAAAGTAAGCGCACCCTATTAAAGGGGGTGATTGAATTTGACCAATGTTAACAGGCATAAAAGCAACACGATGGGTAGCATGATCGACTCACAGCAAGAAGACCGCTGGTTCGAGCCTCGCCTGGGTCAGTTGGCATTTCTGTGTGGAGTTTCTCCTCGTGTTCGTGTGGGTTTCCTCCGGGTGCTCAGTCCAAAGACATGCGCTATAGGTGAATTGGGTAAGCTAAATTGGCCATAGTGTATGTGTGTGAATAAGTGTGTATTGGGGTTTCCCAGTGATGGGTTGCAGCTGGAAGGGCATCCGCTGCGTAAAACATATGCTGGATAAGTTCATTCCCCTGTGGTGACCCCTGATGAATAAAGGGACGAAGCCGAAAAGAAAACTAATGAATGATGTTGTTAAATTATTAGTATTTTAAAAGTTAACAAATTGTTAACATAATGTGACAGCAAAGTTATTCTGAATGTAAAAAAATGTTAAATTAAATGCACAATAAAACAAACAAGCTAGGAAATCTCTAACATAACTAGATAGACCAAAAGAATAAAATAAACATCCTCATATCCAACATAATCTCGTTGCTATACATAATTACTTTTAGTGATGCACCATTATGGAAATCTCAAATGATACTTAAACTATTCATTTTGGGAAGCTGATATACTGCAAATATTGCATATATTCAGTAGGAAATTGATCATTACAAAAACTTAACAGCAGTATAGGGGAGAATGGGGACGGTTGCAACATGGGGCAGTTGCAACAAGACTTAATCCTCCCTTCAGGAATGAGCTAGAGTGATGATATTCATACTACATATTTTCAGTTAGACTGTCCTTCAATCTGAGAGAAATCAGCCGTAAGTGACCATTCCTTCAATATACAGTGCATCCGGAAAGTATTCATAGCGCTTCACTTTTTCCACATTTTTTTATGTTACAGCCTTATTCCAAAATGGATTAAATTCATTTATTTCCTTAACATTTTAAACACAATACCCCATAATGACAATGTGAAAAAAGATTTTTTTGAAATTGTTGCAAATTTATTAAAAATAAAAACCTGAAAAATCACATGTACATAAGTACACAGCCTTTTTCCGTGAATCTCTAAATTGAGCTCAGGTACATTCTGTTTCCACTGATCATTCTTGAGATGTTTCAGCAGTTTAATTGGAGTTCACCTGTGGTAAATTCAGTTGATTGGACATGATTTGAAAAGGCATACACATGTCAAAGCACAAACCAAGCATGAAGACAAAGGGATTGTCTGTAGACCTCCGAGGCACAAGGCTGGGGAAGGTTACAGAAAAAATTCAGCACAGTGGCCTCCATCATCCGTAAGTGGAAGATGTTTGGAACCACCAGGACTGTTTCTAGAGCTGGCCAGCCATCTAAGCTGAGTGATCGGGGGAAAAGGGCCTTAGTGAGGGAGGTAATCAAAAACCCGATGGTCACTCAGTCTGAGCTCCAGCGTTTTTCTGTGGAGAGAAAAGAATCTTACAGAAGGACAACCATCTGTGCAGCAATCCACCAATCAGGTCTGTATGGTAGAGTGGCCAGACAGAAGCCACTCCCTGCCTGGAATTTGCCAAAAGGCATCTGAAGGACTCTCAGACCATAAGAAACCAAATTCTTTGGTCTGATAACACTAAAATTTAACTCTTTGGAGTGAATGCCAGGCGTTACTTTGGAGAAAACAGGCACCACTCATCACCAGGCTAATACAATCCTTACAGTGAAGCATGGTGGTGGCAGCATCATGCTGTGGGGATGTTTTTCAGCAGCAGGAACTGGAAGACTAGTCAGGATAGAGGGAAAGATGAATGCAGCAATGTACAGAGACATCCTGAATGAAAACCTGCTTCAGAGTGCTCTTGACCTCAGACTGGGGCGACAGTTCATCTTCCAGCAGGACAATGACCCAAAGCACACCGCCAAAATATCAATGGAGTGGCTTTACAACAACTCTGTAAATGTCCTTGAGTGGCCCAGCCAGAGACCAGGCCTAAATCCTATTGAACATCTCTGGAGAGATCTGAAAATGGCTGTACACCGTCACTTCCCATCCAACCTGATAGAGCTTGAGAGGTACTGCAAAGAGGAATGGGCAAAAAATTTAATCTATTTTGGAATGAGGCTGTAACATAAAAAACGTGGAAAAAGTAAAGCGCTAGGAATACTTTCCGGATGCACTGTATATAGCTAATTTTACACAATTAACCCATTTTTTTTTATTATTTAGTCTGTTTACCAAAAAAAATTAAATAAATAAAATCCAACCTGATGTTTTAGAAATTTTGTATTTTTACATTTTAATGAATGTCCCTTTGGGTTGTTGTAACCGTCCCCCTGCTTGGGGTCTGTTGCAACGTTTGACTTTCTCTGTTTAAGTTTAAATATATATATTCTCATATGTACACATACTATAGCAATGTGGGTGTCCAATAGATGTGGGTTTATTATATTAAAATTCTGGGTTTCCACAAAACTGGAATCTGAAGAAATTGCAAAAAGTGTTGCAACTCTCCCCTAATGGAAAACTGGTTTTATTTTAAAACGGTTTAATTTTCTAGATCTACTGTAGATGTCTTTTTTATTCCACAGTGGAAAAACTCCCACACTGCCGACATCTTGAATTAGCCATTAATTTGCCAAAAGCGTAACTTCACTGACTTGTACTGAAGCAGAATTTGTGCAGTCAGTGTACCATTTTAGTGTAACCTGCCACTTTATCTTTTCCTCACAAAACGAAGGAATGCGATACGAAAGCCACCTAAACAAGTTGCTGATGCAAAATATGATTTACCTGGTCATTCATCTGCAAAATAAGATATCACACCGTGTCCTGCACAAGTCATGTAGTGATGCACAGAGGACACAAAAAGCGAGAGCGATTTGAAGTTCACGGTGCCATCAACAAATCTCACAGTGCCCCATCAGCGGCCAAACGCTTCTGCGATGTCAGCGAATTCATGCTTGATGTCTTCGTTCTCCTCCTCTATCCCTCATCTACGTGTCTTTCACCCTGTCACTCCATGCAATTATGTGCATCCGTGCAGTGAGGGGGGAAAAAAAATATGAAAACAGACACATACCGGTGCGGCAGGCCCAGGAAATGCAGCGCTGGGTCGATATTGTCCTTAGAGACGGAGTGGTTGATGTCACATGCTTCTCAAAAAGCCCATGAAGGAGATTGTCTCCTTTCTTGTCAGCGCTGTATCCTCGATGTCTATTTTACAGTACGCTGCACCTTTAAGAAATGCTATACATTTCCAGATTTGATTCCAGCTGCCCCACCTGGGAAACTAATGAGGTGTCTGTACGTGCAATTATTACAACAGCTGCAATATGTTTTGTGCAGGTTAAAGTCAAAATTATTAGCCCTCTTGTGATTTTTTTTTTGTTCTTTTTCAGTGTGCAAGGTTTGTTTACATGATGAATTTTTCGCATATGAATACAAAAAAAATGCATATAAAAATTTCGGACTTTAGTGTGCAAAGATCTTTAGGGTTAGAATTAGGTTAGGGTTAAGGCAACCCAGGCTCATTCTGAAAATGTACCTCTATATACATTTCTGGAGGCCGCGAAATACATCCCAGGAGGTACGTTTTTTTTGCAGTTTTTGTATTCACGAATCCACCAGAGGCCGCTGTTGACTGACTGTTTGACTGACTGAATGACCGATTGACTGATCCACCCTCCTCCTTCCCTAAACCCAACCAATTTTATTGATTGACCCGCCCAGCCACTTCCCTAAACCCAACCAACAATTTTCAAAAGCAATCCAGAAAAAAAAAAGCCCTCGTCTGATTTTACCACATTCTCACCCTGTTATTTACTTGTTTATTTTATATTTTGGATTCTGTTTTGTCTTACTTGCTTTCTGGAACTGTTCTTCACCGAACTCAAACCCCGTCGTCATCGTCAACTTCTCTCTGCGTCTCAAGTCCGCCGACGTACATGGCGAGCTAACAGGACAAACTGGTAACAGCGGGAAAGCTGTCCATACGGAGGTAATCGGTCAGCTGGTAAGTGCGAAAAGGAATGGCGTCATACCGCCCCATAGCATTTGTTTTAAAAATGAAATGCAGCCATATGTACTTCTGGCTACATAATTTGTGGTCTCCAGAAACATATATAGGGCTCCGTTTTCAGAATAAGCCTATGTTAGGTAAAGGTCCTTGCACACTGAAGTCTAAAAATTTCGTATGGGTTTTTTTTGTATTTATATGCGAAAAATTTGTCCGATAGTCCGAATCAATCTATAACAAAAAAATCGTAAACATTTCAGAGTCATTTCAAGCAGTGATACTTTGTTCTCCTCTCTTCTCCAAAGTAGAAAAATAAAGAGGAATAGGCTACATATTGTGTTCATCCAAAACTGCATTGAGAAAGGAGAGTTCAGTTCATTATCAAAGAGCTGGATTATCCCAAAACGCAAAGTTTATTTCAGAAAATCAGTGGAATTTTGATACATTTCTAGTGATACTTTACACATTTATGTACATAAACAAATCCTGAACCGAAACTGGCAATACCTACAGACATTATAATTGAAGGTGGCTGCATTGATGTGTCGAAGCAACGGACCGAAAGCGGACCATGCTTTCTATTATAATGTTATAACACACAGGCACACATGTTTTATGCACTGTTTGTCATAAAGTTCTGTAGCTCAAATTACAACATTCTGTATTTAGCGTTTCATTTGTACGGTGGCTTTGAACTGTCAAAACACTCTCAAAGTGCTTTTTCGGATACGAAAAGCTAAAAAAATCTAACCCTGTTCAAATTTTTTAGATGATGGATGAAAGTTTTGGAGACAGTGTGTCAATGTGATTGACAGCATGAGGTCGAATACATTTTTTATGTGCAAAAATTACAGAAAAAAAAATTCGGATTCAGTTTGCGATAACCTTTAGTTTTTTGGTTTGTTTCCCAGAAGTCTGAGACATTAACTTTTTAATAATTGTGAGTTCATACCACTGGCTGTAAGTTATAACATTATAATTCTAACAATTAGTCAGAACTGTGAGAGAAAAAAAAAATCACAATTACCTTTTTAAGATATTTATTACATGGCTGAGGCAATGGAAACTCCATCCCTCAGGCTTTACAGTGAATAGCTTTAGTTTTCATGGTGGACTTTAACCCACTGAAAGTCCTTTATCCACTCTTCGAAAAGTGTAAATGGTGGATTAACATTCACCACATGATCACTCATCAGATGAGCCGTTATTTGTAACTTTAGGTGGTTTCTAAAACTAAATCTGTCAGTGTTATTTTCACTCTCTCATATCCAGACCATACATTTTCGCTGCTTTAGCGCCTGTCATCTGAAGGAAGGCATTGACTGAGTGATTGACAGCCGATATTAACCAATCCATTTGCGTTCAATTCAAGAGCAGTGGGCCAATAAGAAGAGCTTAAGGGTAGGGCAGCACTGCATTTGGCGATTTTATGTGCAAAGATACATTCTGCTAGGATGTCTCCTAAATCTGCACATGCCGTGAACATTTTGCAATGAAAACTGGTCGCACTGCAACAATTTTATGCATTCGCACAAATGCTCCCAAATATATTTTGAGGTCGCATAGATCAAATTTTGGGCACAATTTTGAGCCCTGTTTGTATTATTTGTTTATTTATTTCATTATGTATTTATTATTTTTTATTTCATTTAATTTTTTAACATAGACTCTATGTCATAAACAAAACAGCATTTTAGCATCTCTTCTGTAGAACAAATGCTCCCAGAATCAAATCTTCCAAGGACAAAAAAACGTTTTTTATGTTGTAAAACAGAAATTTAAAACCCTGGGAACAGTCTGAATCTTCTGTAAGATCATTAACAACTCTCCATGCTTCTACTTTACAAAGATCTCGCTCAGAACTCTTCCAACAAATCTGACTTCATCTAGAGATTTGAATCTAATGGAAAATTTATTCATCCGAGTCGAATCAGGCTATATCAAAGAACATCCGTGCCACTGATTCTTTTTGAAGGCAAAGTCTGTGAAACCCTCTCTGGTCCACAGTGAAACGACAGTAAAAATGCTTCTCCAGAACAAGCAGCTGCCTCGTACGCCTCAAAAGGGGGTAAACATAATCATTTACAGTAATGACACTCATTTGAAAAAAAAACTCTCCCTGTGCATTACAGCCACAGGAACTGGATTAGAGCCACTGAGCCACAAACACTCCGACCAGCCGCATATTCAGTAATGATAAATGTGTGTTTAACGGGTAATTATTCACCAGTGAGCTGCTACACCTCAGTAGGGCTTGTTTGGGAAACAAAGCCAGGTCTTGCTGTGAGATGCTGTATTTTCTCTATCTGTCTTTTTCCATCCTTGTCTTTCTTTTTTTTTTTTTTTTGCTTGTTTCACATGATTTTCGATATTCAGAATAGAAAACTAGTATAGTACAGAACTATAAAGACAATATACTACATGAATCCAGTTAGATAGGGCAGTTCATACATTTTTCATAAATAGGGTTGCAAAGGCAGAGAAAAATTCTGGTAAATTTCCAGGAAAGTTTCCATAGGAATTAAAGTTTAATTTCTAATCTCTGGAAAATTTCTGGCAGCTAGCTCTCTGCAACTCTTACATGGTCCCACTCCCACTGAAGCTAAGCAGAGCTGCACCCGGTTAGTACCTGGATGAGAGACCACATGGGAAAGCTAGGTTGGTGCCAGGATGTCCTTCGAAAAAGAGTAGGGGTTTAACACTGGCATCCTGGCCAAATTTGCTCACTGGCCATCAAGGCCTCCTAACCATCCCATATCATAATTGGCTTCATCATTCATACACTGTCTCCTCTCCACCAATCAGCTGGTGTGTGGTGTGCGTTCTGGCGCAATATGGCTGCCATCGCGTCATCTAGGTGGACTCTACACACTGGTGGTGGATGAGGAGATCCCCCCCCCCCACCCCCCCACCCCCAAAAATGTGTAACGCGCTTTGAGTGTCCAGAAAAGTGTTATTTAAATGTAAGGAATTATAGTAATTATTATTAATCCTTACCAGGAAATTATTTACTAGGGAATTTACAGAAATGTACTCAACTCAGTTTATTTCTAGAGCACTTTCAACCAACCACAATGGGTGCAAAAGTGCTGTACATAAAAACACATAATACATGCAAACATACAAGGAACCAAAGTACAAAAACTCACAACACATGATTAAAAGCTGAAGAAAATAAGTGTTTTCAGTGACCTCTGAAAAGACTCAAAAGTTGGAGATGTTCTTATGGAGAGTGGAAGATCGTTCCAAAGTCTTGGAGCTGCTACTGAAAAAGCTCTATCACCTCGACATTTCAAGCGTGATCGTGGAAATGTATGGTAATTGGCGGGGAGTTTACAGGAATTTACTAAAAATGTATGGGAATTTATGGAGAATTTGCAGTAATGTATGGGAATTTACAGATAATTTACAGAAATGTATGGGAATTTATGGAGAATTTAGAGAAATGTATGGGAATTTATAGAGAATTTAGAGAAATGTATGGGAATTTACAGGAATTTACAAAAAATGTATGGGGATTTATGGAGAATTTATAGAAATGTATGGGAATTTACAGAAATGTATGGGAATTTATGGGGAATTTGCAGAAATGTATGGGAATTTAATCTGAATTTGCAGAAATGTATGGGAATTTACTCTGAATTTACAGAAATGTATGGGAATTTATGGGAATTAACTACAAATTTGGACAAATTTATATAAACTGTATCATATATAAACATAAATGTTTTGTTTAGTCAAAAAATGCTGCAAACCTAACACAAACTAGTACAGATTTTAACAATATTTATCTGTAATCTGACATGGATGCAAAGTACTACGTATTTTTAAAATGTAATTTTTCACTTTGATTTAATTGTAGGTGAAACTTTGAAATGCGTCTACAGATGAGATGTTTGGCACTGTTCTATAGAATTGGGCCGCATCCGAAATCTCCTACTACTAGGTTCTGCATTTGAATTTAAACATACTACTCGGCGGTTAGAAAAGTTCCATACAGTAGGAATCTGAGTAGTATGAATGGAACTCAGACGTACTATATCGGCCATTTTGTCATCATCACATGACCTATCTACGTCAATTGCGTCCCTTCACTCACATTCATGAACTCTTTCAAAGTGCATCATGGGATAGCATAGCGTCCATCCAATGTGCACTTCAGAATCTCGCCAGAAGTAGTAGGTCATCTGGGTAGTTCTTACTGTTTTTCGATTTATATGAATTTGGACATACTACTCGGCTTGCATACTGTTTTTAGCGTACTATATAGTATTGAAGTATGTGATTTCAGACGCAGCGTAAGACTAGAAAAAAAGTTTGTAAAATGTGTTTCCCATCAAATTCACAGATATATAAATAGTTGAACAACAAGAACATTTTGACTAGAAATTGGCTAGATCAATTAATACTGCTCAGTCAAGACTAGGTTTGCTAAAACAAACTATAGCCTAATATATACAATACTGGTCAAAATGTTTTTGAAAGAATTCTCATATGCTCATCATTAAAGCCTGCAATTATTTATAATCATATGAGTGCATGTCACTGATGAATGAGCACGGCAAACCACTGAAACTGCATTAAATGTGGTTGTTTTGACCTAGATTATCTTGCAACATCTAGTTCATCTATACAATCACACTCCCTGCTATAGGCTAATCTACATTTTTGTAAATTCCCAGTTTGTTTCCTTTAATTTCCATATACCCCTGCTAATTCCCATATTTTCCCATTAACTCCTATAGAAGGCTTCTATCTTTGAAATGTCATACATGAGATTTGAGATGTAGCTGCTGCAAGAAAAGCTGCTGCATAATCCAATTTGCCCTGAGTCATGATTTATATTAAAGGTATTAAAATAACATAAGATGTTGTTAACAGGTATAGTTTGAAGCGGTTTGCCCTGTCAAATGCTCTGACAGATATTTAATTTAAGGCTGTTTAATGTGTTTGAGATGTAGTGTGTTTCACAGCTTACATTTCACAGGAATATTCTCCCTAGAATGGTAGAAGGTCATGAAAATCAAATCAAAGATGGAAAATATTTCCACATTGCTGAAAGTCTTCTTTATGTGTTTCGCTAAACTTTTCGCTCTGACCTTCTATGTAGTGTGTAACACAGCTCTAAGTGAAGTCAAATATCCAGCTAAGGCTTAAATCTGAAAGTGGACAGTTTTTATAAACTATTGATTCATCTAAAAAAAGAGTCGACTCATAGTGGTTTGAATGAATCGTCTTGATAATGAGTCTTTAGCCATTTCGGCGTGACATGGATATGAAACATAATTGTCGCATGAGCAAACCCGAGAAAATTTAAACCTGCGGCCCCGCCCACTAACACAGCAGCAAAGACAAACAGATCCTGAAGTCATGAGTCATGAAGACGCTGTGCTTACCTGGATATTATTGGAAGTGTGAGGGAAAGGAGTGGTTCAGAAATCTGCACACTTACAATGGATGATTCATTAGCCGTTTGTTAAGGGAAGGATCAGAAAAGACTACTGATGTATGAGACTTTGACAGATCTAGACAGGAACTATCAGTACACAGCTCATGGATTAGTTTCTTCCTCCATTTTGTAATGGACAGACAATACACCAGGGGTGCGGGCAAAATAAGGACAGTTTATTAGGCACAAAGTCAAACAAAGGCAGGCTGCTGCACGCTGGGCTTCGGGCTAGTGCGCAGCACTGGAAAGGCTTACGAAGGCTCAGGGTGAGCGCGATGGGAGCATGTAGAGAGCTTGTCAGAGGACAGAGGAGAAGCGCTGGTGAGCGCTACAACCCCCTGGCTGGGGATGTGATCGTTGGGCAAAGCAGAGTACAGGTAAGCCCTGAGAACATATAACACTTCACGCAAGAGGTGCCACAGCAATGATTGCAAATAGAAATGATCTACATGTTTTGTTACTTGTAACCGCTTGTACTGTATCAGGTTAACTATGCTGGTGTTTAACTGCACGGCTTTCAGGGGTGAGGTGTCTGAATAACACGGTTGAGAACCGGGTACTGTTTACTGTGGTGTTACTAAGTTTACTATCAAGCGTGTTTTGGGCGTCCGCTGCGATCGGATCCTATACCAATGTTGGCGACCTGGGGGCTTGATAAACCGCGCTGGGCATTTTACTGTCTCGCACTGAACGCTGTCAACCAATCGCAACAGGCTGTCATCGGTCCAATCAGCGCAAATTTAAAGGGAAAAAAGTGTATTGTCATTATTACAGTAACTGTAAAGTCACCATTTTAAATGAGGTAATAATAATAATTTAGTAGGGCTGTGCGATTTGGGGAAAATATATAATTGCATTTTTATTAACAGATATTGCGATTTTGATTTGCGATTTAATTTTGTAGTCAAGCTTCAGCTCAATATTCTGTATTGTAACTTCTTACTGCTAAAATGCAGTGATTGCTAGTCAAAAAAAGGATTTGAAAAGATATTAATTTACTTTATATTATATTAACTTTTATTCAAATTAGTTTTTTAACATTCAGAAATTAAACACTACTTTTTCTCTAGAGCAAACAGTAGTGAGTTATTGCGTTAGTTATTGCCTGGTGCCTGCGTGATGTTTTCCATATGGTGTAATGGCTGCAAACAACTCTGAAATTGTACTTTGCCGTTGCTTTACTGTTTGTTTTTATTGTGGGCATTCCGCATAGTTTGATTGCACAGGTCTGATTGGGCAGAACGAAAGTGAGCTCACTCAATTGGCTAGTAAGACTGTCACACACAGAAGGCAGTCAAGCATTTGCTCTGGGTGGGGAAAATTATATAATACATATATATTTCATATCGCAGCCTCTTGCGATTAGCTAATCACAACGTTTCAAATCGCGATTGCAATTCGATTTCGATTAATCGCACAGCCCTATAATTTAGTGAATTGGATCTCGTCTTCAAAAAGCATTTTTTTTAATTGTAATTTTAACCCCCTTTATATACCAGAGGGGCGGCACAGTGGCGCAGTGGGTAGCACTGTCGCCTCACAGCAAGAAGGTTGCTGGTTGACTGGCGTTGGTTCGGTTGCATATAGAAAATAATGTCTTTATTCTGGGATTACCACTCTTAATAAATACACTTGCATATAAAGTAAATCGTATCTCCAAGCATTACTGGGGCACTGGCGATTTTTAAATGGGGTCTAGCGATGCTCCTGATATATACATTTATATCTTATGACAGCACAGTAAATACTGACAGGAAGCAAAGTTGGAGAGAGTTTGGGATGGGATCAAGAAATGTCTGGACTCTTGGGGAACTTGGGAACTTTAGAGCAGTGGTCCCCAACCTTTTTGTAACAGCAGACAGGTCAACCGCAGCCCAGGGGTGGTGTAGATTTCTATAAGGGGATGACAAGCTGACAAAACATTGCTGCAACTCTGATACAAGTTTAATGGAGAAAATTAAAAAGCACTGCAGCGTTTGTGTGCTCTGTGTTTGTCTAAGATAATTAGAATTATTCTTGTCATGTGACTTGCAGTGTGCTCACAGGGTTCTGTTTTTACCTGGGTGCTGCGTGCGCGACGCTCTTAATATGCTTGCCTCGCCTCTATTGGGATTAACAAACTTGCCCACAGAAAAGATGCAGTATATGAACGACCGCCATCATTTGCGATCTCCAGCATTTTATCTTCTTCTTCCACAGACATGCTGGATTCATGAAATTTGTTGACAATGGGTTGCGGATCCATTCCTTGGCAATTCGTGGGTCCAACCCAGGCTAATTCTGAAAACGTACCGCTATATACATTTCTGGAGAGCGTCCCAGGAGCTATGTTTTTTGCAGTTTTAGTTTTCGCGAATCCACCAGAGGCCGCTGTGTATGCTTTTTCAGATCTTAAATTTCTCTCCCAAGTGCCATTCACGCCTGCTTTTCTCACGTAAATCTACCAGAGGCCGCTGTCAACTGACTGAATAACTGACTGACTGATCAACTGATCCACCCTCCTTCTTCCCTAAACCCAACCAATAGTGTTTTCAAAAGCACCGATTGACCCGCCCACTCACTTCCCTAAACCCAACAGTTTTCAAAAGCAATCCAGGAAAACAAAAGCCATTGCCTGATTTTTACCACGTTTTCAAATTTTACCACCCTGTTATTTACTTGTTTATTTTATTTTTTGGCTTCTGTTTTTGTCTTACCTGCTTTCTGGAATCGTTCTTCGCCAGACTCGAACCACATCATCATGGTCAGTTCCTCTCTGCATCTCAAGTCCGTCGACGTACATGGGGAACTAACTGGACAAACTGGTAACAGCAGGAAAGCCGTCCATACGGAGATAAGCGTTCAGCTGGTAAGTGCAAAAAGGAACAATGTCATACCGCCCCATAGCATATCGTTTTAAAAACTAAATGCAGCCATACGTACTTCTGGATCCATAATTCGCGCTCTGCAGAAATGTATATAGGGCTACGTTTTCAGAATGAGTCTATGTTGCTTTTCCCCCTCGAAAAAAAACTTTCTAAAGACGTCTGTTTCTTATTTTCCTAGCTTGTGGGTAAATTTCGCCACTCAAATGACGGATATGTAACCAAGAGAATATGGTCATTCTTCAAAATAAAAGATTTTTCAAAATAAAAGATCATTCAGACTCAGATAATAAATAAAGCAGAAATAAATAATGATTTATTGTGCTGCCCGGTACCATTATGCGGCCCTGGGTTGGGAACAACTGCTTTACATCACAGTTGCTATATGTTGGAGCCATCTATTATAACATTTTTATAAAATATTCATCATACAATTTTGCAAAATCTCAAAAAATGTCAAAACTTCTACTAAATTACTTGTTAATTTTCTAGTCATCTGTTCAGAATGATGATTGAATCGTGATCTCAAATTGAAACCATAAAATCGTGATTTTTGGTTTATCCAGAATTGGTGCTGCAGCTCTAATCATAAAGTAATATTCCTGTGCAAACATACCTTCATTTCTCTGAGTCTCACTCTTACTGATTCTTCTCCTCTGTACTCCATCTCTCTGCCAGTGTCTATTGATCTCTGGCCCAGGGATTCTCAGCAGGATGGATGGCACTCAGCCGCAATAATGGCAGCCGTTTCTTGTCCCATTCTGCCCGTGCTAAGCGTCACGTTGTGAAGCGAGAGAGCCGAAGAGCTAAGAGATACAGATAGACAGAAAGAGCACGAGATGAGAGAGGTACGAAAGTGTCACCGAAATGAAAGCTTGTTCCATTATCAGGTTATACCAACATTCAGTCGGGCAGCTTAATCTCTCCGGAAAGTGGGATGTGTTTTAAAGTCTACAAGCCCTGGGAAGGGAGGAAAGGTTTATTGGCAGGTCGAGCACAGGTGGGGTTCACTTAGAGGTCAACTTTGGCTGGCCGGACAGTCGGAAGAAATAAAAGAACAGCAGATGGTGAAGCGGTACACAATGTGGAAAAGTTAACGTATTGGCAATATCATTCTTATATAATTATTGGTTTAATTTTGATTCTCAATTTGAGTGCACACTACAACAGAACCAGAGAGTCTTTGTTGCTAAAATAATAATGGGCAGATGGGCAGTCTGTTTTTATGGTTTTATGTCTGTGAATTTGCTTTATTTCCCTTATATTTTCCCGTCATGACCTCCCATCTTGGCCGTGCATTTTATTTTCTTGTCACTTTTATTATTTGGCTCATCACCCATCCACATTTTGAACGTGGTCTTCTACTTTTCCGATTCGCGTTTCCGCCTCTACTATCTTTTGACTAACACTGGTGAGTTTGGTTATAATCTCACTTCTATGTTGTTTTGTGTCTTTGCGAAAGTCTCTTATCTCCTGCAAAACTTTTGTCAATCTTGCTGAGTCACTCAGGTGAGTAGCATTATTAGCATTAGCTTCGCCATCTTGTACATGTGCGTGAGAGCTGTTGTTTACATTTTCTTCATGTAAAGTTTTTTCAGCAGTGCACTTTTTGTTTCCGTCTCTTCATCCTATTATTGCCCCACTTATCAAGCAACACGTCATGACCTCTCATCAAGCGGTTTATATTCTTATTGATTCATCATTATTATTTGGCTCATCGTGTTCTATGTTTTGAACGTGGGCTTCTACTTTTCCAATTCGCGTTTCCGCCTCCGCTAACTTTTGACTAACACTGGTGAGTTTGGTTATAATCTCACTTCTATGTTGTTTTGTGTCTTTGCAAAAGTCTCTTATCTCCTGCAGAACTTTTGTTAAACTTGCCGAGTCACTCAGGTGAGTAGCATTGTTAGCATTAGCTTTGGTATCTTGTATGTGTGTGAGAGCTGTTGTCTACGCTTTCTTTATGCAAAGTTTCTTCAGCAGTGCATTTTTTGATTCCGTCTCTTCTTCCCATTCTTGCCCCACAAGCAATGAAGGAATAAATTTGATAGTTTAATAGGGCTTATAACCGGTTTTATCGGAGGAGCTGCTGATTAAGCTGCCATTAAGAGAGATGACGTCACCAGAAACCGATTTTGCTTTATTTGTATGTGAATTTGCTTTATCCAATTCATAATTGTTAATATTTTCTATGATACTGTCAATTATGACATGATTTATTTTACCAATGATGTAACTGTCTAATTGTCATCATTGAGACACTCAAAGTGAAGTTTTATGCCGCAGTCACACTAGAGTTTGAGCGAAATCCTGTCGTACGGCGCTGCGACAAGGGGTGGGATTAAACAAGTTGATTAGACGTTTAAAAAAGTGAGCGATTGGTCCATATTTAAAATTTCTGTCCAGAGAGGTCATGTTTTGATCCTCAATTGGTCTCACGCCATCAAGTGATGCGATTTGGTCTGACGCGTTCGCGTTCATATGAATGGAAGTCTATGGGGAAAAAAAGTCCAATGTGACCGCTGCTTTACAAACTAATTTCGAGAAGAGCATGTGATATGATTGATCACGGCTGGTCTCTCAATTGTAATCAGTAATAATCCAATCTGATTGATTCAAGCTTACACTAAGTAGACTGAATTCGCCCTACTACATTATCTTCGTTTTGGATTAATCCTACCTTCCACCTCATCTCCTCCTTTTCCTCCCTTTACCAGGGGGAGCTCTCGAGACCTACCTGATCTCGGATCTCCTTATGTGCTTATTGACCAGGCGGGAGCCCTGGGCTGCGTCCAAAACTACCTACCACTCAGTAGGTACTGCATTTGAATTTAAACATACTACTCAGCCGTTAGAAAAGTACCTTCTACTGTATACATTATGAATGTGAGCAGTATGAATGGAACTTGGACATACTAAATCCGCCATTTTGTTATCACCACGTGACCTACCCGCATAAAAATTCATGAATGGGAGTAAACCGACGCAACTCACGTGATCATCATGAGAAAGCGTAGCGTCCATCCGATGCACACTTCAGAATCTTGCCAGAAGTAGTAGGTCATCTGGGTACTTCTCATATACTGTTTTTCTAATTCTATGAATTCGGACATACTACTCGGCTTGCATACTTTTTTTAGCGTACTTTATAGTATGGAAGTATGCGATTTTGGATGCATCCCTGGGCTCAATTATCTCTGAACTCAGGGTTCTCTCTTGGGACAGCATGCCAAACCTGCTAATAGTGCCAATCAATATCTAAGTGTGAACTCTGTTGTTTGTTCAAACGACTTATTTAAATTGAGCTGAAAACGCAATTCTTGATTTTTAGGGGGACAACTTAATTGTTTTATGTTCGACCTACTTAAATGTGTACAAACTAATCAGTTAACTTAATTCCTTCATGTTGTCCCAACACAAATCGATTGTGTGGAACCCAGCATTTTTTAAAGCACATTGGACATTGCTTATGACAGCTATATCAATTTTAATTTGTTCTTTTACGATATATATATATATTTTTTTTTTGTTTTTCATAAATACAATTAATTTGATTAAAATGTGTGTTTTATAAAGACTTTTATAAAGGCTATTTTAACTTAGCAACTAGGTTTTTTTAGTAATAGCCTGAAATAGTTTTCCATTTCATGTTTTTATTTTAATTAGTTATATTTTACTTTAATGAGTTTTCTTTCAATGTCTTTTTAACATGTTAATGTTTAGTCACTTAAATAAGTCAGTAAATCAAGTTGAATTAAATGAAATATGTAAACTAACTGTAATTTTGTATGATTTTAATTAGTTAATATTCACTTTATTTCACGCTATATATATAGTATACAATATGTATTATGTAAATGTTTTATATCTGCACGCAACTTTTGATGTTATTTAATGTTATAATATATTATATATTATTTGTATATGCTGTTATTCTGTATTAGTTTAGGAATACATATATAAAATTAATATAATTATGCATTTTATTTGTATTATACATTTTATGTATTTTTTTTTTTATAAAACGGATATAAAATATACTGTTAAAATGCTATTTTACAAATAAATGGATGGTCATGGAGAGACTAATGTAGCTTAAATAAACATATAGAAACAGATCCGCATACACAGCACATCTGTTTGATTTAGCTATGTCCTTGCATGACCCTAAGCTCTACATTTCCAGATCAAATCAAAATGATCAGTCTTTAAGTGTGTGTTTTGGGAACGTGCATCTGTCACCAGCGTCTGTGAAGCATCAGAGTAATGTGATGTCAGCAGCGTTATTTAAAGGTCAAAAGTCTAATTCAGCTGCACTTTTCTCCAAAACGGCTCATCGAGTGTATTGCCGCCACACTTTAAGGAATGCGAACATGACTTGCAAGACCCAATTGGCGATGTTTAAATTTTTTCTGACACGTCATAAAATTATAGGTGGCAGGATAATGCAGGTGCATTTCGCTTGAGTTACTGTAAATACTTTATTCATGCATGTGTCAAGGCAATAATAGATGAGAGAGAATAACTTAACGTCAGCTGAAAAATGTTGTGGTCTTTAAGAAAAATGGCAATTTAATGTCTAAGGTGGTTTAAACACTGCTTTGAGATCTTACTCTTGAAATCTCAAGGACTCTTCTAGGAGGATAAATTGTTTTCGCTCAAGTGCATTGTGGGATAGGTTAATGCTTGATATATAGTGTTGATGTTACCGTGTCTTTTTGCCTTTGAATAGTCTATAATTGTGACCCTGGGAGCGTATAACGGAAATATCCTAAGTTTAAAATTGTATCATATCTGTTTGGAAACAAGTGTGTCTCACGCCTCCTTTTGAGTTAAGGTCCCGGCCATTAGATCGCCCCCTGGGGGCTGGCTGCAGTACAAGTCATAAAGCCCGCCTCCTCTGTGTTAATGAACGATTCTTGAGCCCAAATAAAAAAATTTATTACACTTGCAATAAAATGTCCCGAAAGATGGTTTTGGTCAATTAAGGCACCGGTTATCATGCTGATATAGGTGCAGATCTTCATTTTGGTAAACAGTATGTTTTTAGCCAGTAATTTAATGCTATTAAAACGGGGTGTGTCATCGTGATTGACAGCTTCTCTAAGCAGACCGTTGGAGCTTCGGGAGGAGATTGAAGTGTTATTATTCGATTTCTGTGTTATTTTACCATGATCAAATGAGTTGTTCAGCAGTAAATCATATTTTCTGACCTACAGGATCTGATAGATCACTGTTTATTCAGTAAAGTGAGGGCTTTATCGGACTTTATCGGGGGCTTTATCGGACCCTGAGACCAGCGACGAGATGATCCCAAGGTTTTCTGGACCAGGCCGTATCCTGAGCAGCTGCTGTGGTGGTCATCATAGAGTGAGAGCATGACTGACTCCTGTGATGCTCCAAGGACAGACAAATCTTCGCTGATGTCCAGCTTCCTGCGCCTAGACTGCAGCTCTGCACAAGACGTTTGGCCATAGGGGAAATGGTCGTGCCCAACTGAGCCAGGTTTCTCTCAAGGTTTTTTAAAATCTTCGCTTTCGCCAATTGGTGAAGTTTTTTCCTCGCCGCTGTCGCCACTGGCTTGCATGGTTCGGGATCTGTAGAGCTGCGCATCGATGGATTTGCTATTCAGTGTTTGGACTCTCAGTAGTGATTATTAACCCACACTGAACTGAGCTAAACTGAACTGAACTTAAACACTGAAAACTGAACTGACACTGTTTCAATTCACTATAATCTTCCATGTGAAGCTGCTTTGACACAATCTACATTGTATAAGCGCTATACAAATAAAGATGAATTGAATTGAATTGAACTTTATTATTAGTTTGCTGATACATGCCTAGCCATGACAGGGAAAATACAGGTGATCGCTATCTAGCAGTAATGCTTTTTATGGGTCTGAAATAATAATTATGAAGAAAAAAACTAATGTTAGCCTATGTCCAGATCGAACTCCTGTAACGTTATTTCAACTTGATTTAAAGGACGTCTCTGACATTTTGAGTTTCGGCATGTTATTGAGTTAATCTACTGAATTTACTGTTATAAAATATTAATGTTCTAGAAGCTGAATCTTATGTAACAAATAGAGCTGTAAATGTTATGTATTATTTATATACATCATGTATCGTTGGCTTTTTATTTGTAAATACCTACTAAACATTAAAATGAAGGTAAATTCTTATTTGCCAGATATTAAGGCTTCAAATAAACCAAATGAAAACGAAGGCAAAAAAAAGGTCGCTGGTTCGAGCCCCAGCTGGGTCAGTTGGCGTTTCTGTGTGGAGTTTGCATGTTCTCCCTGTGCTCATGTGGGTTTCCTTCAGGTGCTCTGGTTTCCCCCACAGTCCAAAGACATGTAGGTGAATTGAATAAGCTAAATTGGCAGTAGTGTACATGTGTAAATGAATGAGTGTATGGGTGTTTCATTCCGCTGTGGCGACCCCTGATAAATGAAGGGACTAAGCCAAAGGAAAATTAATGAATAATACTATACGGTCGCCAAACCTAAAGACAATGTCCAAATGTATACTTCAAGACATTTGTCTGGCTTTTGTACTCAAACATCTCCTAAAGTATGTGTAGTACATCGTTAATATTAGGTTTTATTTGGGTTGTGACGTAAGGTGACCATAATTCAATGTCTAGCTAGCGTCTAAGGACAAAATTATTTTGACGTCCAATAACGATGTCAAATGATGTTGATATTTGGATGATTTTAGGTTGTGTTGGAAAGTCAAATTGACGTCAAATACTGACATTTATTCGTCAGGCAAGCAAAATCCACTGTCTGATAGACGTCATAGTGGTAACGTGGTAAGTGACAACATCAAGCTGTAACATAATAAAAATAATAATAATTCCTTACATTTACATAGCGCTTTTTTAGACACTCAAAGCACTTTACACAATGGGGGGGGATCATCTCATCCACCACCAGTGTGCAGCATCCACCTGGATGACGCGACGGCAGCCATATTGCGCCAGACCGTACACCACACACCAGCTGATTGGTGGAGAGAAGACAGACTGATGAAGCCAATTATGATATGGGGATGGTTAGGAGGCCATGATAGACAGAGGGCAGTGGGCAAATTTGGCCAGGATGCCGGGCTTAAACTCTTTTTTAAAGGACCTCAGATTAACATGTCAAAGTAAAGATGACACTTACGGAGCAGTATAGAGTCCCCATCAATATACTGGGGCGTTAGGACCCACACAGACCGCAGGTTAAGTGTACCCTGTTGGCCTCACTAACACCACTTCCGGCAGCAACCTAGCTTTCCCATGTGGTCTCCCATCCAGGTACTGACCAGGCGCAGCCCTGCTTAGCTTCAGTGAGCAACCATGAGAGACAATGCAGAATGCAACGTCCCCACGACGTTGGGGTACAATGTTAATCTGACGTCATGTTGATGTCCTGTGCCTGCTGTGTACTTTCTTATGCATCTCATCCAAGCCTTTTGTTTTGTTTTGATTATATTCTTTTTTTTTAAGGCTGTAAAATAGCTAAAAAGGTTCAGCATAGTAATATAAAACTGTAATGCGATTAAAGCCTGCCTAGAACTGTAGCTGTTCTTTTTCCTGACAATAATCGCATGCCTTAGAATGTTCATCGGCCAATCAGAATTGAGCATTCAACAGCCCAGTAGTATAAGTTGTAAGACACCATTTTACAAACCTGAACAAGCACATGAGCATAATAACACACTGTTAAACCCATATGCTGAGAGGCAGAAAGGGAGAGCGATGAAACGACGTGGCATTTATGATTACTTCCATAACAAGCCACAACATTAATCTTTGAGGACAAATGATTGAATTATGAATATTGTTGTCAGGGACGTAAGCGATGCATATGGCCTCGATGTGAGATGATTCTGGCTGACAGGGCTCTCCTGGTTTATTTAGATAAGCGCTAAAGTCTGGAAATCTTGACAAGAATACAGAACATGCTGTGAGCTTCTAACAGTAAAGCGCGGAGAGGGAATGAACCGATAGATGGAAACAAAAACTGCGTGACGCAACTGGATGTCAAGATTAATTTAGTGTTTGTGTTAAGAAATTACATCCTAGAGTTGATTTGTTGCATCTTCATGTGGTGAACCTTACTAATGCACCGACATTCACCCAAAAGCATGATTAAAGATGTAACTTGTACCCTATTAATTTCATTTCTTTTCCCCAATGATCTTGGCCCTTATTAATAAGCGTACCGTCTCTGTTCTTATTATTCCATAGTCAGCATTAAAATCTGCTGGCTCGGCACAGGTAAACAGAGCTCTTAATTCTGAGTGCGTTTATGACTGATGACCGTAGAGCCCGCTGGGTCGCAAAGCCGTCCTGGCGTGTCATGCAATGTGACATGTGGCGGTTCTGCAAAGATGTATTGAACCCGTTCCTTTCTAGCGCAGAGCTTTCTTTACCATTGGTTTTATACTGGAGCTTGACTGAGGGTGCATTTACATGACAATGGTGTACTAAATATAGTAAAGCTTTTAACTGCGTTTTTTCGAAAAACACTGTCAAAACAATTCCCATTTACATGGATCCACCAAAACGTCAAAGAAATGCTGTTTTAAGCAATGCATTAAGGGTGGTGATGTCACTGTTAAGAAACATATGAACATATGTATGCACTCACATACCTGTACAGTCCTATTACTGTAGTCCATCGTTGTTATTTTCATTGGTAAGTATTCATGTATCCACCTTTTTCCAAAAGTGTCCACTGTGTTTTAGATTACACTTTCACTTCTGGTTTTGAGGGAAAAATGAATCGATTAATTTCAAATAAAAAAGTTGCTACTATACAAATGACATCCATAATGAAAACTGAATAATAAGTATGAAAATAATGTTTGGCGACATTTGTATTACAAGCATATCTGTAGCAAGAGCTCTTATGAATTCATTCTGGGTTGTTCCTCCATGGTATTGTTTACCACATCCATAATATTACAGCAAAAAGTTTTGCTGAAAGTAATTTGTTAATTTTAATAAGCTTCCTTTTAATATTTGATTGCTAATTGTTAGAATAATGCCACCTCATGTGTGCCAAATGTTTACAGTTTTATGGTAGCTACATAATTTCCACAAATTATAATTACGCATAGAAAAAAGGTGGATTTACCATTTGACAAAATCAGCTTTTCGATGACACAATAGCTGTAATGTGTTTGCTTTTTTACTCTTGCAATTTGAAATCATTTTCAAAGGTTGCATTTCAGCCACCCAAAATGAAGAATGTACAACTAAAATTCTAGTTAGTTAAAAGCGGTGTTGTGTAAACATCTCCTGAGATTGGTCAAGATTAATGTTTTAAAATTTATATCATGACAAGAGTAATTGAAAGAAGTACATCTTACTTCCTCCAATTACCATTGTGGAATAGTCTAAACTAATACTATATGATAGCCTATAAAATATGAAATTAAAAATAGTTCTCTTACACACACACACACACACACAAACACACACACACACAATGATTATGTCATGTAGATGGAGTAAATGCTGGCATACATTTTGTGAATAGTCCTTCTCTGAAGAGCGTCCTTTCAGCCGTCTTCCTCCTCAAAGTACGCTTAACCCCACTTCATTTTTACTCATATATCATTATAATAATTTACTTTATGAATAGTCATGAGATGGTGCCCACCTTGTACCATAATAATCCAAATAATAACTAAAGATTTGTGACTGACATCAAAATGTTTAGGTTATTACAAAACTAAATTACAAACTTCGACTGCACTGAAGCAATTTTCTGAGAAAACTCACCTGGACAAAGTTTATTGTCCTAATTGAAATCGCTGAATGGATTTGAAAACGAAAACATAAATTCTCCTTCCACCACAAGCGGCGCGAGTTTGGGGAAATCCTGGAATGGATTACTACTGGAGTTGGGGCCATATCGACTTGAGTCGGCCATACGTGAGTAATTGCTCAATATTTTTGTTTTATTTTCAGATTAAGGTCTTTTAGGATTAATGGTTTGAGGGCTATTATGTTTATCTTATGTTTAGAGATGGATATAAAACTGGATTTAGACTTAAAAGTAGGCTTACATTGGATAACTGTCAGTAATTTGCCTCAGATTTAATTTATCCTCAGATTAAATTGTAAAATTCATTAAGTTCAAATGTGATTAAAATGTATCTATCATTAAGCACAAACATGTACAATACAACAAAGAGCTTAAATAAAAAGGTATAAAAATGAAGATAAAAAATTAGGCATGTAAAAAAATAGAATATAACAAATATATGTATAGGTGATAAGTGGCTAGTGAGAAAATGACAGTTGCAATAATAAGTTATAATTTATAATGATATAAATGATAAAAAATAAGTTAAAAAATAAAACAAGTTTATAATATTATTTTATTTTAAAATTTTATGGATAAATGAATTCAAAATAATTATTAAATTATACAAAATACAGAAATATAGTACTGTGCTTGTTTAAGTCAACACAATCATAGTTTTAGGAGTTTATTGTGTGTAGCAGAGATACAGAAAAACACCAAATCATCTTAACACCCAGTAAACACTGCAGGGAGCAGCAGTAAGTATGTATTTGTGGACCGTTTGTGCTCTGGGTTGTCTCGGTCTGATACTTTGGTCTGAACTTTAGTTTTTTTGGTTGAATCAGAAAACCCTTTGAGCTTCCTGAAGAAAACAATGAGTCTTCAGGGATGAGTTGCTGTGGTCACATCGCTTCGTTGATCCTAACATTTGAACCTTTGAGGCGCTTTCATTATTGGTGGTTACTCTGGTTATTTTGATGCTGTAAGTAAATCTGACAATGTGGTTTTGTTTTGATGCTCTTGGGTATACAATGGACACAGCATCCTGAGGAACGGTTTCGTAATTAAAAGACTCCCACAACGTTTGGTTCGTATAACAATGACATTATTATGCCATTGGGATGCAATATCAGAAAGTCCAGATTTATTTTGTTTGGCTGAATATAACTGTAGTGTTACTGAGTCAAAATTATAATGTCAGCAATTTATTAATATTTTGATCAGCTGAAAACGTTATGATATATAAACTTCTATCCGTAATATTTTACAATAACAGTACATGAATAATGATGTACTTATATGTAAACTAAGCGTTACTTCATTATGAACTAAGGCATGTGTTAATCAATAACTAGCTTTAACTTACTTTAACTCACTTTGTGCAAATAATGGCTACCTAATTAATTAATGTAACCAACATGACGTGTTAATGGATCTTTATGCCGACAGCTAGCTCTCTGCAACTCTCATATAATCGCCCACTAAAGCTAAGCAGGGATGCGCCCGATCAGTACCTGGATGGGAGACCACATGGGAAAGCTAGGTTGCTGCCAAAAGTGGTGAAGCCAGCAGGGGGCACTCAACCTGCGATCTGTGTGGGTCCTAATGCCCCAGTATAGTGAAGGGGACTCTATACTGCTTAGTGAGCGCCGTCTTTCGGATGAGCCGTTAAACCGAGGTCTCTGTGGTCGTTAAAAATCCCAGGATGTCCTTCAAAACATAATCCTGACCAAATCTGCCCACTGGCCTCTGTCTATCATGGCCTCCTAACCATCCCCATACCATAATTGGTTTCATCACTCTATCATGTCTCCTCTCCACCAATCAGCTTGTGTGTGGTGTGCGGTAGCGCAATATGACTGCCGTCGCATCATCCAGGTGGATGCTGCACACTGGTGGTGGAGGAGACCCCCCCCCCCTCCTATTGTGTAAAGCGATATGTAAATGTAAGGAATTATTATTATTATGTCATGGCTTTACTTGAAGGGGCACATCATCATCAAAGGGTCACCTAACACCAAAACACATTTTTTGAGATGTTGACAGTCATACATGTGTCCTACGCTGCTAAAAAAACACTATTAGGACATATATTTCACAAAAAAAGTGAAAATTGGTTGTTTTGTGTTATGTCGATCAAATTCGTTGTTCCGGTTTGAAAAGAAATTTAGAAGATACGTCACTGCGATTAGGTCCTTGTGTGAATTTCAGCGTGTAAACTGGCTGTCTGTACCGGCTTGTACAACATGACGTCTTTAAGCTTTCATCATTAATTCAAGAGATAGACTTGGTTCGAACCAATCAGTGCACTCTATTGTGAATGAGGCGCAACTTCATTAATATGCATGATAGCTTCGAAGACTGTGTTTACCTGTTACAATGTTCAGACAGCAGAGAGACGCTATGTTGTGTTGCCAACCGTAATTAAAACAAGTTGAAGAAGAAGAATTGTTTGGAGACATGGGTCGTTAGTGTTGCGTTTATAAATGTGCTGCAACGAAGGTTTTGTTTTCAATTCCTCGCTATGAGAGCGCAGCTGGACTCACGTGTAGATTACAGTGGTCTGCTAACACGCGAAAAAAAATACGTTCATTTTGCGACTCGTCTCTTTTTAGAAAAAAAAATGTTTCCAGTTGGTGTTGATTGTCCTGTCTCTACAGATTTGGTAAGTGTGTGATCAGTGTTCTTTGTTTGTTTATTTAGAGGCAAAGTTAGTTAGTATCGTCAGCAGTACTCTTTCAGTTTTTAAAGACATACATTAGTCAAAATTATTTAGTTACTAAGTTTAAAGTACATTAATATCACTACAATATTATGTACTGAAAGATCCCCTGTAAATGCTGCTCTCAGAGTGTAAACATGTAAACACCTTAATCAAACTATTACCGTCGTGTAGATTTTCGCCGCATTTTGTGACAGGATCTCTATACACACACCGCTGTCTGACACTACCTACCGAGTTCGTCTAAGTTACAGAGAAATGCGGAGGGTTTTTTTTCTCCCATACTGCGTGTGGTATCAAATATTCCATTAAAACTACACTCTTCCAGTAGGGGTGTGACGAGATGCCTACTCCACGAGACGAGATAAGAGATTCGGTTCACGAGAACGAGACGAGACGAGATTTTTACACTATTTTTAAGAAACCCTCAATGATGAAATATATGAATGGAAAATAGTCTTTTATTTAACTGGGAAAAAAACCCATATCACAAAACTACTTAGGTGCTTTCTTTAAATCAACTTGTAATGAATGTTATTTTACTTCTATTTTAATTAATTATACACAGTAACGGACATGCAAACACTGCTAAATATAGCCTATGTGAATGGAAAATAATCTTTTTATATAAAATTTTAAATATTAGCTAAATATTTGCTAATATGTGAATGGAAAATAGATTTTTAGTCAACTAGAAAAAAAAAATTTAGGTGCTTTTTAAAAACATTGTAATGAATGATATTTTATTTCTATTTAAATGAATTCTGTCATAAAGGACATGCAAACACTGCTAAATATTTAGCTATAAACTCTACCGACTGGCTTCTCCCCTGTACAATTTCACATGATATATCGAACTTATTTCCACACACTGAAACAAATATATGTCATTTTTTGTATTTCATTTTTAATTTAATAAATGAGTTTCACTTTCATTTAGCAAGATTTCATTCTGGCCCCGTTACTCACTCTGAGCTACTGGATGCGATCATGCGAATATGAAGGTCTGATAGGAGAGTTGTTTTAATGGAGTATGATACTGCACGCAGAATGAAAAAACTAAAAAATTCAGCTTTTCCCGGACAGCATAAACGTGTGTTCCGTGATGATGATGTGACGATGAGTCTCCAGGAGTTCATTCAGTGAGTGTATGTGTTTGTTTGCGCGCGCTTAGATATGTTTGCGTCTGTGGTGCTTTACTAACTCGCTAGGTATGTATGTCCTGTCGCAAATTTAGATTACGGCGTTTACATATCTGCACTTTAATAATGCGACTAAAATAGGAATACTCCACGTCTTAATTCCGTTTGTGTTTACGATGATTATGCCTTTCAGCATATCTGAAGTACTATTCCATTGCATGGATACGAACCATAATGTGTGAGGCTGTAGTTGTAGCCTATGTTGGATGCGGCACCTGCTGAACTCCGGTGAAAACAGCGGTTACGTCACACCTGCCCCCCCCCAACCGAGTGACAAGCGCAACTCTGAGGCCAGCCTGGGTTGCCAGGTGTGTGCAAAGCACTTTATTTGCAGATCAAATCCAATCCTGCCTCCAATCGTCAATGCTAATTTCACCCTCACGCTCCATCATAACATCACAACTCATGAGACAACTTTTCACCTCGACGAGAAATCTCGCCGCGATTTAATCTCGCAAGATCTCGTCATACGTGATCTTGTCACCCCTATCTTCCAGCAGTTCCTCGCATCCAACATCTCGTTTGTCAACAGGGGCATGCATGAAATGTTCCTGAATGAAAGTGCCAAACTACAGTTAAAGTCGACAAATTAAGAATTTGTCAAATAATTTGATTACTGATGTCCATGTAAACATAGTCACTGTCTTTCTCCCCTGCATCTGTGTGTTGTTTTGCCTCTGATAAAACCAGTGCATGCTCTAACTGAAACTCCCCTTTTCATGCAAATCCTTCCCTGTTTCGTCACTCAACACTTCCACCTAAACAAATCTGGACTCACCCACTTTCCTGACTATTTTCAAACTAGCTGTGAAAACTCCCTGCTGAGACAGCGGGGTTTCATGGCCCTTTAACTCATTCTTAACTACTCATAAACTCCTGTGTTTAAACGTAACAGTAATCCACGTCAGTCTAGTGCGTGTTTACATTGAAAAACAATAGAAAAGTGTTCTGTACATCAAAATGAACATTGAGTTTGCGTTTATTAATCGTTAAGGATGGGTTATTGATTCTGTGCCCCTCCAAGTAAAGTCATGACATAAACATATATTAACAGATCATGAGGTGATGTTGGTTACATTTGGCTAAAGCTAAAGTGTTTATTAATGCATTCATTGACAAACATGAACTAACAAGTAGATAAGGTAGACATGAAGAACTCGACATTAGTTCATAATGAAGTAATGTTTAATTTACATATTAGTACATCATTGTTCATGTACTGTTATTGTAAAATGTTATCCCTGTATCATTGTATTTAAACTTTACATTTATAAATCATATAGATTTTTTTATGTGAAGAATGTTGGAAACTTTAGCCAGTATTCATTTTATTCTTACAAAGTATGTCAATGGCGGGTTTCAAATATTCTTCAGAAAGTTTTTTTGAGTTCAACAACAACAACAACAAAAAGAAAGTGAGTAAATGGTGCGTAAATCTTCATTTTTGGGTGAACAAAGCTTACATGATGTTGTGGGTACAAAAATATAAACTACAAAAATAATAAAAGCAATAATAAATAGAATAACAGTGATTACTAGTGTCTCTAAAATGCTCTACCTACCCAATGCTGGTATGGGCATGCTAAAAGATGAGGAAGAACTGAGACTTTTTCTCATCTCGGAATGAGTAAAAACCAATTACTGAGTCATTCGTTTCACATTTACTAAGCTCCAGTCAGCCCACCTACACATTGTGCAAGTGAGTCTCCAGGAAACAGCCAAACATGAGCACACATTTGTCTTGATGTTATCTTAAGATTAATGGAACATTAAACGAAGTCCACTTTAATAAAATCACAATACCAAATTAAAAACTGCAGCGCTCGCACACTATAAAACCAGACAAGGACGTGAAAGCTAATCATGCTTCACGCTAAATGCCAAATATTGCATCAAGCAAATGGGCGAAAAGTCATTGTGGGGCATTTTATGGACAAGCGGTAAATAAATCAAGGCTTGTTTTTGCTAAATTCAAGCTGTGCAATGTTCTCATCAAGCCGTTGGAGATAAATTGGCCTTTCCGCGTCCACCTTAGGCCTAGAAAAATTAATTTTCACTGTTATGTCATGTATAGCAATGGTGCATATAAAAGTGTTGGCAAAATACCCCATTGGTTCCAAGCATTTTTGAGCGATATCATCCATACAGAAATGTATCATTTTTGGGAAGAAGCACCATCTTTATCCCTGTTACTGTGATGTGAGCAAATTGTACAAACTCATACAAATTAGCTACTAAATTGGCAAATTGTAAAGTAGTTACGAATTGCCAAGAGAAAGAGTTGGACTTCGATGGTTGAAACATTAAATCACAATAACAAATGAAAAACTGTGACGCTCTCACTCTATAAAACCAGATCAGGATGTCAAAGCTAATCATGCTAATTATGCTAAATGACAAATACTGCATCAAGCAAACAGCCGGAAGTCATTGGTGCTTATTTTATTGACAAAAGGTAAATAAAAATTGCTTGTTTTTTGCAAAATTATAGCTGTGCGATGTTCTCATCAAGCCGTTGGAGATAAATTGGCCTTTCCGTGTCCACCTTAGGCCTACAAAAAGGAATTTCTGTATTTGTCATGTACAGTGATAGCCCATATAAAAGTTTTGGCATCAAAATTGGGCTTTACGAAATACAGCATTGGTCATCCATACAGAAATGCTTCAATTTTAGGACGAAGGGCCATCTTTATCTCTGCTAAGTGAAGTTTATTTATAAACTAATTTCGAGAGGATCACGTGCATGACTGTCACTGAATGTCAATGGTTCTAGGCTTTACCAAACCAGCGGGCATTTCTGTGTGGAGTTTGCTTGTTCTCCCCGTGCTCACGTGGGTTTCCCCCGGGTTCTCCGGTTTCCTCCCACCGATTTAAAAACATGCAACCTAAGTTATTGACTAATTAACACTATAGACTTGCTCCCTACCTAGTACCTATCTCGTTAAAGAGAACTACTATCTGCTCTTCAATCACTACGACAGCTGAGTTTTCGAGATCTACCTGAGCACGATCTCCCCTCTCGCCTTGCAACGGGAGGGAGCCCCGTGCTTGAGGATCTTATGAGCTCAGGGCTCTATCCCGGGACAGCATGCCAAACAAGCTTTATAATAAATCATCAGCTAAGTGTGAACTCTTGAATGTGATGTGAGCAGATTGTACAAACTCTTACAACTTAGCTATTAAATTGGCAAATTGTAAAGTAGTTACGAATTGCCAAGAGAAAGAGTTGGACTTCCATGGTTGAAACATTAAATCACAATAACAAATAAAAAACTGCAACGCTCTCACTCTATAAAACCAGATCAGGATGTGAAAGCTAATCATGCAAAATAACAAATACTGTATCAAGCAAATAGCTGAAAGTCATTGGTGCTTATTTTATTAACAAATGGTAAATTTAGGCTGTGCCATTGGAGATAAATTGACCTTTCCGTGTCCACCTTAGGCACAAAAAAATTAATTTCTGTAGTTGTCATGTACAGTAATGGCGCATATAAAAGTGTTGCTGTCGGAGTAGAGCATTACAAGATCCGCCACTGGTTCCTACCGTTTTTGATCGATATTTTCCAGACAAGAATGTATCATTTTTAGGGAACCATCGCCATCCCTGTTACTGTGAGGTGAGCAGATTGCAAAAAATCATACAAATTAGAAACTAATTTGGCAAATCGTTAAATGCTGTAGTTATGAATTGCCATGAGACAGAGACATTATCTCAGACCATAAAACCAGACATGGACGTCAAAGCTAATCATGCTAAATGACAAATATTGCTTCAAGCAAATGGGGGAAAAGACGCAAATTATGGAAAAGTGGCAAATTAGTCAAGGCGTTGGATCTAAATTGGTCCTTTCAAGTCCACCTTAGCCCTACAAAATAAATTTTCACAGTTGTATCATATAGCAATGGCGAATATATCAAAGTGTTGGTGTCAAAACTGAGCATTGCAAAATATGCCATTGGTTCCAAGCATTTTTGAGCAATATCATTCATACAGAATAATACCTGTCTACGTGCCTGTTACTTTGACGTGCAAATTGTACACACTCATACAAACTAGCCTCTAATTTGACAAATTGTAAAAAAATTACGAATTGCCATGCCATAGAATAGAGTTGGATTTCGATAGGTGACGCATTAAATCACAATAACAAATTAAAAACTGCAGTGCCCTCACACTAAAACCAAACAAGAACATCAAAGCTAATCATGCTTTATGCTAAATGACAAATATGGCATCAAGCGAATGCGCGAAAAGCCATTGCAGAGGATTTTATGGACAAATGATAAATAAATCAAGGCTTGTTTTTGTAAAATCAAAGCTGCACGTTGTTCATATCAAGCCGCTGGAGATAAATTGAGCTTTCCATATCTTTTCAAGTCTTTTACTTTTCAAGTCCACTTTAGCCCTACAAAATGAATTTTTGCAGCTGTATTGTATCGCAATGGCGAATATATCAACCTAGTATTGTGAAATATGTCATTGGATACAAGCATTTTAGAGCGATATCATCCATACAGAAATGTATCATTTTTTAAGACCCGTCTGCATCCCTATTACTTTAACATGAGCAAATTGTACAAATTCATACAAATTAGCCTCTAATTTGCCAAATTGTAAAAGAGTTACGAATTGCCATGAGATAGAGATAGAGTCACAAAAACAAAATGAAAACTGCAGCACCCTCACTATAAAACCAAACAAGAACGTCAAAGCTAATGATGAAGCAAATGGAGGAAAAGACATTGTGGAGCATTTTATGGACATAAACCAAGGCTGTTGGAGATCAATTGGCCCTTCCAAGTCCACCTTAGCCCTACAAAATGAATTCTCTCAGTTGTATCATATAGCAATGGCGAATATATCAAAGTGTTGGTGTCAAAATTGAGCAATGCGAAATATGCCATTGGTTTCTAGCGTTTTTGAGCGATAACATCCATACAGAAATGTATCGTTTTTTTTAAAACCCATCTTTTTAAAACCCCTTTTACTCTGACATAAGCAAATTGTACATATTCATACTAATTACTTTCCAATTTCCCTAATTGTAAAAAGTTAAGAATTGCCTTGAGATAGAGTTGGATTTCAATGGGTGATGCATTAAATCACAATAACAAATTAAAAACTGCAGCACCCTCACTCTATAAAACAAGACAAGAACGTCAAAGCTAATCATGCTAATTGACAAAAATTGTATCAAGCGAATGGGCGACAATCCATTGTGGAGCATTTTTATGGAAAAGTGATAAAATAATCAAGGCTATTGGAGATAAATTGGCCTTTTCAAGTCCACCTTAGGCCTACAAATTGAATTTTCGAAGTTGTATATAGCAATAGTGAATATATTAAAGTACTAGAGTCAAAACTGAGCACTGCAAAGTATCGTATGTCATTCGTTCCTAACGTTATTGACCAATTTTATCTATAGAGAAATGTTTATAATTACTACTACCACTAATTTGGCAAATTGTAAAAGAGTTACACGATGTCAAACAAAGAGTTTGATGGGTGACGCATTAAATCACAATAACAAATTAAAAACTGCAGCACCCTCACACTATAAAACAAAACAAGAACATCAAAGCTAATCATACTTTAAACTAAATGACAAATACTGGATCAAGCAAATGGGCGAAAAGCCATTGCAGACATTTTATGGACAAATGATAAATAAATCAAGGCTTGTTTTTGTAAAATCCAAGCTGCACGTTGTTCATATCAAGCCGCTGGAGATAATTTGGACTTTCCATGTCCCCTTTAGCCGTACAAAATGAATTTTTGCAGTTGTATTGTATAGCAATGGTGAATATATCAAAGTGTTGGTGTCAAAACTGAGCATTGCGAAATATGCCATTGGTTTCTAGCATTTTTGAGCGATATCATCCATACAGAAATGTATAATTTTTTAAAACCCGTCTGCATCCCTATTACTTTAACATACTGTATAAGCAAATCGTACAAATTCATACTAATTAGCCTTTAGTCTGACAAATTGCTGAAGAATTATGAATTTCCATAAGATAGAGTTGGATTTCGATGACATGAGTTGGATAGAGTTGGATTTTTTTGACATGAGCAAATTGTACAAATTCTTACTAATTAGCGTCTAATATGCCAAATTGTAAAAGAGTTACGAATTGCCATAAGATAGAGTTGGATTTCGATTGGTGACTCATTAAATCACAATAGCAAATTAAAAACTGCAGCATCCTCACACTATAAAACTAAACAGGAGCATCAAAGCTAATCATGCTTTATGCTAAATGACAAATATTGGATCAAGCAAAATGGTGAAAAGCCATTGCGGAGCATTTTGTGGACAAACAGTAAATAAATCAAGGCTTGTTTTCGTAAAATCTAAGCTGCGCGTTGTTCTTATCAAGCCGTTGGAGATAAATTGGCCTTTCTGTGTCCACCTTCCCCACTTCCCATCAGTTTCGTATTAGGATCAGCTGGCTAAGAGAATTGCATCTGAACTTCCAGTTCACCCTGTTACTTCTGCTTATCCCGGCCGTCCTCGTTTTCTCAGCTTCCACATTGAACTTCAATCTGATCAAATAAGAGAGGAAATAAGCGAGACCGTCTCCAGCGGCAGAAGTACAGCATCTGCGGCGAAATGCTTTTTTTGAAGAGCAACTGCACGAGAGATGCTGTGTGGCATTTCCTCCGCTGACCCCGTTGTGACCTTTATTCGCTGGAAGACTCCATTTTGATTACTTTTTTCGGGGGTTATCTGGCGTTCTGTCATCTGGGTTGCCTGTACCCTTTATAACGCCGCTGATTGTGTTTGCCAATTTGTTGCCAGAAGGTTAGCTGTGATGAAAGAATAGGATAGAATTATGTTATTTTCATAACTTTGTCATAAGTTTTTTGTAAATTGGATTACATGTTGAATTGTTAGCTTTTGACTGCTGTGATCAGCTTAGGTTTTTGCTGTGCGCTAGTGAGATTTTATGCGGCACGTTGGCTCAGTGGTTAGCACTGTCATCTCACAGGAAGAAGGTCATTGGTTCGAGTCCCGGCTGGGTCAGTTGGCATTTCTGTGTGAAGTTTGCATGTTCTCCCTGTGTTCGCGTGGGTTTCCCCCACAATTCAAAGACATGAGCTATAGGTGAATTGGATTAACTAAATTGGCCATAGTGTATGAGGGCATGTGTGAATCTGAGTGTCTATGGGTGTTTCCTAGTACTGGGTTGCAGCTAGAAGGACATCCGCTGGGTAAAACATATGCCGGAATAGTTGGCGGTTCACTAAGCCAAAGGAAAATTAATTAATTAATTAATTACCAGTGAGATTTTATGTTAAACAAATCTGTTCCGTTCAGACTATTGATTGGGGTTTTATTATTAAGCACTTTTCGAAAGTAGTCTTCGTGATGACATAACTTGTCATTGAAAACTATATTTAAGCTTGGTTTGTAAACGATATTAACAAAACAGTCCATGTCAATTTAATTTTTAATCCATTCACGTTCTCCTCTGTTGGCTGTTACTTCGGTGGGACTTCAGCTAATCAGTTTTGGCCAATGCTAACAAATATTTTGATTTTATAATCTGATGTTAGAGAAGTCAACTTTCGTTACTGCATTGTTTTTAAGTAGAGAAAACGTTTTAAAAGTAACTTTTATTCTAAATCTTGGACCTTATTCCTGAAATAAAAATGAGCAATGAAAAGGTGTGAAGCACCAGAAGCGGACCATATTACATTAACTTGAATATATTTTGGCTATTGTTGTTATCCATGAATTTTCAAATGTATTTTTTTATTATAAAAGAAAAAATTCTAAAGCTCTACATTATTATTGTTTTATAATTATTATTATTATTAATTTATTATTATTATTATTATTTTAATTATTGTAATTTTTTATTGAAATTGCCAAATTGTGACTGAGGACAGTTGAATGTGCTGTCCAGTTAGTTTTTTGTCTAATAAATGACAGTAGGCTACTTTTTTAACTTTAACCGATTCCTATTATTTCCTCATGATATATGATGTAATAATTTTGTATTTTAAAAATAAAATATTAAAGCTAATTTTTAGGAAATATTTTTAGTACATCAAAAAGTGTGGTTATGATGACATCTGACTAGCTAATCCAGCAAAAAAGGACTGCTTAAAATGTCACTAAAATGCAGTATTTAAATCTCATAGTTAAATAGAAAATGAGCCGTAAAACCGCAAAAAGGTCCAGATTTTGAGAAAAAAGAACCACCCCTTTCACCAGGCTGGCTATGAGCCTGCAACAGCATGCGCTCTCTCTTTAGCACTTTTAAAAACATGAATAATTTGAATGTACTTCAATGAACGATGCGAATCCTGCGCTGCAAAGGTTACATACAGTACATGCTTTTAGTAATTTTCTTGTGAAACTGAGCTTTGCAGAGCTAAAAATGTGTACAACTGGAAAAAGGGCAGTATATAATGCAATAATCGTTTTATCTCGATTCATGTTTTTTCATAATCGTTAGAAGCCAAAATTGAAATCGCAATCATATTTTTGATTAATCGCACAGCCCTAGCATAAACTACGATGGAATCACTTCGACCGAACAAATTCCAAAATGCGCATTAAAAAAGGTCATGTGATTTTGTTATAAGAGATCATGTGATGATAAAAATGTATGTGAATGGACAAACCAGCAGGCTGAGCACATTATTAAACATCGGAAATGTTGTTTTGGTCATTCTAAAGCGTCCTAACCGTTTCAGTATTAGTGTTTTTATAATATTAATTACCTCCAAATCTGTCAAGAGCGTCTGCGTTCTGCGGCTCATAGCTTCAAAAGCCACGCATTCATTGCGTGTTGGCATCGTCTTCTGTGGCACAAGTAATTTATTAAATAAGGAAAAGGTTCACGCAGCAAATACCGTTTTTACTGTAGATTTTTGCCACCAGTTAATCAAGAAGTGACGATTTTGTTCGCTTTGACTCGTTGGATGGAAACGCTGCTTTATTCACACGTCTTTTATGCGATATTCCAGTTTTGCACAAAGTTAATTCGCATTTTTGGATGGAAACATACACTGTAAAAAAAATCCGTAATTTTACAGTTTATTTCCGGCAGCTGGGGTGCCAGAAAAAAAAACGTAAAATAACGGCCGTTAAATTACAGAAATTTGCTGTAAAATAACAGAGGTTGAATTACAGAAACTTAAATTTAGGGAAATTTCTGTAATTTAATGTCCGTTATTTTACAGTAAATTTCTGTAATTTAACGGACGTTATTTTATGTTTTTTTTTCTAGCACCCCAGCTGCCGGAAATAAACCGTAAAATTACGATTTTTTTTACAGTGTAGCTAATGTGTATACAATGTTCATACACTGTAAAATAAATCTTGCTGATTTAACTTTTTTAGGTGTCTACTTAGTTTTACTGAACTTTTCTAGTCATCTTAACTTACATCAATCAAACTGACTAAAAATATTTAGTTAATCTTTATATAACTTATCAAATTTAGATGACACATGATTAAGTAATTATAATGTTAAAGAAGCAAAAATATTTGTTGTCTTTTTACAATTGTTTACAATGTATCACTCACTATCATTCAACTTATCAGAGGGGCAACGCAGCGGAATGAACCGCCAATTATTCTGACATGTTTTATGCTGTGAAAGCAATGATCATAAAACATAAAGAGATATCTGTAAATTTGCATAAAAATCAACCTCACAGCAAAAAGAAACGCTGAAGTGTGTGCATGTTTGTTTTGTTGAGAGAAGGTGTGAGATTCAGATATACCTTGGCAGTGGATTACAGCAGTTATATGGCATAAATTATACAGCTAAAGCTTTAGGTGGAAAAAATACACCGTAGTAAGAGAGAATGTGCCAACGAGAAAGATACGGGTGCAGAGAAAAAATGAGACTCATTAGACATGCAGGAATTGCGATCTGGTAGAACAGCAGGCTCTCGAACCTTTGCTCCGCCACAGCCGGACGGTGACTGTACATACAATTATACATCTGCCTATCAGCAAGAGCATATATGAACAAAGACCACCGCTCTGCTCCCTGAGGCTGTCAGCATACACCCATTTCAACACGAGCGCCTTCACGCAGAGCTGCGCAAATTTAAACAATGTGGATGAGGGGAAATAGACTGGCAGAATAATGTTTCCGCAAGCAGAACTTTACTCTCTTTCTTTCTTAAATTGATACAGGTTTGAAACTGGTAAAGGTTAAGTAAATGGTGTCAGAATAATCATTTTTGAGTAAATTAGCATTTTAACTAGGGATGCACCGATACCAGTATCGGGTATAGGGTCGATACTTGGTTAAAATACTCGTACTCGTATTGGACATGAAAGGCCGATACCACGCACCGATACCACTCAACAGTAATTCACTATGGATGTGATTTGTTGCCCTACCTGACTTCAGTGCCTTAATGTATTAATTAGCCTAATGTATTATATAATAATAGCTTAGTCCTTTTAAACAATCTGTTTATAAAATACAATATTAACGAATCTATAGCCTAGGCTACTGAAGAATAAACCGAATATGAAATATGATCCTTGCATAATGATCACAGCTAAGCACTCAAACAAGCTAGCACTCATTTTATATATAAACTATAAATAAAAAAATTAAATAAATTTTAAGAAATGGAACATTATGTAAAAAAAAAAATCTAAAGACTACAGGCTAAATAAAAGCGCATGAGTTTAAACATCACTGCGGTCACCGCGCGCGTGTCAGTTTACAGCTTCTGTAAAGATCAGACAGCTTTTACAGACCACACAATCTCAAACACCATGTAAATGTATAAATATTTCGATAAGTATCGTTAATGTAATATTTATAATGATATGATCTTGCTTGTGGTTAAATCGATACCGGCTTTGAGCTGTCACGCGCGCTTTTTCTGCAGCTGTTGACACAGACTGCGGCGCTATACACACAAGACAGACAGCAGCATACACTGGCAAGACAAGTGCTGAACTTCACGGGCCCGTATATTTTATTTAGGGGGGGTTGTGTTGATGTTGCAGATGAAAGTCAGTACGTTGGGGGCACGTTTGCCGCCCTCACTATTATATATTATAGGTCGCCTCTATATGGACGCGCCGGCTCTGGGTGCGCAGTATGAATATACCCATACGTTTACACACTGCATACACAGGCCTACAGCTCTGGGGTGTTATGAATTGCATGTTTTAAATGACAGCAAGGCATGCTACATTTAGTTTATATTGTAAAATAAACATTATAACCCAGTACACAGTAAAATAATATTTTTGAATGGCTTGCCTTGGCAGCGCATATAACCGCTAAGCTTAAACAGGTTAAGCATATTTTTATTCATATTAAAACAAATTAATACAAACTAGTCACCCTTTGATTTTTTTCGTTTCCGTATATTTTTTATCAAACGAAAAATGCAATGAATTGTTGATTTTGGTTTTCATTTTATTAGAATTAATATAATTATTAGGCTACACAAATTGTACATACCATCGGCTCTGATTGCGTCAGATATCCTACAGATAGCCTAGACTTTTTGGCTCAAAGACATTTATGCCTATAAATTTCAGTGCTGTATTTTGACAGATTTCGCAAAGGCTTCAGCTATTCTGTAAACTGGTACCAGCCTCCGTTTTGCGGCTTGACTTGTGCTGCGTCTCCGTATCATTGTCTGGATGACAGCGAGAGAGAGATTAGATCAGACCTCAGTTTCGATGTGTGGCCGCACGTCACAGTTACTTTACTGCAGTTTTTAAATATTGGCTTATTTAAATTAACTTTTCATTCGATTAAAAGCCGAAATATTGCCTGACGTAAACAACTTTCGGTTTTACAAGCGAGAGGCTTCAGTGAAGAAGCACACACACACACAGGATACACTTTTGAGGTCTATTCTTTATTGATTTTTTAACATTAAACGCATAATAATCAAGTGCAAAAAAGAACAGCTGAACTTCGGAAAAAGAGATCACTGTGGTTGCCACGATGGTTGCTTTGTTTTTCTACAGTTGGCTTTGTCAGTGGCTCGGCATTGCGAAATCACTTTTATTTTAATAAAACAAGATTATTTATTAATAAACATTGTGAGATGATGGTCGCGTGATTTTTAAAATGAGCTATTAACCGCAACCCACCCATAAACATCTAGTACTTTTTGATTAATTGACCGCGGATCAAAGGCAGGACTCATGAATATGAAAGAATGGTGCAAAACAGGGTTTAATGCGTCCCCAATATGCAATGACAGTGACTCTATAAGGTAACGTACACTGCACACACCTTGTGTAATGTGTGAAGTCGTGCACACATGTAAGCCGCAAGGATATCTCATCCTTTAAATGTCCAAGCTTAATCGTTAATAGACAAGGTCTGGGTTAGCAGGGTTTTCAACAATGTGTATATTTTTGGCTTGGAACAGCCTCCTGTTAAAGATTTTGGTGTTCATTCTTGCTACAGGCAAAAAACAAAAAACAAAGCAAAAAAACGAACAAATAAACTTAGTTGAAACCAAATCTATGAAGTATCGGTATCGGTATCGGCGAGTACACAAAACAAAATACTCGTACTCGTATCGGTTTGTAAAAAAGTGGTATCGGTGCATCCCTAATTTTAACTAATTTATATAAAATAATAATAATTGAGTCATTTTTAATTACACTACATGACAAAAGTCTTGTCATCGATCCCAGATGTAAGAGCAAAAAATAACAACTTGACTCGTAGTTGATCATTTGGAAAAGTGAGGTAGAATTTTCCGATGAATCATCTGTTGAACTGCATCCCAATCATCACAAATACTGCAGAAGACCTATTGGACCCTGCATGGACCCAAGATTCTCTCAGAAATCAGTCAAGTTTGGTGAAGGAAAAAATCATGGTTTGGGGTTACATTCAGTATGGGAGCGTGCGAAAGATCTGCAGAGTGTATGGCTACATCAACAGCCTGAGGTATTAAGACATTTGTGCTGCCCATTACATTACAAACCACAGGAGAGGGCAAATTCTTCAGCAGGATAGCACTCTTTCCCATACTTCAGCCTCTGCATCAAAGGTCCTGAAAGCAAAGAAGGTCAAGGTGCTCTAGGTTTGGCCAGCCCAGTTACCAGATATGAACATTATTATTTTTAAATAATAAAAAAATCAAGGTATGCTCATATTTTATTTTGGTAAAATAAGCGTAAGATTAAAAGATAAAAGTCAAGTTATTATTTGTTCCTAAACTTGGATAGGCGACAAGACTTTTGTCAGGTGGTGTAGTCATTTTAGGTTGATTTAGCAATACGTTGTTTTGTACGTTTTACTCAAAGAATGTGGTGATGGCTACTCTCAAAGTACTGCTTCATGACCCTTTAAAGCTGTTCTGAATCTTTTGTTTTGAATCAGAGGTTTATAGTATATATCAGGGGTTCTCAAACACAGTCCTAGATGTCCAGTGTCCTGCAGATTTTAAATCCAACTTGCCTCAACACACCTGCAAGGATGTGTCTAGAAAGTAAAGCTGCGGTCACACTAGAGTTTGTGCATGCGAAATTCTGTTGTACATCGCTGCGAAAAGAGGCAGGACTAAACAAGATGATTAGACATTAAAAAGTGAGTGATTGGTCTATATTTAAAATTTCTGTCCAGAGAGGTCAAGTTTTGATCCTCGATTGGTCTCACGCAGTCAAGTGATGCAATTTCGCAGGTCAGAGTTCACCAAGCTTGAACTTTGCAACGCAGTGAACTGCGAAACTTGCCGCATGAACTTGCGCTTCCGGTCTGACGCATTCGCGTGCGTATGAATATGGGGAGAAAAGTCCAGTGTGACCACAGATTAAGAGCTTGATTAGATAGCCCAGGTGTGTCTGATTGGGGTTGGAGCTAAAATCTGCAGTACACCGGACCTCCAGGACCGAGATTGAGAACCCCTGATATATATTATACTAACCTTTGGGTAGCATAAAAAGGTTATAAAAACTGCATATAAAAATAAAAATGGTCATGGGTGTCTGTTATTAAACACAAATACAGTTAAGCAGAAAATTAAATAACGCTCATATGATTAAATTATATATTAAAATGGCGGGAATTAAATATGTTGTTCAGTTTGAAAAACAAAATAGCTGATAATTTTGATACAAAAATATTGAAAACAAATTATAAAAACATATTCACTTCATCTCAGGACATCATTTAGTGGTGGAACGGACATTTTAAATATCTCTGGAATGAAATTAAGATAACTTTAACAATACCTAATTTCAAAACTAGCCTTTTATTTGCACTAAACCGTATTCAAAATCAAATCAGATTCAAAAAACAATCTGTTCAGCATTAAAAAAAGCTAAATATAACTTTATTTGGTGATACCTCAGGGTGTCCGCAGGGTCTTAAAGTCTTCAATTTCAAAAACTAAATTTTAGGCCTTAAAAAGTCTTAAATTCACTGAAATATTGTGTTGTGGGTCTTAAATTATTTTAAACAGGTCTTAAAATTTCCTCTGTCCAAGTAAAGCTACACTTTCATTCACAGAAAAACTCCTTACAGGACATAATATTTTTAAATATGCATGAAACTTAAGGATTTATAACAGATATGCATTAGGTTGAATGGAAGTTATTCTCCAAAAGGCGTATAATTAATAATAGTTAATTATTTTTGTAATTATTGCCATAATAAATATACTTTTAACAATGTTAAACTTGTCATTTAAAAAAAAGGAATATTATGTTGAAAAAAGTGTATACAACTAGAGTTTCCTTGTTTTGACACATTAAAGTATGTTGCTAAGAAATAATTACATTAGATTTGTTTTACATTAGAAATATTTATTAGTGTTTTGCCCTGTATAAGTCTAAAATTTTGTTTTTAATGGTCTTAGAAAGGTCTTAAAAAGTCTTAAATTTGACTTGATGAAACCTGCAGAAACCCTGTACTGTACATGCACACACACTCAAAAATGACCTTTGCTGTTTGTTCAAACTACTTATTTAAATTGAGCTGAATCAACACAATTCTTGAGGATTTTTGGGACAACTTAATTGTTTTATGTTCAATCCACTTAAATTTGTTAAAAACTATTAAGTTAACTTAATTCCTTAATGCTCTCCCAACACAACACAATTGTGTGGAAGCCAGTATTTTTTACAGTGCAGTTCACTCTAAATATTATTTTTGCTGTTTTTCAAGCTACTTGCTTACTTAAAAAGAGCTAAATCGACACAAAACAATTAAGTTGTCCCCCCAAAAAACTCAAAATTTATGTTGAATCTACTTAAATTTTCTAAAAGCTAATAAGTTCATTTAATTCCTTTGTTGTACCAACACAAATCGATTGTGTGGAACCCAGTATTTTTTACAGTGCAGTTCACTCCAAATTTTTACTTTTGGTTGTTGTTCAAGCTACTTGCTTACTTAAAATGAGCTAAATCGACACAAAACAATTAAGTTGTCCCCCCAAAAAACTCAAGAGTTATGTTGAATCCACTTAAATTTGTAAAAGCTAATAAGTTAACTTAATTCCCTAATGTTGTCCCGACACAAATCGATTGTGTGGAACCCAGCATTTTTTACATGGCAGTTCACTCCAAATTTTTACTTTTGCTTGTTGTTCAAGCTACTTGCTTACTTAAAATGAGCTAAATCGACACAATTCTTGAGTTTTTTTCGGGGCCAATTTAATCATTTTATGTTCAATCCACTTAAATTTGCAAAAACAATTAGGTTATTTAATCGATTTCTGCTCAACATGAAGGAATTGTGTGGAATCCAGCATTTTTTACAGTGTTGGACATCATTCGTGGAAAGATTAAATAAAAACTCAAAAGCTGACATAGTTAAATGTAGAAATCAGAGCTTCAGCATCAGTAGATCTGAAAGAGCAGCTCTTGATCTGTTTTCAAATGGAGGCAAAGGAAGTGCACTGGCTCTCAGTCTCTCGCTTCTCCTTCCTGAACACCAGCCAAGATGCCGCAGACTTTAAGACCGAGGTTTTATCGAAACACCGCGCTCTCAAATCCCCCTCTCCCCAGACTCCAGCCGTAATAAACCTCCTCTTTTTGAACCCAAGTCTGGCTGAATATCTTAGAGAAGCGGAGGGGAAAAAAACGAGATTCAATCCACACCATTAAAGACTCTGGCTGGATGGTGTTTGGATGGAGGTGGAGGGGGGGGTTCACACTGATAGAGATGCTGTGAGAAAATTGTGTTTGGGATGTGTGTGTGTGTGTGTGTGTGTGGATTGAGTTGGGTCATATATGAGCTTTGAGTTGCTATATGGTTCTGTGGAGATTAATGGATTTTCTGCAAATCTGTGTGCTGATTTCTAGATTCTTTAAAGTTGGCATGAAACGGAAGTTAAGATCATCCTTTTTTCTCTCTATCGTGATTTACATTCACATAAAAGTTTCAGAAATTAGAAAAAAAAAATGGAGGGCATCTTTTGGGAGCTGAATGTATTGGTGAAAAATTGGGCGATGCTAACAAAATGGAGAAAGACTGACAAATAGATAGAAACAGAGAATAAAGAAACATGTATTGATGGCCCCGCCCTAAAGGCATTCCGTGTGATCAGAAGTGAAGAAAAGAGGATGAAGGGAAGGTTCTGGGCTTTGATTAAAGCTTATGAGATTATTATTCTTGTTTTGCTAAAATTAAGATTCTTATTCTTATTTATGAGATTCAAATTCTTATTTTTTTTTACACAAAAAAAAAAAATATTCATTAGATTTACCGATTTTTGTTTTTCAAGTAAGTGGTTGCAAACTATTTTAAACAATTTAAACAAACAAATTATACAAATTTTTATTATTATTATTATTATTAGTAGTAGTAGTAGTATATATATACTACCTGACAAAAGTCGCATATCCAAGTATTGGAACAACAAATAAGAACCTGACTTCTAGTTGATCATTTGGTATCAGAAGTGGTTTATATAAAAGGCAAAGGCCTCTAGATTACACTTATTTTACCAAAATAAAATATGATCATGCCTTGATTTTTAATTGTTTAATTAGGACCGTAAGGTCTGACTTTGCTTAGACTAAAGTCTTGTCACTTAACAGAAATAATGCACAGTATTGAATATAAGAGTTAATATTGTCTATAACTCGAGCTTGGACGACTCCATCCACACATCTCTGCAATGACTCAAATAACTTATTAATAAAGTCAACTGGAATGGCAAAGAAAGCGTTCTTGCAGGACTCCCAGAGTTCATCAAGATTTTTTGGATTCCTATTCAATGCCTCCTCCTTCATGTCTGGCATGCTCAATAATGTTCATTTCTGGTGACTGGGCTGGCCAATCCAATCCTGGAGCACCTTTCAAGAACTTTGATGTGGAGGCTGAAGTATGCTATCCTGCTGAAGAATTTGCCCTCTCCTGTGGTTTGTAAAGTAATGGGTTGCACAAATGTCTTGATACCTCAGGCTGTTGATGTTGCCATTCACATAACCCCAAACCATGATTTGTCCTTCACCAAACTTGACTGATTTTTGTGAGAATCTTGGGCCCATGGTTCCAGTGGGTCTTCTGCAGTATTTGTGATGATTGGGAAGCAGTTCAACAGATGATTCATCAGAAAAATCTACCTTCTGCCACTTTTCACAATGATCAACTAAAAGTGAAGTTATTTTACATATTTATTTGAATTTATTTTACTTTTTTAAAATGTTTCCCAAATGATGTTTAACAGAGCAAGGAAATTTTCACAGTATGTCTGATTATTTGTTTTATTTTGGCTAGAACCATTTTAAGGTTAAAATCATTAGCCCCTTTAAGCTAATTTTTTTTTCGATAGTCTACAGAACAAACCATCGATATACAATAACTTGCCTAATTACCCTAACCTGCCTAGTTAACCTTAAGCCTTTAAAATATATATATATATATATATATATATATATATATATATATATATATATATATATATATATATATATATATATATATATATATATATATATTAAGAAGAGTACATTTTGATCTTATGCTAACTTTAAAATAATAACAGAGTTTACAATACAACCCCAAATCAGAAAAAAATTGGGACAGTATGGAAAACGCAAATAATAAAAGAAAGTAGGGATTTCCAAATTTACTTAGACTTTATATATTAAAATATTATATGTTTTGTCTGGTCAACTTCATTTCATTTGTAAATATACATTCTTTACTGTCATTCAGATCTGCAACACCAAAAAAAATATGAACAGGAGCAATTTAGGGCTCATTCTTTATCCTCAATATTTCAGTAAAATATCAAGCTGTCAATAAAAGAACAAGTGTGTGCATAAACGTTAGAAATATCAAAGCTTTGACATGCCACTTAAAAGATGATATATGACTAAACCTGTCATCTTGTTGCACTGACAGCGACTATGATCAGACAGTCTGCCCCAAACCTGATTATCTAAATCTACATTCAAACTTGATGTTTTTTTTGTTTTATTTGGGAGAATTGTGATCAAAGGCAAACAGTGGGTCTTTATCAGTGCAATTATTGAAATCTCAAAGTTTTGTTTTATTAATGTCCTTCCTCAAAGTCATCTGCTCATAAAAGATACATCATAGACATAGCTGCAAAAGGTCAGTGCGAATTAAATAGGAGAAAAAGAACTGCATTCGACCAAGGCAGGGTTGTAGGGGCACAAACCCCCGATAAATCTCAGCCCGCATTAATGGAACTAGACCACGTTTGGAGTTAAAACCATGATCCATATGCGATAATAAAACCAACAGCTGCTTCATTCTCTCCCCCTCTGATTCCCGGGTCCATTTACTCCACTGAGCTATTAATAAATGTATATGTAATTTGTGCGAAATCCTCTACCTTTCTCTTGATCTCTATTCCCGCGGGATGCCTGAAACTCGAGTGTGTGTCTCCAGATACGAGACCCCGGACAAGGCTTAGCGCTCAGTCTGCAAGGGTCCAGCGGTCCCCTTATCCGACAGTTCAAGGAAAATACTAAATTTGATATAATTGTAGTTCTCTTTCCTTTATAATTCCCTCTCCCTTTGGACGTCCGCCATCTGGGTCAAGGGCGTCAATGGGGAAGAAAGTTGCCTAGATGAATGTAACTTATATTCAACATTAATATTCAAGGTGTATATTCTAAATATTCATCATATTTACACTTTATTGTGATTGATTCTCCATACAAGACATGTTAACCTTAGTATCCTTCACTCCAAAAATTATTGTTGCTGCTTGTTCAAACTACTTATTTAAAATGAGCTGTATCAACACAATTCTTGAGTTTTCAATCGTTCAAACTAGTCAGCGCCAATAGCCTAGTGGTTAACTGCACTGACATATTTCTGCAGGCACAGGACGCCAGCATGACGTCATATTGACGTTGTACCCCAACAGCGGGTTGACGTCAATGTCCAACCGAAAATTGACCTAAAATCAACCTAATTTCAATGTCTAATCATGTTACACCTTGACGTCTTGTGGACGTTAACACTATGACATCTATCAGATGTTGGATTTTGGTCGCTTTCCAACACAACCTAAAATCAATCAAATATCAACGTAATTTGACATTATTATTGGACGTCAAAATAACGTTGTCCTTAGACGCTGGCTAGACATTATGTGCGTTGGACATGAAGCACAGCTGCAGCCGGTGATCAACGAGATTAGCCGAGCGCAGGTGGGGGCGGAGTTGAAAACGGAGCTGTAAAGCCGGACACTTCGGGGTTCAGAGTTGCGGCAGTCATGATGACCGATCACATGGCGTCATCATCATTTTTTTTTAATTTATAACAACAAAAGATTTACAAAATACACAATACAGTATCTACAAACTATAGTTCATTTTTAAACAATAAGGGATTTATGAATTAAATCTATTACAAACGCATGAGAGAAATAAACACAAAGCAATAAGCACAAATTCTAGGAGTTTAAACATCACTCTAGGCTAATAGTTCTTGCTTAATATGCTAAAAAGGGTTTACATTTATTTACATGTATAGATGTAAAACTTGATATTAGTGTAAAACCAAAAACAAGGTGTTTTGATTAAATCTTATACAATGATTAAGATTATTTTGGATAACGAAAGCATTTTCAAAAAAGCATTTTAATCCAAAAAGATTGAACAAAAGGACTTGCCTAAAATAAGTGAGCTACACTTTAACTAGAAGTTTTCCAGAAAGACCAGGTACATCAATGTCACTTTTAAAACTTTATAAACGGCTAGACAGAAAAAAAAAACATAAAAAATTAAAAAATAAATATATATATATATATATATATATATATATATATATATATATATATATATATATATATATATATATATATCCAAAAAATCATTTTATAATTATGTAATAAAATAGTTATTTAACTTAATTTTGTTAAGAAACATTTAGGGTGTCAGGATCAATGATTATAATTATTTTATTTCAAGTCTGTAAGACTTATTTGAGTTAACATTTAGGTTATTTACTAAAATATATCATTTAAATCGTTCATGGAGCTGAATGCAGTAAATAGTCTGTATAAAAAAAGGTCGAAAATAAACCTGTGCAGGCGCTCTTCAGACGCTGCACGGGCTGAATCAGTCGTCTGATCTCGGAGCACAGACGCGGTATGTCAATGTCAATGTCAATGGTTCTAGGCTTTACCAAACCAGCGGGCATTTCTGTGTGTTCACGTGGGTTTCCCCCAGGTTCTCCGGTTCCCTCCCACCGATTAAAAAAAACATGCAACCTAAGTTGACTAATCAACACTTATTATTTATTATACAATTATTATATTATTAATGACACTGCTCCCTACCTAGTACCTATCTCGTTAAAGAGAACTACTATCTGCTCTTTAATCACTAAGACAGGGGAGTTCTCGAGATCTACCTGAGCTCGATCTCCTCTCTTGCCTTGCAACGAGAGGGAGCCCCGGGCTCGAGGATCTTATGAACTCAGGGTTCTCTCGCGGGACAGCATGCTAAACAAGCTTTATAATTAATCATCAGCTAAGTGTGAACTCTTGAAATCTAACCTAATATTAACGTATAATGATGTTGTGTGCCTGCAGGGATAGCACCATGGTGCTCACGGCGACCCAAGTTCAATTCTTAGCTCGAGGTTCTATGCCGATCCTTCCCCTCTCTCTGCTCCCAATGCTTTCATGTCTGTCTTCTACTATCCTTTCCCAATGAAAAGGTCAAAAACCCCTGAATAATAATAATAATTTTTAAAATAATTAAGTGATCCAAAGTGTGATAGGTGTCTAAGCACTTAGATAGGTGTCTAAGCACTTAACCCATATGTTCAGGACATGCCCACCTCATTTTGGGGTTCGAGCTCCCTTCATGTTACCTAAAAACATAATGTCTTGTTACCAATGTTACCCCAAACTATCCAGCTAATCCAGCTTCATGGCACCAAAGACTCTAGAATGCACAAGAAGTGTCACTCATATAGTTTTGAATGGGGAAAAGTGTAATGGTCATATGGCGAACTTGGCCCCACCTTCTAGTACAGCGATCAATATTGACTGAAGATTCTCCGGGGGAGGGACTCGGACCAGACGTGCGTTTCTGCAGATTTTGTGTGATTTCAACGTTTATATATGAAACGAAAGTAACGGTTGTTGTTTAATTGTATTGGGGATTCCTAATGTGAAATTTATTAATAAGCTTGGCAAACAGTTTTTGAGAATTTAATGTTTTCCCATGCAAACAGAATGCCTGAGAAGCTGTTCAAAGATGGCCGCCCAGTAAAATGACTTGCCTTAAAGCACAGGTGTCCAAACTCAGTCGTGGCCGGTGTCCTGCTGAGTTTAGCCCCAACTTGCTTCAACACACCTGCCAGGAAGTTTCTAGTATATCTTGTAGGAGCTTGATTAACTGATGCAGGTGTGTTTGATTAGGGTTGGAGCTAAACTCTCCAGGACACCGGCCCTCCGGGACCGAGTTTGGACATTCCTGCCTTAAAGGGATTATGATGGTACAGACCCTAGTCAAAGAGCATAGAATCACCAAGAGGCGACACTAATGCGATTTCGGAAAAAGCCACTAGATGCCGCTAGTGGCACGCGGTGGCCATTTTGGAATGAAAATTCCAATAGAACAACAGCATATTGTAAGTCTGTAAAATAAACTATTAAAAGTGCTAATGATTTTGATAGTAAGGGCCCTATTTTAACAATCTAGGCGAAAAGTCCAAAGCGCATGGCACAAAAGCATTAAGGGCATGTCAGAATCCACTTTTGCTATTTTAAGGACGGGAAATTCCGCTTTGCGCCGCGGTGCATGGTCTAACAGGGTTGAGCTCATTCTCTTAATGAGTTATAGGTGGGTTTGGAGAATAAACCAATCAGAGTCTCATCTCACATTCCCTTTAAGTGTCAGTTGCGTCGCGCCATAGCACAGTTGCTATTTACATGGCGGACTTTGTAAGTGGAAAAACTGAACGCTTCAGGATGAAACGAGAAAACAGCATCTACAGCGCGAGAATGAGCCTCCTCATTCTTTACTTTCACTCTCGTGGATAAGGAAACATGTTGTACGTACAGACATCCATTAGCCTATACATAATTAATTCCGTTTGTTATGCGCAAAGATTTGTTTCAAAACTATTTCTAAATTCAGTTCTAATTTCCAGCAAATGAATAAATGAACAATAATAACGAAGTGTGGTCAAAATACTGAGTTATATCCAAAAACACCTTGGGGTGGGCAAATCTAAGCTTGTTTTTAATAAAACAAAAATAAATATGCATATAAGAAATAATACTAATAATAATATTATGCAAAAGCAATTTGTCATGAATAAACTGAAAAAGCCCCCCGAGAAGAAGAAGGCATGGAGGCAGTGGTTTTTATATTTATGTTGGCTAGAAAGTAATCATTTTTATAATATTTTAATCCTTTAATTCTTTTTCATTTGTAAAGATATTTGCGTATTGCTCTACATTCTGTTTAGCAATGTTTAAGCGAGGCGCACAACTAAGGCGCTCTGCGCTGGACTTTAGACCTCCTCTTTTCTGGTCTACTAAACAGTCTATTCAAGTTTCTCAAAATAGCAATGCACCTTAACACACCTCCTTTATTAGACCAGAACGCCTATGGGCGCACATATGAGCGCAAATGCATTTGCTATTTAAACAGCCTGGTGCAAAACATCCAAATGACTCTTGCGTCAAGCTGAAACTAGCAAACAACAATTGTGTCGCGCCTTGCGTCGCATTGCGCCGGGTGTACGATAGGGCCCTAAGTGTTTTATTGTCATCTTTCAGGTTGTATCTCAGCTTTAATGTGCTTTTTAAATAAATAAATAAATAACAAAGCAGCTGCTTTCCATCACAACAGCAATAAGATCCAATGGACAGCCGATCACTTTCACTCCGAAATGGCGGAATCGCGGAACTGTTGCTGGGCGCTGCTGTTGCAATGGAACTTTCTATTGAGTGTCGCCTCTTGGTCATTCTAAGCTCTTTGCCCTAGTTCATGAATTCAATTGATTTAGCCTGTTTATTTTCAAAATGACAAGTTTGATTTTAAGTATACCATGAGATTTTCAGTGTATTAGAGTAGGTGATATGCTAACACAACGCATTAGCTTTAGCGCTAATCAATAAAGAACATTCATCTGTTTCTGAGTAAATTAAACACTTCTTTGTACCCCTCACTGGACATTTAACTGCCACAAAACAGAATTAAAAACAAACTAAAGAGTTAAAACATCACTATTTCTTGCTTTGGGACTTTCCTTTCAAGAACAATTCGGCTTCTCACTTTAGCAGAGAAGCTAATCTGTATTCATCCTGGCATCAGCTCTGTGTGGTTTTTTTTTAGATGTTTGTTGTGTACCTGAGAGTAAACTTTAACAGTACTTTATAGAGCGAGCCTCTATTCTGGTACTCATGTTTGTGCTTCAGGCTTCGAGCAGCACTACAGGCAGAAATTAAGTACGAAAGTGCCTGAGTCTGCCAATAAAAGGCCATCTGAGTTTATTTCTGGAGTGTGCACATGTTTGTGCATGACTGGGATAACATTTTAATTCAGGCCGCCAAAAATGTAGTTTGGCTTAAAAATCCACCTTGTTGCTCAGATACCGTAATTTTGACGCAAACCATTTCAGATATGAACTTAATATTCATAGTGGCTCTGGGTTTTTTTGTATCGTATTATTAAGATCATTTTTATTCATGATATCTCTTCAAATTGTCCTTGGGAGAAAAAGGAGATTACAGACGACCGCTGACCCGTGGCTTGTGAATAAACATGGCAAAACAATCACAGCTCTATTTTAAAATACGCACAACTCATGGGCCCCCGGGGGCCTCAGAGTGAGTAATGGACTCGTTAAAGATGAATTGAAATAGAAATAAATTACATTTTGTGCCCTACCACTATTTTAATGCACTTTACCAGCTTCATAGGAGCTCATTTTACCCAATGAACCTTGTAGGTTTTAAGAATTTAATAATTATTGCTTTTAAACAGAATCTGAGCTGTTTTATGTGTTAGGAAGTTAAATGTAACATTTCAGCCCTGTAATTTCTGTGCCGTAAACAGGCATGAGTCAAAGTATGAAGGCTTGTTTGAACAAACGCCTTTGAAGAAACAACGGGAGTGGAGCATTGATCTCGAAAATGTGTCGAGACCAACAGAACAGGCTTTGACCTTTTCAGGAAAGCTTTGGTGATTTGCAGAAAAGGTTTTTGTTCGGTTTTCTTTTAGCTCGTTTTAATGGGATCTCTCTTTTTTTTTGTTTCCAGCAGGCACTGCACCGAATGAGTTCAAATTAACTTCATAAAATTGATGATTAAAGATCACAAAAGATATATGTTTTAAACATAGCACGTTTATTACTTTTTGAAACGTCTGCTGTGTCCCAATTTGCATGTATTCATCCTGAATAGCATGCAAAAATATAATTAGTGTGTCTCAAATCACTTTCACAGCTAATATTACAGGTTGTGTGAAAAAATACAATTATGGCAAAAAAAGAAAAGCCGTTTAAATGGGTTTAAAAAGCTGCTTATGGTGCACATGGCCTACTGTTAAGTAAAAATGTATATATCCTGATAAATATATATGTATTTCTTGTGTTATATTCCATAGGCAACCAAAACATAGCTGCGTAGAATAGTTGGCTGTTCATTCTGCTGTGGCGACCCCTGATAAATAACGGACCAAGCTGAAGAACAATAAAGGAATGTTTGGTCATTCACTTTTTAATGCATTTATATTCTGTGTACTTTAAATGCACATATATGTTATTTCAAGAGTTCACACTTAGATATTGCTTGATGCTTTTAGCAGGTTTGGCATGCTGTCCCGGGAGAGAACCCTGAGCTCGGAGATAATTGAGCCCAGGGCTCCCGCCTGGTCGATTGACCATGTAAGGGGAGTACGAGATCAGGTAGTTCTCGAGATCTCCCCGTGATAAAGGAAAAAAAGGTGGAGATGGGGTGGATGGGGGGTTTTCTTCGGAATACGAAGATGAGGGAGTAAATTTTGTTACGCTACTTATAGTGAGTTTGGATTCATCTGATTGGCTAACTAATGATTGTAGATGAGAGACCAGCTGCAGTCAATCATTTAACGTGCTCCTCTCGAAATTAAGCCGCGGTCACACTGGACTTTACTCCCCATAGACTTCCATTCATACGCACTCGAATGCGTCAGACCGGAAACGCAGGTTCATGCATCGAGTTTCGCATTTCGCTGCGGTGCAAAGTTCAAGCTTGGTGAACTCTGACATGCGAAACGGCATCACTTGACTGCGTGAGACCAATCCAGGATCAAAACATGACCTCTCTGAACAGAAATTTAAAACATGGAGCAATCGCTCACTTTTTTTAATGTCTAATTATCTTGTTTAATCCCGCCCCTTTTCGCAGCGCCGTACGACAGAATTTCGCAAGCTCAAACTCTAGTGTGACTTCGGCTTTAGTTTGTGAAGCTTCACATAAATTTACTGTGTGTTAGCAATTTGTAAAACGTGCTAGTAGAATTCAAAACGTTACAAAAAGCTAAATGTGATACTATTAATGTACTCAAATCGGCTGCTACGTGTGCTAAACATATATGCCATAGATATATACATTAGATGTCGCCTACCCTGCTGTTGTCTATTAGAACAAATGCGTCAATAGAGCCATTTTAGTACAGGGTAGCGCTCCTTTGAATTGAATGCAGGACCAAGGTGCAGTGGAGGACTGTGGCCATCCAGAGCCAGAGATATACACATAAATACACATATTTCTATGATCTGGGATTTTCCCGGTGGTTCGTATGCAAATATTTTTTTAAATGACAAAATATTATAATTTTACATCACTTTTCTATATTGATGGTTGTGACAGAGTGTGTGTTTGTGTGCATGGAAATGCATTATCCTCCTTCCCTGTTTAATTTAATCTAATCCATGTCCTGAAACACACCCCCTCTCCCGCTTTCACTTCTCATTTTGACGGAGGGAGCGATTCGTTTGTGATTGAATCCCCGTTATGAACGACTCGTTCACTCGTTTCTGGCAGCACAGCGTCTTGTTGTCATATTTCATAACATTGTTTGCTTATTTTATTCAACAAAACTAGCATAAGCCTAGAATTTAATGCGAGTAGGTGCTACTTTGCCTTATGGTCACTGCAGCAAGAGACTTTGTTTTCTTTGTTTGCTCGTTACTACACCTGTACACAGCAAAAAAGTCCAGCATCTTCACATTGTCACACTGTCCTGACTAGTGCGGTTGAATGACATTTGTCCTAGGAGCATTGTACATATGTGGTGGTGCTATTGACGCATGCTCAGGGTCCCTATGTGATATCTAGTGTATATATCTATGAACATATCCCTGCTGAAAAATCCAGCTTAAACCAGCCTAAGCTGGTTGGCTGGTTTTAGCTGGTTGACCAGCCTGGTTTTAGAGGGGTTTTGGCCATTTCCAGGCTGGTTTCCAGCCATTTCCAGCCTGGTCTTACTGGTCAGGCTGGAAAATGACCAGCTTAAACCAGCTAAAACCAGCTTGACCAGCCTGGTTTAAGCTGGACATAGCTGGTTTTGGCTGGTCAAGCTGGTTTTAGCTGGTCAACTCCCAGCCTGACCAGCTAAGACCAGGCTGGAAATGGCTGGAAACCAGCCTGGAAATGGCCAAAACCCCTCTAAAACCAGGCTGGTCGACCAGCTAAAACCAGCCAACCATCTTAGGCTGGTTTAAGCTGGATTTTTCAGCAGGGATGCTAGCAAGATGCTAACAACTTTCTAAATATGTTAACTAGATGCTAGCAAATTTCTAGCAACATGCTAAAAACATACTGTCAGCATGATAAAATGAAATGACAACATGCTAAGTGATGTTAAACAGCTTTTTTATTTAAACATTGCTTTTAACATTCAGGCTGTCTACAAGCTTTACTATACTTTAATATTTTGTATATATTTTATTAATAATATTATACAAAGATAGTATTGTTACATTTTTTTTTCTCTTCATTAACTTTAAAACTTTTTATTGGATGTGTGTGTATAATTTTTAATAATAGTAACATACATACATACATACACACACACACATACAGTAACACTCACCGGCCACTTTATTAGGTACACCTTACTAGTACCAGGTTGGACCCCCTTTTGCCTTTAGAACTGCCTTAATCCTTTGTGGCACAGATTCAACAAGGTACTGAAAATATTCCTCTGAGATTTTGGTCCATATTGACATGATGGCATCACACAGTGAATGTCGTGCTCCACCACATCCAAAAGGTGCACTATTGAATTTAGATCTGGTGACTGTGGAGGCCATTTGACTACAGTGAACTCATTGTCAATGTTTAAGAAACCAGTCTGTGATGATTCGTGCTTTGACATGGTGCGTTGTCCTGCTAGAAGTAGCCATCAAAAGATGGACATGGTCAGCTACAATACTTAGGTAGGCTGTGGCGTTGACACGATGCTCAATTGGTACAAATGGGCCTAAAGTGTGCCAAGAAAAAATCCCCCTCACCACCAGCCTGAACCACTGAAACAAGGCAAGATGGATCCATGCTTTCATGTTGTTAACACCAAATTCTGACCCTACCATCTGAATGTCGCAGCAGAAATCACAACGCATCAGACTAGGCAATGTTTTTCTAATCTTCTATTGTCTAATTTTGGTGAGCCTGTGGGAATTGTAGCCTCAGTTTCCTGTTTTTAGCTGTCAGGAGTGGCACCCGGTGTGTTGTTCTGCTGCTGTAGCCCACCCGCCTCAAGGTTGGATGTGTTGTGCATTAACAGATGCTCTTCTGCATACCTCAATTGTAACGAGTGGTTATTTGAGTTACTGTTGCCGTTTCTATCAGCTTGAACCAGTCTGGCCGTTCTCCTCTGACATCAACAAGGCATTTGCACCCACAGAACTGCCACTCACTGGATATTTTCTCGTTTTCTGACCATTCTCTGTAAACCCTAGAGATGGTTGTGCGTGAAAATCCCAGTAGATCAGCAGTTTCTGAAATACTCAGACAAGCCCGTGTGACACCAACCACCATGCCACGTCCAAAGTCACTTAAATCACCTTTCTTCTCCATTCTCGATTTGAACTGCAGCAGATCGTCTTGACCATATCTACATGCCTAAATGCATTGAGTTGCTGCTATGTGATTGGCTGATTAGAAATATGCGTTAACGAGCAGTTGGACAGGTGTGCCTAATAAAGTGGCTGGTGTGTGTGTGTATATATGAATCAGTTTGGAGTCTGAAAGCACTTCTTTAATGATTTTACTCTGTGTTATCTGTTTTTCTCACTGTTGCTTTTTCCTTAAAAAAAAAAAAAAAAAAAAAAAAAAAGTTACAAATACCAAGAAAAAAACATGACTTTCATCCACAGCAAAGCACTATAAAAGGTTAGTTGGCATGCCCGGTGCAAGAAATTCAACTTTCAATCAATTGAAGGGTGACCTTTAGAGAAGGCCCTAATCAGTTTGAACTCCTGTTGTATCGGAGCGACTCTTGGCAGCCACCGCCGTCAGAAACTGTCTGCTTTCATTTCGTCCTGTCTTTCTCTCGCGCGCTCTGTCTCTCTCTTTCCTGTGCTTATCTCAGAACAAGGTCATTATGTTTTGCATTAGCTGTCTGAGCTACAGCTGATTGCCAGAAAGAACGATTGATTTTCTCTCTTCTCTGGCTTCAAGGTCTCTGGCATTGTCCAAGATCAAAGTATCATCTATCAGGGGTCGTCACTGTCAGTGTAATGTCACATTAATGTGACGAAATTGACCCTAAAGTCTAATCTGAGCTCCCATTCGCATGGCCTAGGAGAACAGGTGTCAATGAATGATGCACTGCCATTATTGCAAACAGATACAATACGAGGAGGAGGAGACGCGAGGAGAAGGATGAATGGGGGAAAAGCTTCAAAATGGCAGCGCTAGGAAGTTAACGCTATTACTATCGCATCATTTACACTGTAAATAATAACTTGAGTAAAAACACATGGTGGATGACTAAACAAACTTTTCTGCATTATATGAGAGAACTTTAAGAAACACTCCACTTTTTAAATAGACTGTTAACAATTGAGTTTTACCCTTTTTGAATCCATTCAGCCAAACTCAGGATCTGGCATGAGCACATTTATCTTAGCTTAGCATAAGTCATTGAATCTGATTAGACCATTAGCATCTCATTCAAAAATGACCAAAGATTTTGGGTCATTTGTCCTATTTAAAGCTTGAATCTGTAGTAGTTACATTGTGTAGTAAGTCTGATGGAAAATGAAAAGTTGCTATTTTCTAGGCCGAAATTACTAAGAACTATAGTCTCATTCTGGCAAAATAATCAAGCAAAGTTTGGATTGGATGAATAGATTTAAAAATGTTAAAATCTGCTAAAACTGTTTAACTCTAGGGGAGTTGTAAAATCATCCTGTTTTACTTTGTTTTTCTTTTAAGTCTTTTTTTCTCCTCAGGACATCGTTTTTAAGGTTTGTTTTAGGTTTGCCAGGAATGTTTTTTTCAACTGTCAATCCAAAAAGGAAGTATACTTTACGTCAATTTTATGAAGTATACTCATGTAAGGTTAAAGTATATATTAAGTATGCTTTGCACCAGTAGTATAGTTGTACAGTAAGTGTACTACCTGAACATCGCTAGGGACCAAATTACACTTTTTAGGATATAAAAGTATACTTTTAAGTATAAGTGTAACTGTGGTAAGTAGTATTAATCAATAGTAAATTTGCAAATGTGTGAAAGGAGTAATAATGTATATTGTTTCCTATATGATTCCATCGCACAAACAAGCTTCACAAAAAAATAAATTTTTGCTGTTGTTCAAACTACTAAAATCAGCTGAAACAAAATTCTTGTTTTTTTTTCTTCTTTTTTTGAGGGGGGGGGGTACTTTTTTTTTTTCTTTTTTTCAAATTTAAGTGGATTGAACATAAACAATTATGTTAACTTAATTAATTTGTGTTGGGTCAACATGCTAGGGGGAAAACCCAGCATTTTTACAGCATTTCATAAAAGTTAGCTAGTGGCCTATGTGTCTAAGTGTGGAAAAAAGCACTATTTTGAGTTTAAGTATGATGCATTGTTCTGGAAATAAACTAGGTAGGAAAAAGTGTTTCCCAAATTCTCTTGGAAATCCTTTGCTTGAACGATATAATTTATTTGTTTTCAATCCAATATCTCAATTTTTTCCTCCATACTTTGTTTTGAGCTATACACATATTATTGAGCTATAAATATACTGTACAGTATGTGTGTGTGTGTGTGTATATATATATATATATATATATATATATATATATATATATATATATATATATATATATATACATATATATAAATAAAAGTGGTGTGCGGTTATCTGCGTTAACGTGAGACTCTTATCACGCGTAATCTAGTTATTTGCCTTAATAGACAATAATATAATTAAGGTGTTTACGTAAAGTGCTTTCATGTAAGAGTAATTTTGGGTGACTTTAACTGCAGTTCGGCAGTTTCACTTCAACTCATGAACATTTTATTCATGCCCCCGTGACAAACTGGGGTATTAGACGCAAATAAGGAGTAAGGACTGGTGAGAGTGTTGTGGAATTTAATAATGCACGCCAAGTGAAAAGAAAAAAACTTCCGCATTTTGCGATGTGTGTGGTGTGATAATGTCTGAGGCTCAGACACACTCTCACAGTTCAAAACTAGATTAAAAACCTATCTTTTTAGCAAAGCATACACTCAGTGCATCACTCAGCGGTATGATGCATGAGTGTGCCCCAAGCAGGTTTTTGCATCTCGTTTATATACACTATGAACAGCAGTTACACTAATTATTCTCTTTATTCTCTATTTCCACCTGGGGGTACTCATCCCGAGGCCCTCAGACTATGCAGCGCCACTGATGCGATCCAAGACCAGCGACGAGATGATCCTGAGGTTTTCATAATCCTGGACCAGGCCGCATCCTGAGCAGCTGCTGTGGTGGTCATGGAGGAGTGGAGAGCATAAGACTTGCTGTGACGCTCCAAGGACAGGCGAGTCTTCCCTGAGGTCCAGAATTCTCCAGCTTCCGGCGCCTAGACTCCAGCTCTGCACAAGACGTTTGGCCATAGGAGAAATGGTCGTGCCCAACTGAGCCTGGTTTCTCTCTAGGTTTTTTCAATTCTTCGCTTTCGCCAATTGGTGAATTTTTTCCTCGCCGCTGTCACCACTGGCTTGCATGGTTCGGGATCTGTAGAGCTCAGCATCGATGGAATTGCTCTTCAGTGTTTGGACTCTCAGTAGTGGTTATTAAGCTAAACTGAACTTGAACTCTGAAAATCGAACTGACACTGTTTCAATGTACTATAATCTTGAATGTGAAGCTGCTTTAACACAATCTATATTGTATAAGTCCTTTAATGACAGCCGCATGTGTGGATCTTGTCGGAAAATATGTCAAAGTCCTACATGACAATAATAGTTTGATTGCGGTGTTTACTTCAATAATGCCACTAATATCTGCATACTCCACGTCTTAATTCCATTACTGTTTAGTTCAGTTATGACTTTAGTGGGATTAAGGTAATCAAAAATCACTGTTTGGAGCTTATGTAGGCCTACAGTTCAAAATTCATGTTTAACTGAATAAACAGTTAGTAAACACAAGTACATCTTATTGAACATCATTTATTTTCATCACCAATTATCATAGTAGAACAGTTTCTCAAGCAATTTGTGATGCATTTTGGAAACCAGAGATGAGCCCCTGGTCTAATGCACCACCTGGCTTGAGAAACCCGTTCTCAAAGAGACTTCCACAAATGTGTCAGACTTCAAGCTACTATCAAGTAAAAATTTGGATGTTTTAGGCATAATTATGTACATTTTAAGGTAAAAAATGTGGACATGATGGGTATAAAAGTGTACCGTTTGAAAAGGTACCACTTAAGTGGCAGCTTTTGTACCTTTGTCTCTGAGAGTGTGAGTTAGGCTGTTCCAACCACACAAATTTGCAACGCTGTTTGCGAATGCTCGTTGAAATGATGGATTTGGGAAACACCGAATTGATGAACTGTTTGGAAAGATGTATGTAACTTACAATCTTAGTTGACTATCAATGATTTTGAGAAATGCACCACCAGTTGATTCCCCAAAACCATAACATTACTTCCATTTTAACACACAATTTAACACCAGCTCTATCAGATTCCTCTTCACTTACCATTGACTCACGGGATAGCAGACTGCAACAACTCTTTAGTTTAACCTGAAAGCTCTAAAAAAAGACAGATTATCCCCATAGTTTGATTATGTAAACACTCAACAGTGCGATGTTGGCTGTGGCTGCCGGTTGTCGCCACTCGTCGACGCGTCTTGAGTCTTCTACGGGGCAAAACACAGAGACTAATGGCGACCTTTAGGTGGCCTAACGAAGCGAGGGGAAGAGAATTGCTTCTGTCAGCTTCTCTTTTCCCTCCCACATACACTCACATTAAAACAGAAGGGGACATCTAGACACAGTCCTTGAGAGGAAGGGTGAAGAGAGGGGTTGAGACATGAATTGAATTTTGCTTCTACTCAGAGGGAAGAAGTCGTCTTAATTCACATAGCTGACGTTAGACTGACAGTTAAATGGTGGCATTTGTTCTGCTGATGATATGGACTGTATTCCCTGGGTGTTAGCAAATGAATAGTTTGGAAACACATTTATTCCACTTTCTGTGGTGTCGTTGTAGCTTATTCTGAAATTGCTGGTCTGGGAGTTGTGTTAATGGGTTGGAAATTACTAACCGGTCAGAAGTACTTTGCATCATGTGGCTTCATTTAGTAACAGTTGTGTTTTTTTGCTGCACTGTTAATTTATTAGTTTATTTCTCTGAAGAAAATGTTATAATAAATAGACCAACCCTAACTGAATAAATATATTTTTACATTGATCTGTAGTTGCACAAAACTTTGATTTATGTTTTTGAACAATAATAATAATTCCAAATTTTGTGTGGTTTGTTGAATTTTGTTGTGTATTTCTGTTACACAGTTATTTTCTTGCCAAGAAAACAATAATTTAGTTTAAAGTGAAGTGATTAAAACTAAAATAGCAAATAGCTATTAATATATACAGTTGAAGTCAGAATTATTAGCTCCCCTGAATTATTATTCCCCCTGTTTATTTTTTTCTCCAGTTTCTGTTTAACAGAGAGAAGATTTTTTCAACATTTCTAAACCTAATAGTTTTAATAACTAATTTCTAATAACTGATTTATTTTCTCTTTGCCAATGATGACAGTAAATAATGTTTTACTAGATTTTTTCAAGACACTTCTATGCAGCTTAAAGTGACATTTAAAGGCTTAACTAGGTTAATTAGGTAGGTTAGGCTAATTAGGCAAGTTAGCAGCCGAAAAAAAAACAAATAAGACTTTCAACAGAAAAACAAATATTATTAGATATACTGTGAAAATGTCCTTGCTTTGTTAAACTTCATTTGGGAAATATTTAAAAAAGAACAACATAGGCTCATTCTAAAAACGTAGCCCTATTTACGTTTCCGGAGATCGCAAATTATTTCATCTTTAAAACAAACTCTACGGGGTGGTATGACTGCGTTCCTTTTCTCGCTTCCCATCTGAACGCTTACATCCATATGGACGTAGCTCGACATGTATGTCGGGGGACTTGATACGGAGAGCGGAGTTGACCGCGACAACGGGGTTCGAGTCCGGTGAAGAACGGTTCCAGAAAGCAGGTAAGACAAAAACAAAAGCTAAAATAATAAAACAACCAAGTCAATAACAGAGTGAGAATGTGGTAAAGTCTGAAAACGTGATAAATCAGCTTTTCTTTTTCTGAATTGCTTTTCAAAACACTGCGGTTGGGTTTAAGGAATGGGGTGGGCGGGTCAATTTGTTTACTTTTTACTAATACACTATTAGTTGGGTTTAGTGAAGGAGAGGGTGAGGGTATCGGTTGGTTGGTTGGTCCGTCAGTAAGTCAGTCAGTCGACAGAGGCCTCAGGTGGATTTATGTAAGAACAGCAAGCGTGAATGGCACTCGCAAGAGAACTTTGAGATCTTAAAAAGCATACACAGCAGCCTCTGGTAAATTCGCAAAAACATAAACTGCAAAAAAATACATAGCTCCTGGGATGTATTTTGCTCTCTCCAGTAATGTATATAGGGGTACATAATCAGAATGAGTCTGGGTTCACTTTGGCAGTAGGGTTACTTGGAAGCCAACAAAATTTGCCAATCGTCGCTGTTGTAGCTTATAATGACAGAAATAAACACCAAAAAAACTTCTACTGCATACACAGTCATCATTTTGCCAAACTTGATTGGGAATCATGGGCTAGTTGGCATATCTCTACATTCCGTTCTCCCCGTGTTCGCGTAGGGTTTCATCCGGGTGCTCCGGTTTCCCTCACAGTCCAAAGACATGTGCTATAGGTGAATTGGATAAACTAAATTGGCCATAGTGAATGAGTGTGTATGGGTGTTTCCCAATACTGGGTTGCAGCTGGAAGGGCATGCGCTGCATAAAACATATGCTGGAATAGTTGACGGTTAATTCTGCTGTGGTGACCTCTGAAATAGAGACTAAGCCGAAGGAAAATGAATGATTGGGAATCAGTCAATTGCCAAAAAGTAAATTAACCCGTCTTTTTAAATTGCCAATTTTACAAAATACCTCAGAATATAGAAACAAAAAGGGCTATGAACACAATTTCATGTTCATTTAGCATAAAATGCAAGAAAAGTCCAATGTGTCTTTTGTTTTCGAGAGCTTTAAGTTCAAGTCCATTCGTATCCATTACCTGTAGAGCCTCTCACACCACAAAAAATCAATGACAAACAATTGAATTCTGTTATTCTTCACAAACAGTAGTGTGTATTCAGCAAACCTGCACTGCCACGCTTCGCTCTGCGCGGTTAGCGATGGGCTATCATCCGGCGCGTGTGTATCCATGCATGTAGCCTAATTCACCTCTCGTTCTTTCCTCACTTCTTCATTCATACCCGCTGGTAATGTGAGAAAAACGACAGCTTGGGGTCTGATAAAATTGACCTTGATGTTAATGAGGTTCCTTTAGATGGAGTTGGGTCTGTAAAGCGAACACACACTTACGCACATACGCAAACGCGCCGCTGACATCATTGCCCTGTCAACGCCACCCCACTTACCTCTGTCAGTCTGGAGAACACGTCGCAGCCCACACTTGTCACACTCATTAGTCCAAGCGAAGAGATTTACAACCCCCTTGATGTATCCCACAATCCCCGGCTCACATCTGCTCCATTTGATCTGTCAGTATAAGCCTCTCTCCGACATACTTTTTCCATGGCTGTTGGAGGCACACTTGAGAAAACATCATCTGAAAACAAATTCACTGTCATCTATAGGCCGCGGGTCAAATATCATCACACGCTCTCGACCGCTTTAATTCGAGATGGTTTCCAATAGAACTGTCATCCAGTGTCGGCGTTCAAAAGAGACGACTCTTGTGTTTGAGGTTATCGAAAACCATGTCAACGTTTAGAGCGACTTTCTAGCAGTTTTTTGTCTGCTGTGATGAGTGTTGGGCAAGCTAGCGAAAAAAAAAATAAAAATACAGCTATACTAAGTATTAGTTTAGATACGTGGAATATTCTTCCTGTATAAGGACTTTTAGCAATTGTAAATTTTTTAACAGTATATTTTTGTAGTTTTCTAAAAATTGTACTTAGCTACATTGAAAGTTATTGCTGGTGTCACTAAAGGAGCTACCTATATTAGTGTTTTAACAAATGTTGTGTTGAAGTTTTAACAATGTTTTGGTGTTTTTTTATGGTAAACGTGTTAGATTAACTGCTAACCCTGCTGAAAAATCCAGCTTAAACCAGCCTAAGCTGGTTCACTGGTTTTAGCTGGTCGACCAGCCTGGTTTTAGAGGGGTTTTGGCCATTTCCAGGCTGGTTTCCAGCCATTTCCAGCCTGGTCTTAGCTGGTCAAGCTGGGAGTTGACCAGCCAAAACCAGCTTGACCAGCCTGGTTTAAGCTGGACATAGCTGGTTTTGGGTGGTCAAGCTGGTTTTAGCTGGTTTAAGCTGGTCATTTTCCAGCCTGACCATCTAAGACCAGGCTGGAAATGGCTGGAAACCAGCATGGAAATGGCCAAAACCCCTCTAAAACCAGGCTGGTCAACCAGCTAAAACCAGCCAACCAGCTTAGGCTGGTTTAAGCTGGATTTTTCAGCAGGGAAATGTTAGCCAAGGTATGCTGAAAGTTACCATTTAGAGACAGAAGTTCTGTTGAAAGCGACATTAGCTTCCTATATTAGCATTTTAGCAATTGTAGTTTTTATACTTTTTTAGCAAGGTGTCTGTCATTGTTTATGCTGAAGAAAAAAGTATCTGCAACAGCTAAGCTAAGTATAACGTTATTACATGAAAATCGCATACTTATGCACTATTCTACGCCATTTTGTAGTATAAAAAGTGTAAGTGGTGCGTTCACACTGAAAACTCTAAAAATAATAAGTGCACTTTAATTACCCGGATGATGCACTCATTCAGCCGGTAAAATAAAGTGTGGAATGATGCACACTTCACGCACTCAACGACCGCATTTTTGCTCACGTAGCGGAAGCGGCGGAGCTATCGGGCGCACATGTTGGTTAACTTTATTTATTTTGGATTGTGAAAGCGAAATTCTCCTATGAGATTGATTATAGCGCCACTTGATGGTGAATGCGGTTATACTCATGGCAGTTATTATTTGATAGTTAAGTCATTTATTTCACCGATTTGGCAACCGTCAAACGTCATCAGGGAAACGGTTTGAATTTCCACTTAGTAAAACATTAGTGCTCCATTTGGGACGACACTACATTTATGTACTATGCTGTTGAGTGTGTAAGTACATAGTGCATGAGTGCATAGTGTAGTGTGCCATTTGGGATGCAGCTATTGTCTTAAAACAGTAAATATTCATGGCGAAGTGCTTCCTAAATTAGTAGTTTTAGCAATGTTTTAGTATTTTTTTATGGTAAAAGTGTAGTTATATTAGCTGCTAAATATTAGCTAAGCCACTCCCCTGCTGAAAAATCCAGCTTAAACCAGCCTAAGCTGGTTGGCTGGTTTTAGCTGGTCGACCAGCCTGGTTTTAGAGGGGTTTTGGCCATTTCCAGGCTGGTTTCCAGCCATTTCCACCCTGGTCTTAGCTGGTCAGGCTGGGAGTTGACCAGCTAAAACCAGCTTGACCAGCCAAAACCAGCTATGTCCAGCTTAAACCAGGCTGGTCAAGCTGGTTGTAGCTGGTTTAAGCTGGTCATTTTCCAGCCTGACCAGCTAAGACCAGGCTGGAAATGGCTGGAAACCAGCCTGGAAATGGCCAAAACCCCTCTAAAACCAGGCTGGTCGACCAGCTAAAACCAGCCAACCAGCTTAGGCTGGTTTAAGCTGGTTTTTTCAGCAGGGTCTGCAAGTTAGACATTATGTTAAAAGCTACATAGCTTCCTCTATTACCATTTTAGCACTTGTAGTTGCTTTATGGTACAATGTAGTTAGCTTAGTTGCTAAACATTAGCCAAAGTACACTGAAAGTTACTACTGTATTTAGAGGCAGAAGCTATGTTGAAAGCTACATAGTAGCTTTCTGTATTAGTATTTTAGCAATTGTAGTTTTATACTTTTTAGCCGGTTGTCTGTCATTATGTTGAAAAAAAAAATGTAGCCAAGCCAAGATACCAACAGCTAAGGTAAGTTAAAAAGTTGTCATCTAAAAACAGTAAATCTACATAGTTAAGGTGCTTCCCAAATTACTGTTTTTAGCAATTGCTGTGTCGTAGTTTTAACAATGTTTTAGTTTTTCATAGTAAAGGTGTAGTTAGATTAGCTGCTAAATGTTTGCCAATGTACCATGAAAGTTGCCATTTTGAGACAGAAGTTATGTTAAACACTATAGTAACTTTCTGTATTAGCATTTTAGCAGTTGTAGTTTTTTTTTATATACGTACTGTAGTTGGCTTAGTTGCAAAACATTAGCCAAGGTACACTGAAAGTTACTATTAAGAGGCAGAAGCTATGTTGAGATCTACATAGTAGCTTCCTAGAATTTGATTTAGCAATTGTAGTTTTATTTTTTTTAGTAAGATATCTTTCATTTTATATGTTGAAAAAATTGTAACCAAGCCAAGATACCAATAGCTAAGATAAGTTGAACGTTATCTAAAAACAGTAAATGTACATGGCTAAAGTTAGCCTACATAGGGGTAAGGACAGAAGTTATGTTGATCGCCACATACAGTAGTAGCTTCCTATATTAGCATTGTAGAAATTGTAGTTTTTAGCAAGGTGTCTGTCATTGTGTATGCTAAAGAAAAATGTAACCAAGCCAAGAAACCAACAGCAAAGCTAAGTTGAAAGTTATTGTGTGAAAACCGTATAGGACATGGCTAAAGTGCTTTCTACGTTAGTATTGCTGTGTTAAACAATGTTTTAGTATTTTTATGGTAAAAGTGTTAGATTAGCTGCTAAATGTTAGCCAAGGTACACTGAAAGTTACCATTTAGAGACAAATGTTATGTTAAAAGCTAGCTTCCTATATTAGCATTTTAGCAATTGTATTTTTTAATAGTAAAATGTAGTTAGCTTAGTTGTTAAACATTAGGCAAGGTAGAGAGAGAGGTTACAAGCCACATACAGTAGTAGCTTCCTATGTTAGCATTTTAAAAATTGTAGTTTTATACTTTTTAGCAAGGTGTCTGTCATTGTTTATGCTGAAGAAAAATGTAGCCAAGACAATAGCTAAGCTAAATTAAAAGTTATTGTCTAAAAAACTGTAAATAGACATGGTACACAAAGTGTAAGTGTACACAAGCAAGCAACTGCTGTTTTGTAGTTTTAACAATGTTTTAGTATTTTTATGGTGTTAGATTAGCTGCTAAATGTTAGCCAAGGCACACTAAAAGATTCCATTTAGAGACAGATGTTATGTTAAAAGCTACTGTATAGCTTCCTCTATTACCATTTTAGCGGTTGTAGTTTTATTAATGGTAAAATGTAGTTAGCTTAGTTGTTAAACATAGTAGTTTTAGTATTTTTTTATGGTAAAAGTGTAGATTTACTGCTAAATGTAAGCCAAGGTACACTGAAAGTTTTCATTTTGAGACAGAAGTTATGTTAACGCTACATAGTAGCTTCCTATGTTAGCATTTTATCAGTTAATGGTAAAAAAAATGTAGTTAGCTTAGTTGCTAAACATTAGCAAATGTAAGTTACCATTCAGATTCAGATTAAATTAGTGATGTCCAAACTCTGTCCTTGAGGGCCAGTGTCCCGCTGAGTTTAGCTCCAACTTGCTTTAACACACCTGCCAGAAAGTTTCTAGTATGTCTAGTAAGAGCTTGATTAGCTGCTCCAGGTGTGTTTTATTAAGTTGGAGATAAACTCTCTAGGACACTGGCCTTCCAGAATTGAGTTTGGACACCCCTGGTTTAAATGCTCCGCGTCATTTTATGCTGTTAAGCTGCAGTGCATTGTCAGAGACCCTCCTCCACCCAGCTCCACCTGTGTTTAGATCTGCTATGTGGGTTAAATATATATTATGTTTGCAGCAGCAGCGTATTATATTCTCAGACGGCATGTCAGTGTATATACTGGCAGTAGCAGGTCTCGGTACTTGCTCTGGTATAATAATCAAAGCAGCAGCAGCAACATAGCAGATCTATTCCACCAAGACCAAATACATCAACATTGCCACATACATATTCATTACCATACTAAATCCAGAGAGTGTTCATGACAGAGTAGCAATTTTAGCGATTGTAGTTTTATACTTTACAGCCAGGGGCCTGTCATTTTTTACACTGAAAAAATGCAGCCAAGCCAGGATACCAACAGCTAAGCCAAGTTGAAGGTTATTATCTAATAATGTACTATTAATATTATTAATGTAGTATTATTTCAGTTATCAACTATAAAAAAATTGTTAATATACATAACAAAAGTAGCTTCCTATAGCCATGTTTGATGCAATTGTAGTTTTGTAGTGTTTAACAGTGTATTTGTGTAGCCTCCATACTAAACATTAGCTAAGCTACCTTGAGAGTTATTATTTTGCAAAATTAATTATGATACAAGCTATATAAATTGTATTGTTTTTATTAAACTATAAAAAATGTTATTATTTTATTCGTAGTTAGCTATTAGATGAGCCACTAACATTTCTCTCAGCTATAATAATGCAGTAATAAATATATAAATATTTCTGTTGAACCATTGAGTTCAACTTCCAGCCTTGAGGACAAGAACATTGTGATGTCCAAGCAATGAATGCCTCAGAGAAGGAATCATCTGTTCTGTTTAGATGTGCCTTTTCTGTCTACAGTAGATTCTCTCAGTTGAAAATTCAGTTTCAGTTGATACAGATTTGTTATTTGTTTGACTGTTTTTATGTTTAGTTTAGTTTTTTTTCTTTCACCCATCAGTTTGCTGTTTGAAAGAATCTCATCCTGTCAAAAATATTTATGATTATATTAATATGCAGTGACAGTTATAGCTGGGTAGTTTTGCCTTTCCAGGAATGCGGAAACATTTGGGGATCTTGTTGAAAAATACTGTTTTTTTTTTTGTTTTTTTTTGCCAATTGTTCAAAAATTCTAGCATTTAAAGCTTGTTTTGGAAGATACAGGGCTTGCGTTTTACAATAAACATAATATTTTAACACAATTATATATTCATTCATATGAGAGATTTTTTTTTTTTTTCAATTTAAATGAAACAAACTAGTCATTAAAGCTTTATATAATATATAATGTTAGACATATATATTATTAAATGATACAAACACCAAAATTAAATGGCAAACTGTTTATTTATTTATTTACGGGTAAAATGTAAGCTGAGCATGTATCACTTCACTATACTTATTAAAACATACCTCAACCATCTGTTGTGGATCACTAAACCTTCATTCTCTATCCCTTACTGATCAAATCTGTCACCGTCTAGACAGACTTAGAGTAACATACATAACTGAACTTCCACGTCTGACATTCTGCCTCCTGACCGTAAAACATCCAAGATGGCTTCAGATGGAGCCTAGAGCGTCTGTGCACCCAGAGAGCACTACCTGCAATTTTGAGGACAGAACAAGTCAAGTGTGTAAAGTTCACCAGAAACATCACAGAAAATGAACCCGGCCGATGACATTTTAATCAGAACGCTCCCGCCATGTAAAAAACAGCGTTGTTGACAGAGCGCTGTAATTTATTTCTTGTGTTGTTTGTATTGGTCTACAGCAGTCGCTGGACTGCTCATTGTTACACAGACGACAAATGAATATTTTCTTGTTCGGTTGAAGGTCAGGCGAAGCAGATTTGGTGAAAGTTACTGTAAGTCAAACTGATTACGTCATAAAATCCTAAAAAAAGTTTTTAAAAAGCAAATACTACCTTTGGAAATATGCTTTAAATTTAATTTGCAAAATGATTGTTTATTATTTCATTCAATGTTGGACAATATTTTAAATCCAATAATTCATTTTCCTTCAGCTTAGTCTCTATTCATCAGGGGTCGCCACAGTGGAATAAACCACCAACTTGTCCAGCATATGTTGTGTCACAGTTTTCAGGAAGGATGAGGGAGTAAGGACTCGAGTGCAACAGAAGATGGGCTTATTACCGATAAAAATAAAACAAAAAGTCAACAAAAACCACCCCAAGGGGGAAAAACATAACTAGAACACAAAAAGGCAAACAAACATAGCTGGACACGACAAGACTAGAAGCAACACACGATGAACTGCATATGAAAGTCATATGATGAACTGGCACAGGACAGTAGACACAAGGAGACTATAAGCAGAAAGAATTAACAACCAGGTGAACTGAATAAACTAATAATGGGATAACAAGGAGGGTGGGACTAGACAAAAGACAGGAGCACATGACAAAGCAACAACACAAGCCATGTGCTCACGTAAGATGAGACTAGAACACGCAGGCAATGAGAGAACTCATTAACCACCTGTTCACATGAAACATGACACTGACTACGTTTACATGGACATCAGTAATCAAATTATTTGCTTTACTCTAATTAAGAGAATAATAAGACTAAGGTGTTTACATGAGTTGCTTTTTGAGTGTTACTTTCATGATCTCGTTTTACATGTTTTATCACATAACTCGATTAACGTCATTGCGTCACCGCGCTATCCGCATTTTCTCCGGAGTTTCATGTAATTTCGAGTGTTTCATTTTTAATTTGTCGACTTTAACGGCAGTTTGGCACTTTCACTTACCAACATTTCATGCACGCCCTACGTAACAAACGAAATATTGGATGCAACTATGAACTGCTGGAAGTGTTGTTTTAATGGAAGTTCATACCGCATGCTGAATGGATGAAAAAAAAATTCAGCATTTCACATTGCAGGTGTCTGTGGTCTGCACTGACTGGGTAGGTGCAAAGAGTGTCAAACAGCCGCGCGCGCGTGTGTGGACTATCCTGTCACAAAACGCGGCGAAAAGTCCTACATGACGGTAATAGTTTGATTAAGGTGCTTACATGTGTTTACTAAGATCGGCATACTCCACATGTCTTAATTCAATTTCTCTTTAGTTCGAGTATGACCTTAATCTGATTAAATTAATCAAAAATCGCTGTTTACGTGGTAGACTCTTAATCAGAGTATTGTCTTAATCGCATTAAAATCGAATTATTGATGTCTATGTAAACGTTGTCACTGAAGCATGCGGCGCATATAACGCTGTTTTTTACATGGCGGGAGCATTCTGATTAAAATGGCATCGGCCGAGTTAATTTTCTGTGATGTTTCTGGTGAACTTTACACACTTGACTTGTTCTAAGACATTCAAAAACATACAATGACAGAAAATCAGTGCTCGACCCAAAAAAACTCGAGCCAAGTACAACATGCAAGACATGACAGGACTAGTGTCTGGACTCTGTCACCAAAACAATAATTAACAAAACCGAAGTGGCAGAATCCTGACAATGTTGTACTCAGCGGATGCCCTTCCAGCTGCAACCGAGTGCTGGGAAACACCCATACACTCTCAAATGCACACACATCCACTACGGCCAATTTAGTTTATTCAATTCACCTACTGTATACCGCATGTTTTTGGACTGCGGGGGAGTACCCGGAGGAAACCCATGCGAACACGGGGAGAACATGCAAACTCCACGCAGAAATGCCAACAGACCCAGCTGGGACTTGAACCAGTGAACTTATTGCTGTGAGGCGACAGTGCTAACTACTGAGCCACTGTGTCACCCTATTTCAATTCCAATTTTTTAAAAGCTTTAAGAAATATGCAGCTTTTTTCAATGAAAATTTATGAAGTGAATTCGTTGAACTGTCTTTTTATTTGCCAACTACCCACTATTTAGTTTAACCATGCATAAATATGATAAAATAGTGCTCCCCTGTAATTTTAAAACTAAATTAGTTCTTTTCAGCATATTTCACACCTCCTTTCTATGTAAATAAGGCTTATTATGCTGTTAAATGTGGCTTGTTCACAGTTTCTGTGCTTTATTTTCTGGCACAGATGGAAAATGTTAAAACATTTTTAGCAATCATGAAAGTAGTAATTCATCACATGATGACCTATTGGGTCAAGTCAAATTAGGACCCTGTGGTGTGGCCATTTAAAATGCCTAATGAAGTGAGCATGTTAAATATGGACCAAAAGACTGAACGAAATGAAGATGTGAAAAGATGGATGGATAATTGGATAGATACTAAATGAGGCATGGAGAGAAAGAGTCAGATGGATATATAGATACATAGAGGGATGGATGGATGGATGAGGTAGTTGATGAAGGTATAAATAGATAAACTGATTGATGGATGGATTATTTGATGAATAGACAGTTAGTAGATGAAGGGATGATTAGACAGATGGATGGATGAATAGATGGGTGGGTGGATTGATAGATGGATGGAACAATTAATGAATAGATATATCAGATAGTTAAAGAAGGGATTGGGTGGATGGATGGATGAGCAGATGGGTGGGTAGATGGATGGATGGATTGATGAATAGATAGATCAGATAGTAGATGAAGTGATTAGACAGATGCATGGATGGATGGATGGATGGATAAACAGATGGGTTGGTGGATTGGATTGATGAAAAGGTATATCAGATAATGGATAAAGGGATGATTTGACAGACAGATAAATATATGGATGGATAAACGGATGGACGGATGGATGGATGAAAAGATAGATCAGATAAATGAAGGGATGATTAGACAGATACATAAACAGATGGATGGAGGGATTAGATAGTGGATGAATGGATGTATGGATTAGTTGATGGATGGATGAATAGATGGGTGGGTGGATAGATTGATAGATGGATCAATTGATGAATAGATAGATCCGGTAGTAGATGAAGGGATTAGACGAATGGATGGATGGATGAGCAGATGGGTGGGTAGATGAATAGATAGATGGATTAATTGATGAATAGATAGTAGATGAAGAGATTAATAGACAGATCCTTAAACAGATGAGTGGATAGATGGATGGATAAACAGATGGGTTGGTGGATGGATGGATTGATTGATGAATAGATATATTGGATAGTAGATAAAGGGATGATTAGAAAGATAGATAAACAGATGGATGAACAGATGGGTGAGTAGATAGATGGATGGATGGATGGATTAATTGATGAACAGATATTTCAGATAGTAGATGAAGGGATTAGACAAACAAACGGATGGATAAGCAGATGGAATGGATGGATTGATGGGTGGATTAATTAATTGATGAATAGATAGATCAGATAGTAGATGAAGGGATGATTGGACTGATAGATAAACAGATGGGTGGATGTATGAATGGATGAATCAGGTAGTATATGGAAGGATAGATAAATGGACAGATTCATGGTGGATAGATGGATAAATTAAGATGAAGGGATGATTAGACAGATAGATAAACAGATGTATGGATGGATGGGTCAGTCGATGACTAGATAGTAGACAAAGGGATAATTAGATGGAAATATATATATATAAAATGGATGGATGGAGAGATCGGTCAATAAATATATGAATTAGATAGATAGATAGATAGATAGATAGATAGATAGATAGATAGATAGATAGATAGATAGATAGATAGATAGATAGATAGATAGATAGATAGATAGACATTCAGACATTCAGTCACTCTTTGTCTCTCTCAGTTGGACAGTCAGTACAGATGACACTGTAGACTTCAGGCCTCTTGCCCAGTTTTTGGCCTGTGCTTTGAACATCAATCATGAGCTCTCGAAGGGAGTCGTACGCTTGCTCTTCCCATCCGTCACCCTCTCCCTCATGCCCACACCGCTCACCAGCAGGACGTTTTAATGCACTCTCAAAGTCGGACATTTCAAACGCACGGCACCAGAGAAGGAGACCAGGAAGAGGGCATACAGCATGATAGATTATGCATAAAATTGTCATATTTTCATTTGCGTGTGCCGTCCCGATGGGCCGCAGATGACATTTTGATGCAGGATTTGCTTAGTGGCGTCTGTTGGTGTACAATACAGTATGCACGCAAAATACACAAACAGTGAATAGTAAAATATAGAGAAATCTAAACTTGGAATGCGGACAAAAAGCAAGATTTTTACCGGTAGATCTACACTGTAAAAAATTCTATGTCAAAAAGTCATGACAGCAAATGTTGATATGTTGCTTTAACTTCCCAGCAGGCACACAATATCATAAGACATTAATATTAGGAAGTTTGTCACATCAGGTGACCAAAATTCAATGTCTAGACCGTGTCTAAGGACAACATTATTTTGACGTCCAATAACGATGTCAAATGACGTTGATATTTGGTGGATTTTAGGTTGTGCTGGACCAAAGTGACCAAATCCAACTTTGACATCTTAAACCAACGTTATATTGACAGGTATGGCAACCAAAATCAAACGTCTGATAGACATCATAGTAGTAACGTCCACACAATGGCAAACTGCAACATCATTGATATTTGGTTGATTTTAGGTTGGACGTTGGAAATTGACGTCGACCTGACGTTGGGTTCTGATGTCAACCCGATTTTCATTTCCAAACAAATTGCAACATTCCCTTGACGTTGGGGTACATTGTCAATCTGACCTCATGTTGCCATCATGTGCCTGCTGGGTTATTTTAATAAGTTAATAAGTGTAGAAAAATACATTACTTTTCAAATATTTTGTAATTATGGAAAGTTAACTTAGTTTCTGTGTGGAGTTTGCATGTTCTCCTCCCTGCGTTCGCGTGGGTTTCCTGCCGGCTTGTCCGGTTTCCCCCACAATCCATAGACATGTGGTACAGGTGAATTGGGTAGGCTAAAATTGTCCATAGTGGTAGAGCAGGGGTGCATGCTCAACCCTATTCCTGGCGATCGAGCTTCCTGCAGTTTTCAGTAGCAGCCCTTATCAAACACACCCTGCCTGAAGTATCAAGTGCTCCTCACGTTCTAATAATTGGTTCAGGTGTGTTTGATCAGGGTTGGAGCTGAAATCAGCTGGAAGGTCGATCGCCAGGAACAGGGTTGAGCACCCCTGGTGTAGAGTGTGAATGAGTGTGGTATGGATGTTTCCCAGAGATGGGTTGCAGCTGGAAGGGCATCTGCTGCGTAAAACATATGCTGGAAAAGTTGGCGGTTCATCCCGCTGTGTGAGTGTGCAGCTGGAGACAAAAAATGACACTGGCATATTTTAAGACATCTCACTGCAAGTTATTTTCAGTTGAGACAGCTCAAACATTCAATTTAATCCATGACTAGCCTTAAACCTTGTTTGTGAAACTGGGGGATAGTCAGTTTGAGGTAAGTTGAGATTACTGGAAAAGTTCAATTGATTGAACTCAAAAATATGAAACCGCAAGAATTTGTTTACAGTGTGTTCTTGTAGATGCTGAGATGTTTATTTCTCACAGTTCTGATTGATGGCAATTCATATATTTTACGCAAGTTTATGCAACACTGAAAAAAATGACCTTAGCTGTTTGTTCAAACTACATATTTAAAATGAGCTGAAACAATGCAATTCTTGAGGGTTTGTTTTTGGACAACTTCATTGTTTTATGTCCAATTCACTTTCATTTGTAAAAACTAAAAAGTTAACTTAATTCCTTCATGTTGCCTCAACACAAATCAATTGTGTAGAACCCAGCTTTTTTTTTTTTTTTTTTTTTTTTACAGTTGTAGCTTACATTTCTGACTATATTGCAATTCCTAATTATATTCTATTAATTATTAATAATTTTGAATTTATAGCTCTTTATTTTATGCAATTCTGAATTCTATTGTTGTCTCACAATTCAGTTTTTTTTCTTAAAAGTTTTGAAAGAGAGCAAAGATTATGAAGTACAGATTACTACAAATTTTCTTAAAATTTCTCATTCTCAGTTTTTTTTTTAAATGCAGTTTTTTCTTTATTTTCTAGACTTTTTCTAAGAATTATGAGTTTATGACAATACAGATTTTTTCCCCTCAACAAATTTATACTAGCTTGCAATTCTGACTATATCATAATTCTCAATTATATATATTTTGTCAAAATTCTGAATTTATGGCCTGCAGTTTTTCTTCATTTCTTGCAACTGTGATATTTATTGTTATGTCTCACAATTCTGTTTTTCCCTCAAAATTCAGTTTTAAAGAGAGCAAAGATTATGAAGTACAGATTAAGGGCTACAATTTTTCTCAAAAAAAATTCTCAAAATCTCAGTTTTTTTAAATCACACAGTTGTGATTTTTTTTCCTTTATTTTCTAGACTTTTTCTGAAAACTATGAGTTTATGACAATTCAGATTTTTTCCCTTCCACAAATTTATTCTAGCTTGTAATTCTGACTATATCACAATTCTCAATTATTTATACTTTTTATCAAAATTCTGAATTTTTAGCCTGCAGTTTTTCTCAAAATTTAGAATTACAATTTTGAGTTTTGAAGAGAGCATAGATTATAAAGTACAGATTATTAAAAACTACAGATTATGCATGAAATGAACTAAGAACTACAAATTATGCCTAAAAATTATTACATTTCAAATTTGCACGAGTAGTTTTGAGGGATTGCAGATTTCATTTCTTGCAATTCCTTATTTTTGAGTTTTTTTAATCACACAGTTGTGATTTGTGTTGTTTGTTTTCTAAACTTTTTCTGAGAAAAATTTTCCCCTCAACAATTTTTGTCAAGATTATTCTATCTTTTTAATTCGTACTATATTGCGACTCTGAATTATATATATATAATATTATTTATTCATTTTCTTGTCGGCTTTGTCCCTTGCGGGGTCGCCACAGCGGAATGAACCGCCAACTTATCCAGCACGATTTTACGCAGCGGATGCCCTTCCAGCCGCAACCCATCTCTGGGAACTTCCACACACACATTCACACTCATACACTATGGACAATTTAGCTCACCCAATTCACCTGTACTGCATGTCTTTGGACTGTGGGGGAAACCGGAGCACCCGGAGGAAACCCACGCGAACCCAGGGAGAACATGCAAACTCCACACAGAAACGCCAACTGACCCAGCCCAGCCGAGGTTCGAACCTGCGACCCAGCGACGTTCTTGCTGTGAGGCAACAGCACTACCTACTGCGCCACTGGGTTGCCCTATATAATATTATATATATATATATATATATATATATATATATATATATATATTTATATATATATATATTTATATATATATATATATATATATATATATATATATATATATATATATATATATATATATAATTCAGAGTCGCAATATAGTAAATATATTAATATCTATATTAATAATAATTATTTATTTTTTCCTCTATGTATTTTTATCAGAATTCTGAATTTATAGCTTGCAGTTTTTTTTTTTCTCTTGGAAATCTGAATTGTATCGTTATATTTTTCACAAATCTGTTTTTACAGAGTTTTTAAGAGAGCATTGAGTATGAAGTACAGATTCCTAAGGACTACCGCAGATTTAATTTCACATAATTCCATATTTCTCAAAATTCTAAGTTTTTTGATCGCACAGTTGTGATTTTTTTATTTTTTATTATTTTTTTATTTTCTAGGCTTTTTCTGAGAATTATAAGTTCATGGCAATTCAGACTTTTCCCCCTTAACAATTTTGGTCAAGTTTATTCTTGCTAGCATTTCTGGCTATATCACAATTCTCAATGTATTTTTTATCAAAATTCTGAATGTATAACCTGCAATTTTTCTTTATTTCCTGCATTATGATATTTATACAGTAAATATACTGTCTCATATACTGTACAGTTGAAGTCAAAATTATTAGCCCTCTTGAATTATTAGCCCCTGTGTATACTTTCCCCCAATTAGTTTTTAACGGAATGAAGATTTTTTTAGCACATTTCTAAACATAATAGTTTTAATAACTAATTTGTAATAACTGATTTATTTTATCTTTGCCATGACGACAGTAAATAATATTTGACTGGATATTTTTCAACATACTAGTAATTAGCTTAAAGTGCAATTTAAAGGCTCAACTAGGTTAATGAGGGTAATTAGGGAATTCATTGTATAACAGTGGTTTGTTCTGCAGACAATCAAAAACAAATATTGCTTAAGGGGGCTAATAATTTTGACCTTAAAAATGCAAAAACTGCTTTTATTCTAGCCAAAATAAAATAAATAAGACTTTCTCCAGAAAAAAAAATATATTATCAGAAATAAATCAAATATAATTTGGGAAATATCTAAAAAAGGGGGAAAATTTACAAGAGGGCGAATAATTTTGTCTTCAACTGTGAACTGAAATGGGAGTTTTTGAAGTACAAATTATCAAAGACTACAGATTATGCATGAAATTGTGAAATTTCCATTCGCACGAGCAGTTTCAAGATCTCAACATGAGATTTGTTTTCTACCATCTGTTCATATGCAAAACACACAAGGATGGAGAAGCAAAATACAATACAGAGGGGAGAAAAATAGGAGTTGGAAGTAAGAACAGAGAGAAAGTGCATGCGTAGAGTGACCATTTTTTAATGGTAGATCTACTGTCCTTGTCACAGAGGCACTTGTAGATGCTGAGATAAAGCTTTCAAAGTGACAGCTCAGATGCACTCTGCGGTGGCAAAGGGCAGAATGCTGAAAAGCACAATACATCTCCAAAAGATGTTTTCCATCTGGCGACATAAAGGCAGCCATTCGACTTTAATTTAACTGCCTGTGGGAAATCTAGCATGGATGATAACACTCCTTGTATGCTTGTGGTGCTGGGCTAACGTTAAAATCTCCAGGATTGAGGATTTTAGTGTGGCAAAGCGTGCAGATGTCCTCAAGAGTGATTGGTATCTCGCTAACTATGCTGCTGATGGTTTGATAGGACATAAAGACACATGATTGCAATACAAATCAACGTCAGAATAGTGGCATGTGTGTTGAGAAAGTTATCAAGTTTTTTCTTACAATTTTTAAAATGAGTTTATTGCTCATGAGAACTTCTTTCTTTAGATTTCTGAAGTATTTTTGTAAAATGTATTATCTTTAATATTTTGCACTTCTGAGTTTATAGCTTATAAGACTTATTTTTTTATGATTCTTACTTAATTTCTTGCAATTCTGAGTTTGAATTTTAGTTTTATCTGTATGATATTAAATATCTGTATGACCTTTTCTTTATTTTCTTGTATTTTTATTTATTTACAGTTGAAGTCAAAATTATTAGCCCTCCAGTGAATTGTTTACCAAAGCAAAGAATTTTTCACAGTATTTCTGATAATATTTTTTTGTTCTGGAGAAAGTCTTATTTGTTTTATTTTGGCTAGAATAAAAGCAGTTTTTATTTTTTTAAGAATTTTAATGTCAATATTATTAGCCCCCTCACTATTCGTTTTCGATTGTCTGCAGAATAAACCACATACAATGACTTGCCTAATTACCCTAACTTGCCTAATTAATCTAATCAAGTATTTAAGTTGCACTTCAGCACAAGCTGAATACAATGTCTTGAAAAATAACTAGAAAAAAAGTTATGTACTGTCATCATGGCAAGAAATCATTTATTAGAATTGAGTTGTTAAAACTATTCTGTATAGAAATGTGTTGAAAAATCTTCTTTCATTTAACAGAAATTGGGAGAAAATATACAGGGGGGTTATTAATTCAGGAGTGCTAATAATTCTGACTTCAACTATATATACTGTATATATATATATATATATATATATATATATATATATATATATATATATATATATATATATTAGTGGTGGGCCGTTATCGGCGTTAACGTGCGGCGTTAACGCGAGACTCTTATTGCGCGATAAAAAAAAATATCGCCGTTAATCTATTCTCAAAGTTGGGTGGGAGCTGGGTCTTTTCTACGCAGGCTATGATGACTTTCACCTTGATAGTTTAGCGCGGATGTATACCTGACCGGTGAGCCGTCTGGGAAAGAAGTGCCCTTCTGAATCAAATCAGCAGGATGCCTGACTCTAACTGCAGTTGAGCAGGTTCACTTTAACTCACAAACATTAATTCATGCCTTCGTGACAAACTGGGGTATTAGACGCAAATAAATGAGTAAGGACAGGTGAGAGTGTTATGGAATTTAATAACGCACGCCAAATGAGAAGAAAAAAAACTTCCGCATTTCGCAGTGTGTGTGTGTGTGTGTGTGTGTGTGTGTGTGTGTGTGTGTGGTGTGTGTGTGTGTGTGTGTGTGTGTGTGTGTGTGTGTGTGTGTGTGTGTGTGTGTGTGTGTGTGCGTCTGTGCGGTCCTTTACTGACAGCCGCCTGTGTGGATCTTGTCGGAAAATATGGCGAAAAGTCCTACATGACAGGAATAGTTTGTCAGTAATGCCACTAATATCTGCATACTCCACGTCTCAATTCCATTTCTGTTTAGTTCAGTTATGACTTTAGTCGCATTAAGTAATCAAAAATCACTGTTTACATGGTTGACTCTTAATCAGAGTATTGTTTTAATCATATTAAAATCGTATTAAAGTATTGTTGCCCATGTAAACATACTCAATGTTTGACACCGTCAGGGCTCTGTGAACTTGCCTTTGCGAAGCAGCATTTTCTGTATGTACGTACATCAAAAGCAAGTATGAAATCGCTGTTTGGAGCTTATGTAGGCCTACAGTTCAACATTCATGTTTAACTGAATAAACAGTTAGTAAACACAAGTACATCTTATTGAACATCATTTATTTTCATCACCAATTATCATAGTAGAACAGTTTCTCAAGCAGTTTGTGATGCATTTTGGAAACAGGAGATGAGCCCCTGGTCTAATGCATCACCTGGCTTGAGAAACCCGTTCTCAAAGACTTATTATTTGGGTAGCACACATATTGTAAATCCCTTCGGCAGAATTCAAATGAGCCATTTTAATCTATATTAATCTAGATTAATTTTGAAATTAATCTAGATTAATCTAGATAAAAAAAATTATCTATGCCCACCTATAATATATATATATACAGTATATATATATATATATATATATATATATATATAGATATATATATATATATAATATATATATATATATATATACTGTATATATATATATATATACTGTATATATATATATATATATATATATATATATATATATATATATATATATATATATATATATATATATATATATATATATATGACTGATTAAAAGTGAAAACTAGCCAATCTACCATGTCATAACTGATAAAAATTTGGTCAAATATTGCACTGTAAAGAGCAAAACTAGTTTTAACTTGTCTATAACTTGGCAAATGACTACAGAATAAGCGATATATTTAACGGCTTGCAGTGCGTTAAAGGATTTAAAATTTATTTTGCAGAAGTTTTACGTCTGGCCGTTCTTTGCCTCCATGTTGTACACTTTTTTTTTTACCACACGACAATCACCTACATAATCTCTATTGTTTAAGCCGATCGCACACTGTACAGTACATCAAAGGGGGCTGGCTGTAACTCACACCAAAGGGAACAGGTATTTCAGACTATAATGACACCATTACTTTCAAAAGGTCTTGATTGAATTCTCAACCTCCGTCCTCGTCGACTGATAATGACGCAATTTGTCTGCGTGACTTAAGTTGACCTCCACCGTCCCTTCCAGAACCCACTACCAATCGTAGCACAACATTACAGATCCCTCATGTGAATGGAAATAAAATTAGGGAGTCCGTTTTGGCTTTTCTTTATTGGATCAATGGCGTGCTTCTCCAAGGTGGATGCAGAGGCATTGTCTGCAGGATACAAATGGGAACATTTAGTCTGTTTCGATCCGTTTAGGCACCCAAAGCCTATTGATCCATTGCCCCCTCGTCAAACTGATCCACGCAAAAATGATACGAGCTGTAATCTTCCCCCTGGAGAGGCGAAAACGCACACAAATACAACACTTCATTCAGATGCCTGGTGTGTTGTATGAACATGTTGTCTGTAAAGAATGCTCTTTTCAACAGGGAGCAGGCATCGATCCGCTCTGGTCATTTGCAGTAATTGAATACAAAAATGAATTCCCATCAGCTGAGAGGTGAAGAGCAAGCGATATTTACTGTCAGATCCGTGTCTGGAAGTGTCCACTGATTACAAAAAAGAAGGATCAGCAGAAGATAATAGGACGGCTGGGACTGATGCTAAGTGAACAGTTTATCAAGTTAAAATTAAAAAAAAGGTTTCTTTTTGTGTACACCTGCAGAAGAGAATACACAGTATTATTCCGCCATTTTAATTTACATTTGAAAACAAATTTAAAGTGTTTTGCCACACATTTCAGTACCCTGGTGTCAATCAGGGTTCTTGCACCATTTTAAAAGTAAAATTTAATGCTTTTTAAGACCTCAACAAATATAATTTAAGACCAAAAATGTCATAATTTCTTTGGAATAGGTTACTCAATTTATTGCCTCCTACAATGGAAATCAAAACTTTAAAGTTTTCCATTTGGTATCAATTATGTGCAATGTGTAAACTCAGTAAGTAAAAAAAAAAAAGCAAAAATACTTTTCTTTGAGACCTTCTTCTTTTCTTTTTTTTTTTTTTTGTTACTTTGTGATGTAGAACAGAGCCAACATAACATAGATAAGCTGGATTACACTAAACAACACAATGCCTTGTATGAAGGAACCATATAGAATAGAATACTGAAAATAAGCTCAGTAATAAAAGTCCTCAAAACAGCCTTTCACAAGCCAAAATGTTGACAAATAATCTACATAACTGTTAGAAAACACAAATGATATTACATGACTTTCAATGAGAAAAACCATTTGTTTTGTAACATCCCAAATTCTCCTCAAGACATGTGGCATCTCTCTTCTCATCTTCTCAATTTCATCGTCTAGGTCCACCAACTCCCTTCTCTTTTCCTTGCATCTTTTTCTAATGGAATTCGATTTAGTGATAAGTTCTGCCATCATGGTCCCTGCTGTATTCTTAGTGTGTGTGTGTATATATATATATATATATATATATATATATATATATATAAACTACACTGCTTTCACCAGCGTTGCACATAGAGAATAACATCTTAATTCTGGTATTACCAGTCTTAATAAATACACTTTGCATATGAAGTTAAACATATCTTACAGCATTTACAGTACTAGGGCACTGGCGATTTTCAAATTGGGTCTAGCGACGCCCCTTTGCTACGCACTTTAAACGCAGCAAGTAATATGTGAATGTTTACACATGGATTATAATTTTGGCTCGGGGGCGCGAGTGAATTTGGCCAAACTTGAGGGGGCGGGTGTCCTAAAAGTTTGAAAACCCCTGGTATGGAGAATGCACAGTACCTGTGACTTTTGGGTGTATGTCGGTGAAGTGAAATTTGTTATAGCCGACTGTGAGGTGGCGTCTGAACTAGTAACATCGTTAGGTCGAGCTGCAAACAATGCAAGGATTAACCTGGACCCGCTATGACTAGCTGCTGCAACGTACCGCGCTGGTGCTTTTCTCCTTTCATGTGCGACTTGACGGCTTTAAGCCCCATGGTCACCTCACCACGACAACCGCGTAATGGCAGCACGCAGGTGACGCAGACCGACGTCAGCGTCTGTAGCCGACCTACCGTAATAAGCGAATAAATCACGGACACTGTCATTTCACTTCTGTTTCACACATACTAAATTGATCAACTATTAGATGTTTTACGGTGGACCACTGTGCTTCCCTATTGGCATTAAGCACACCGGCTAAAAATGTAATACCTACAGCAAATTTACGGTAAATTTAAGACCTTAATTTCCCAGATTTTAATTTAAGACTTTTTAAGGACCCGCGGGAACCCTGGTCAATTTCCAGACTCAAAACCCAAACCTGGTGTCAACTCTTAACTCTCTCTTTTTTTTTTTTTTTTTTTTTTTTTTTTTTAAATGCTTGTATACAACACACACAAGTTTGTTCATTAAACTAAAATCACATTTTCAATATAACACAATTGAACATCAAATTGATCATATTTCAAAATGCAACTCATGCATTACATTTGAAATAACCCATGTATTCATTTAATTACCACAGTGCAACTATCAACTGATACAAGGGCTCAAAATAATAAGTAACTGTTGCATTACTCTTGATGCATGGACACTGATGTACAATATTACAAGTTTCAGGATAGATCAAATGACATCAGTTACCACAGAAGATGACCCAACTGGACTAAATTATAGATTTTATCCTTATTCCAACTTTATTCCATGTATCACTTTTACAGACAATGTTTTTATATTTGACATTACTGTATGTCAGAAAGCCTAATCACAGCATAACAACAGACCATTGTCAGGGCTGGATTCTCATTGGCAAAGTTCAGAAGGTTCAAAGATCAGACTGATGGAAACACAGATGCCAAAATAGAAATCTGATATATGGAAATATGCGCATATTACATATGTGACATATATATATATATATATATATATATATATATATATATATATATATATATATATATATATATATATATATATATATATATATATATATATATATTATATATGTGAAATCCATATGTACTAGTCATACATGTCAAAATATTGCAAAAAGTGCCATTTTTTTCAACAATTAGAATTACAAATATGTATAGTGTTCCCTTTACACTTGTATAAACCATAATGAAACCTGTATCATATATTTTAAACAACAATATTTAATGATTGTTTATTAAAACGGTGTGCATCTTGTGTGCTGGTGATCTAAAGTTATGTTCCTGTGGTATTTGTTTGATAAAAGGATTATGTGAACCAATGATCCTGCAAATGCAGGACTTCTTAAAAGAAATGAGTGCAGTATGCAGAGTTTAAACACTGGAGAGCCTACTGTATGTTAAAAGTAGTGACTGTTTAGAGTTTTGTATCTAGAGTGGACATCAGGATTCTGAAATGTGTGGCAAAACAATTGTAAAACAACTGTAATTGCCCTCCTGTGAAATTTGTATTCTTTTTCAAATATTTCTCAAATGATGTTTACCAAAGAGGATTTTTTCACAGTATTGCCTTCTTCTGGAAAAATTTAGTTAATAAAGCAGACTATTTTGCAGATTTCGTGGGTTATTTTTAGATATTATTTTTAGACTGCCGCGAATAATGAGAGTTGAAGTCAGAGTTATTAGCCCCCCCTGTTTATTTTTTCCCCAATTTCTGTTTAACGGACAGAAGATTTTTTCAACACATTTCTAAACATAATAGTTTTAATAACTCATTTCTAATAACTGATTTATTTTATCTTTGCCATGATGACAGTCAATAATATTTGACTAGATATTTTTTCAAGAGACTTTTATACAGCTTAAAGTGACATTTAAAGGCTTAACTAGGTTAATTAGGTTAACTAGGCAGGTTAGGGTAATTAGGCAAGTCATTGTAGACTATTGAAAAAAATATATAGCTTAAAGGGGCTAATAATTTTGACCTTAAAATGGCTTTTTAAAAATTAAAAACTGCTTTTATTCTAACCGAAATAAAACAAATAAGACTTTCTCCAGAAGAAAAAATATTATCAGACATACTGTGAAAATTCCCTTGCTCTGTTAAACATCATTCAGGAAATTTAAAACAGAAAAAAAAATCAAAGGGGGCTAATAATTCTGACTTGAACTGTATATACAAATTTTACAACAGGGCTTCATATATGTTATTATACTATTATGTTAATGGTGCTGATATTTTAAATGCTTCCAATAATTGTCATTTTATGGCTGACAAATTGGTAAATTAATGGTTTATTGATAAGGTAACATTAACTGTATTATTTGCTTCAATTAATTCAATGAAATGGGTAGCACGGTGGCTTAGTGGTTAGCACTGTCGTCTCACAGCAACAAGGTTGCTGGTTCAAGTCCCAGCTGGGCCAGCTTGCATTTCTGTGTTGAGTTTGCATGTTCTTTCCGTGTTCGCGTGGGTTTCCTCCGGGTGCTCTGGTTTCCCTCACAGTCTAAAGACATGCGCTATAGGTGAAATGGATAAACTAAATTGTCCATAGAGTATAAGTGTGAATGAGTGTTTCCCAATACTGGGTTGTGGCTGGAAGGGCATCCGCTGAGTAAAACATATACTGGAATCGTTGGCGGTTCATTCCTCTGTGGCGACCTCTGACATGGAGACTAAGCCGAAGGAAAACTAAAATAGTACTAAAATAGGTAACCAGTGGCACTACTAGGGGAACGAAGTTGGGACAATTCTAATACTGTGTCCACACTAGACGCGGTACGCGCGCATATATAGACAAGTGAACATTTTGAGTTTACTCGTCAAATTCACTGAGCAATAGATGCAGATTTGCATCATAGGCAGGGCTTCTGTCTGCCCAGTGACTGTAGCTTTGTTACTAAATGGCTAACATGGATTTTATTGAGAGAATAGCTGTGTTTATGTGCTTTATGAAGGCTGAAAAACAGCGTAAATTCATTTGAAGCAGTGTCTGAGTCCACTAGATCCTTTCAGAGGTGCACCCAGCTCTGTGAATTCATAAACTCCTCCAGAAACTTAACCTGGATGATGGAAGCTTTCAGCGGTGCTTTTGACTGAGCCGAGCCCAGTTTGATCAACTGTTGTCAGTGTCTGCAGGAGGATTTTCCCCCGGGACACCAACAACAGGCGCTACGTCATAATCACGCCCCCACAAGAGCAAGCTCCTGATTGGTTAACGTGGCGCAAAAGTCCGCTGAAAATTTTCGAACTTAAACGATTCACGCGCAAAACGCTCAACTTGCACCGCTTCATTCATTGCATTGACTTAACATGTAAATCCCTCATGTTTGATGCTTTTTCCGCGTCTGGTGGGAACACAGCATAAGGGCCCACATCGTTTTGGGGCCCCCAGAGAACCCCCCTCAACCCGCTCTTTACTTTCATCCGCGACTACTAATCCCCACACCCCACAACCCCCGGCTCTAAACTTTTGTCCGTGACTACCAACCCCCACAGCCCGGCTCTTAACTTTCGTCCGCGACACCCTCGAAATGTTGTCAAAGGGCCTGAACCGGCCAGTGGCGCCCCTGTAGGTAACTATTAGCATTATGCTAATATCTTATAATTCTAAAAATTGTCATTTTGGTGTGGAAATGTGCAACTGCGAGTTTCTGTGAGTAACAAAATAGAGAGGAAACAGTTAGAACTGCTTCGGATAAACACATCTGCTAATTGAATAAATGAATAAACGTTATTGTAAGTGATATGTTATTGTTTTGGCATGTATGCCTTAAGAACAATAGAACACTACAGCACAGCATGTGTGCGG